>CM054155.1:25910190-25927690 GCA_028751875.1 Rapana venosa | reverse complement strand
CATGGTGAAAAAAAACAACCCCAGAACTATTGCAGGCATTGGACACAGCGACCACTTTGCACTAGTGATCAAACTTAACTGCACAGTTGCAGAACAGTCAAGAACCTTACGAGGTTTAACGACCAGAAAACACATGTGGAAAAAAAACACTCAAAGAAGTACTAGGGTAAGGTTGTACGGGAGAAAGAACTGGCAAACAAATCTATCAGTCAATGACACTTGGGTAAAAAACTCAAGCCAGCACATCAATGATGGTGACCATATTATGGACGCCTTGGCTTCAATAGTCCCCCAGTTCACCCAGCTGTAAATGGGTACCTTGCCCTCTTTAGGGTCAGGGAAGGTAAAGCAGCGAGGGAGAGGAGATGGGCGCCGCCCTCAATATGCTGGCCCCTTGAGAAGTTGAGGTCTCTGATGCCTCGCTCCCCTACGACCTTCTAGGTTATGGGGCACCTTTACCTTTACCTTTTAAACAGAAAGTATACTGTGAGAGAACGACACTAGTTGAAAGCCCAAATTACTGACTCAAAGTGACGAAGCACTTTAAAAGCAATAACGAACACGGAGCTGAAAACTTCTGCTGCTGCCTTATCAAGGGCAGACCACCTCTAGGAGAGAGAGAGAGAGAGAGAGAGAGAGAGAGAGAGAGAACTCACTAAAAACCACAAATTCGCCACTTTTAATCAGGTAAAAAAAATCTTTTACAAAATAAAAGTCAAACAAACAAAGACCAGATCAGACAAACTCTTGTATCCATCCACCAGATCAAATACGTGAAGTACTATTCACCCCCCCCCCCTTCTATATTGAGCTTTATAACAGCAACAACATGAGGTAACAAAGGGGACACCATTAAGACAAAGAAGACCAAACCACCCCCACATAAAAACCCCACCACCCCCAACCCAACAGCAGACAAACAATGTAAGGAGAAATAAAGTCAAAACGGATTGAAAGGAGGAGACACCAAACAAAAGTAGGGACCCCCACCCCCACGCTCTTCCTCCTCCCCCCCCCCCCCCCCCCCCCCCCCCCCACAGTAAGGAGAGAGAGAGAGAGAGAGAGAGAGAGAGAGTGGAGAGAGAGAGAAAGAGAGAGAGAGATCTCTAGCAATTTATTTCCAGTGACACTGACATTTTTCACAGAGGGGGAGGGAGAGAGAGAGAGAGAGGAAAGAGAGAGAGGAAATGGTGAGAGAGAGAGAGAGAGAGAGAGAGAGAGATGATTGGCATTTTTCAGAGAGAGAGAGAGATAGAGAGGGGGGGGAGGGGGGGGAGAGGAGAGAGAGGAGAGAGAGAGAGAGAGAGAGAGAGAGAGAGAGAGAAAAGATTCGGAAATTGTTTATTCATGTAAAGGCCATTGCTCCTAATGAAGGGTATAGTACACAGGTAATATTAATGAAATCACTCAACATACACACACATTAACAAACCTTACTAAGTCAGCACTGATCGTAATTTGAATGCCTTATATAAGTAGATCGATACATTTCGGACAATATTTTCGTTCATAGATGACAAAAGTAAACACAGACGAAACTGGCAAGGGTGTTTGTAAAATTTCAATGGTATATACCGTGCTCTTAGCTTACTGAGAATCGGACAACACAACATAAAATGTATTTCGTCCTCATTTCCAGTTTTACACAATGGACAAGTCAAATCCAATTCAGAATATGTTTTGTAGCGATTTTGGTGTGTACTAATTTCTGAAATGCCAAATCTAAACCTGGTCATAATAAATTTCAAATGTTTGTCTAGATCCATTTTCAGATATGTTTTCCTGTCATGAACACCGTAAAAAGTTCTATAGATGCTAAACCTCTCACTGTTGTTAACGTGGAAGTCCCATTCTTGCCATCTGCTTAAGATCAATCTTTCTTTAAACTAGTATAAAAACTCTTAACATTTTGAACACCTCCATTTTCCCATACATACCCAAAACCATTTTCATACAATCTAAACGAATATTTGATACCCAGTTTCTTTTGCCTCTTACATCCAAATCATATAGCATATTATAAGCTTTCTTTGGTAATCTAACATCTTTCATTACTACTATTTTAACCAATAACGAATACAGCGTATAACAGAGTTGATATAAATAGGATATCTGTTCGTTTCACCATAAACGAAGTCATTTGGGGTTCTCCTTTCAACCCCCAGAAACTTTTTCAATGCAAACAAATGTACTTGTTCACACTGACGAGCTGCATTATCCAGGCCCCAAAGTTCTGCCCCATACAAAGCAATAGGTGCAACCTGTGAATCAAACAGTTTTAAAAACAATTCTAAGCTGCTGTATAGGGAGCGAAGTTTTTTTGGTGCATATGACAGCATTCTTGGCTTTACTACTAAGGTCGTTACATGCTAATGTGAAGCTAAGTCTTGTAGAAAATAATATACCTAAATATTTATATGCATTTTCCACAGGCATTTCAACACCATTGTATTTCCATGTTTCCCTTGCTGAAAGATGGCCACCTTTTCTAAATACAATTATTTTATTTTTATCTAAGTTTACCTTCAAATCCATAGAATGGGCTGCTTTTGGTAAACTATTTAGTTGCGTTTGTAAACCACTAAATGTTTCAACTAATAAAACTATGTCATCTGCTAATAACAAAATGAAGAGTTCAAGATAATCGTTATTAAATAAAGCCCCATGTCTTCCATTTTCAATCACCTCAGTAGCAATCCCATTGATGAATAAGGAAAATAGAATTAGACTACAAACGTCACCTTGTTTTACACCATAAGTACAACTAATTACATCTGTCAGTTTTGAACCACATCTAACCTTAACTTTAACACTATTGTACATACTTTTGATGCAGTTAAACATTTTACCCGTTATTCCATTTTTTATGAGAATCTGCCAAAGAGAGATTGGCATTTTTCAGAGAGAGAGAGAGAGAGCGGAGAGAGACAAGGAGAGAGAGAGTGAGATTGGCATTTTTCAAAGAGAGGAGAGAGAGAGAGAGAGAGAGAGAGAGAGAGAGAGAGAGAGAGAGAGAGAGAGAGAGAGAGAGTTGTACAATCTATCCCACATGAGTATATTTGTCAGTGTCTCCTTGAAGATATTTATTGCAAGCGAGGACTGCCCAGTGTGTGTGTGTGTGTGTGTGTGTGTGTGTGTGTGTGTGTGTGTGTGAGACAAGAGAGAGAGAGAGAGAAGAGAGAGGAGAGAGAGAGAGAGAGAGAGAGAGCGTGCATGTGTGTGTATGTGTGTATTGTGTTGTGTGTATGTATGTATGCATATTTGTATGTTTAAGAGTGATGGAGAGGAGAGAGAGAGGAGAGAGAGAGAGAGAGAGAGAGGAGAGAGAGAGAGAGAGGAGGAGAGAAGGAGAGAGAGAGAGAGAGAGAGAGAGAGAGAGAGAGAGAGAGAGTTCATGCCTATGAGTGTTTGTACATGCGTACAACCTGGAAAAAAACCCAACAACCACCCAGCACAACACTCAAATTGACTCTCCAAGGAGTTCAGAAAAAACAACAAAACAACACACAACAAAAAAAAACCCAATAAACACCACCCACCACCACCACCACCAACAACAACAACAACAGCGAAAACCCACCAGCAACAGTAGGAGCAACAACAAGAACAAGAAAACATACAAGTCAGTGTCTCTCCAGAAGGCAGAAGTATATTATGATTATAACACAGTACATACAGCCGAGCTATAGCTTCACTCTCTGCAAACCAATCCTGCTGTGTTGGTTGCCTGCCTGCCTGCCTGTCAACCTCCACACTGACCAGCCCACTCAGGCCTTATCTGGCTGGGCAGACAGAGTAGAGCTGGGAATAGGAAACCCCGCTATTTGGTTACTGCTGTATGTAGGACACCCTCCCTCCCTGCCGTTTTTTAAAAGCGCTGCAAAACTTTTAGAGGAAAAGTTTGAAGCAATGCTTACTACCTAATCTTAGGCACACAGATAAACAGTAGGACACCGCTACACACTTCCTTGTTTTTAGTGCGTGCGTGTGTGCACGCACGCAGAGAGAGAGAGAGAGAGAGAGAGAGAGAGAGGGGGGGGGGAGAGAAAAAAGAGAGAGAGAGAGGGAGAGAGAGAGAGGAGAGAGAGAGGAGAGGAGAGAGATGAGAGAGAGAGAGAGAGAGAGAGGGGGGGAGAGAGAGAGAGAGAGAGAGGAGAGAGAGAGAGAGAGAGAGAGAGAGAGAGAGAGAGAGAGAGAGAGAGAGAGAGAGAGAGAGAGAGAGAGAACTCGAAATCAAACTCGAATATTTTAATGAGGGTAAATGGATAAGCATAGGCTTCTTTACACCAGGCCCTCATGGGGGGTAAAGAATGAAACAAACACAAATAAATCAATAAAGTGATAAACAAGTTAATGTGGGATACGATGAAAAGAATCATTCAAATAGCCATTCAAATATTGATCAATCTAGAGACCAATGAAAGACCACAAAAATAAACAAAGCAAACGAATAAAGAAGACCAAGTAACCGCAAAAAACCACTCCTCCCTAGCACCCCCTCCCCCTAAATAAACAATCCTCCCAAAATAAATGCAAAATAACACTAACACACGTGCGCGCTCGCGCGCGCACACACACACACACACACACACACACACACACACACACACACACACACACACACACTACACACACAAAACACACACACACACACACACACGTACTCCCACGTGTACTTCCACGCGCGCCTCTTCTCTCAACACACACACATACCCACGCCCTCACACACACATACACACACGCGTGCGTGCGGGCGCGCGCCGCACACGCACTCGTCTGTTTGCGTGTATTGTGCGTAAAACTGAAGACACACAATACACGCAAACAGACATACAAACATACACACACACGCACGCACGCACGCATGCATGCATGCACACACACATACACATAGCCATCCTGGATACATAATAATAATAATAATAAATGGAATTTATATAGCGTTATGTCTTGCTAAAACAAATCAAAACGTACACACATGTACGTTTCTCCACAGAGAATAAGATAATGTCATCATCATCAAAATAGTACATATGCACCAGCAAAACTAAGCAATGAATATTGCTGCACGAAGAAAGCAAGCCACAGAGCATCACGGGAGAACCCCCCCAAACCCCCCCCCCCCCCCCCCCCCCAACAACCAACAACAACAAAAAACCCACAACAAAACCTCAACAACAACAACAACAACAACAAAACAACCCCTAAAAAACAACCAAACAACACCAGACTGACCTCAAATCAGCCATTTCAACAATAAATACTTCGAACTGCTTTCTTACTCCGCTCGTCTCCGCATGTTTGCATATAAACTATCGCCCATACTCATTGACACACGTACTCTCATGTATTCACGCGTGCACAAACCTACATATACATGTACTTGAATTGGTATAAAAATCCATAGACAAGGAAGTCATTCAATATGAGATCTCAAGTTGTCAATCTGTACCATTCTGCATTCATCAACAAAATACGACCCAAACATTATTTTAGAAACAACCCATACAAGTTCATTATTCATAAAGATCAAAACACATCAACACCACACCACACACACACGCACACACACAACACACACACACACAACACATCACCCTAACACACACACACCCACACACACACTATCACACACACGCACACATCCCACACGCACGCACACACGCGACAATTGCATACTCACATGTATTACACTCATACATGGGCACACACAGACACGCCCAACAAACCTTAGTACACTCAAATAACCCCGTCCCCTCCCCCCCCCCCCCCCCCCCCCCCACACACACACACCGCAGTTCAAGGCAGCCCACTAGTGTATATTACAAAGAATTGAACAAGTATGCATGGCACGCTTTTTGGAAAGAAGATAAACTACTTTTGTTTTTAACCGAGGCAGGGATTTCATTCCATAGTTTGGACGCAGAATACACAAGTGAAGACCTAAAAAGGTCAGTTCTTGGTCGAGGAGTAACCACTGTACTTTTACTTCGAACTGTTTTCACTGGAAATCTCTGACAAAGATAAAGTGGCGCAAGCTAAATCATAATTTTTTACATAAATAAGCACTTTATTGAAGCGACATTTCAAACTAAATGGAAGAATGTCCAACTCTCTCTATATAGTCACAGATTTCCAGGGAAGTAGTTCTCAGAAGAATTAACTTTAGAGAACGTCTATACACTCTTTCAATTCGCTTTATACAGTTTTTTACTCGCTTAACTCCAGCACGTAGAGGCGTAGTCAATGTCTGGCTTTTATATAAGCAGAGAATAGTTTGCGAGTGTGCTGATCGAGAAAATGTTTTATTCTATTAAGTTGAAATAGCTTCTTAGATAATTTCCTGGAAACTTGGAAGATGTGACATGACCAGGAGAGAGAGAGAGAGAGAGAGAGAGAGAGAGAGAGAGAGAGAGAGAGAGGGGGGGGGAGTTGAACTGAATTGAATAAATTTTATTTAAAGAGGATTATAGCAGAAGGAGAGAGAGAGAGAGAGAGAGAGAGAGAGAGAGAGAGAAGAGGAGAGAGAGAGAGGAGGAGGGGGGGGAGTTGAACTGAATTGAATAAATTTTTTTTAAAGAGGATTATAGCAGAATGAGAGAGAAGAAGAGAGGAGAGAGAGAGAGAGAGAGAGAGAGAGAGAGAGAGAGAGAGAGAGAGAGAAGAGAGTGAGAGAGAGAGAGAGAGAGAAGAGAGAGAGATGAGAGAGAGAGATTAAAACAAATTCTTTTATTTCGAGGATAATGGAAAAACACTCATGTGCTTTTTTTTTTTTTTTTTTTTTTTACATCCAGTCCCTCTGTGTATGCAGGTGTAAATTTTGATATAGGCTAATATATGGTGGAATGATTTTTGCTAGAAAAGCTGTGGATAAGAAAAAAGAAAGATATAAGAGATATTTAGACGACCGAAGTGCAAACAATCACCCGTTGATGAAAAGAATAAACTTTTCGTGTAACAGTATGATAGCACAAGCTAAGCGTCCTTTTTGGAGTAGTGTTTTTTTTTTTCTACTAAAGACGTTTTCAACTATACAGATGTGAAAACGGGGTTGGAAAAATCCGATGACATGAACAATGGAGTTTGTTTACAGAATTGTCTGATCAAACTACAAGACAAAACAAATTTGTTTGTTTGGTTTTTTTGTTTGTTGCTGCCTCATTTTCTGTGACGTTCCTGACCGCTGTTCCCGCTTCCCTCATCTCAATCTTCCCGCCACAGCCATGCCCAGATTCGTCATGGCGCATCCTCAGGGCGAAAAGTCCACAGGGAGCCTATCAATATCAGGCAGTCGTAGGGCCACCAACAAGCGGAGGCCCTGCACTGCTGCTGGGTCACTTTGGTGGGGTTCAGCGGTGCCTGTTCTGAGCTAACATACGCAGGACACCACTTACTAAGCCCCCTACTAACGACAAAATTAGCTCAGTCACGGAGCCAGACTGAGTTCACCCACCCGAGGTGGCGACCACCACAACGTCCCTCCAAAATCCGTTCCCCTGAACCTCCAACCCTAAAGGCCTTGACACAAACTCACTATAGGCACAGAAGTGTATGGGGAAACCAAATCTGAGGTCACCATGGGACTAGAGCAACTGGGGCCACTGAATAAGAGACATTTTTTATATTACTGCATTGTGGTCAATGATAATGATTATAATTATACTGCTATGGAAGTGCATTTGCTTTAAGACTACTTGAAAGGGTTGTACTCTACGCTTACTATCATAATATATCCCGGCATCAACTGGGCCCGAGAGATACAGACACCTGCAGTATTGGTCAGGTAGTTTAAGCAACACTCTCAAAATCGCATCCGTTAAGTGGATGAAGCTCGACTGGTCCCAGTCTTCTCACTGAGCCCACAGCACTCACTCTGGGTAGGAGCCGGCCAGAGTCCGAAAAATCCCTATGCCTCTTACAGGATCGAACCTGCGATCTTCCAGTACGTATCCCAAAGCGTTAACCACTGCACCATGGCGGCTGGTAAGATAAAGAACTTGTCTCTGATTGGGACAAGGCTGACATTTGTGTAAACATGTTTTCTAACCCTATGAGCACTCTCCATCTTTCAGATGAATCTAAAACTGTCAGAGAAAATGAAATTCAGAGGGACGAAATATTTAGATCCAGTATGTGATAATACGCACTATAGTGATCTCCTTTCTACCCATTAAAAATTTAATACATTAGTGGGTAAGGATGCGATTTCAAACGAACTACTTAGACATCTACCTAATAACTGGTTTATGCTGTTATTAGGCATTTTACAACATTGTTGAATTCGATCGTGGAAACATTCTACTTGAGTACCAGCATTAAAAAGCAAGGAAAGTCCAAGAACGATGGAAATAACTGTAGACCAATGGCATTAACTTCACATACGGGAAAGCTGATGGAATAAAAGAAAATCTTAAACAGATTGACATATGATAAAAAGAAAATAATGCCTGCGATTCAGGCAGGATTTCGCAAGGGTCGATCTACAGTTGATCATTTAGTTCAACTGACCACTCAAATTAAGCATCCGTTTGTTGTAGGAAGAATGGGGAGGTACCCGCTGTGCCGCCGACCCGCTGTGCCGCCGACCCGATATGCCCCTATTCCGTTTCTGGGGGTTATTTTTCATGCCCGTGAAAAGTTTTAAATGACGTTTATTATGATGAAAACACTGAACGACACTGAAGACAAATGGGATACGTTTAATTTTCTATATTTTTAATGAGAAACAAAAACAATAACAAAAAGAAAAAAACAGTGTGCTAGAAACGAATTTTAAAGGAAAGTTTCTCAAACAGCTATCAGATGCTTATACTTCATCACTGAATGTGACCAGACGCAATTTGCCCAAACTGTCGAATTTTTTCTATCCACCTGTGACTGAAAACGTAGACGACAGTGCGAAAATCAAAACAGCTATATATGTGCATGATAGTCTAGATTATAAAATGTGTGTTTCACCAGTACCTAGTAACAACGGGTCGGCGGCATAGTGGGTCGGCGTCACAACGGGTCGGCGGCATAGCGGGTCGGCGGCACAACGACATGCTCCCGGAAAAATGTCGTTGCCGCATTTTTTGACGTACATGAGGCATATGACGTAGCATGAGAGAAAGCTAAGTATACTGGCCTTTTTGGCAACATTCATTTCTGTATTAAACGAGTTTTTTCCCAAACGAATTACTTAGGCTTAAGTTGGGAATTGTTCATCATCATCATCAGACCCGTGACCTTGGCGGTCGTGGGGGAGACATGAAAGACGATGCCGTGCCGTGGGAATTGTTACTCTATCCCAAAATCACCAAACACGGGTATACCACAAGGTTAAGTGATATCCCCTTATCTATTCAACATTTTACTGCACAATTTTCCTAGCTTCTTGTCGAGCAATTTTTGCTGTTCTTGTACAATGTGCTGACGATATATGCATTTGGGTGAATGTTACAATGAAAAATAAAACACCAACAAAGGCAAATAAACTTCTATTTAAAAAAATTATCGAAAGGAACTTGACACACTCAAGTGATTACCTTTTTGAGAATGGCCTTTCACTTTCCCCCAAATCCCCCCAACCCAAACCCAACCTTGTCCTGTTTCATAACGGTGTTGACCCACAAGTCTGACCTCATTTTGAAATAAAGGAAACAGTTTCAGAATACAAACAAACGGTAAAACTTTTAGGAGTACACCTCACTTCTAAGCTAACATGGAATCAGCAACATTGAATATATGGCAACTAAAGCTACTAACACTCTCAATTTCTTAAAAGTTATCAGGAAACAACCTTGGGGGGCAAGAAATAAACGTATTAAAACATACGTCATCATCACTTGTACGTTCAAGGCTGTCTTACGGACAGGAAGTATTTTTCAGAACTTTTAAATATTTGCTTAGTAAAATCCAAAGCTTCGATTGTAGAACTTTCCGACTGGCTTTAGGAGCATCACCACACGCCTCGTCTCAAGGCACTTGAAGAGAAGTGGGAGTTCTCGGCAGCTTACTGTGGCAAACTATGTTCTCAGAAGTTCAACAGATAACAGCAACACAGCAATTCTGGCCATCCTCTTGATGATATTTGTACAAGCAATATAGTAAATTTTCAAACCACTTGAACTTCTGGTTAAGTCGCTGGTCGGTATAATCGCAGAAGTGTGTTATCCCTCATGTACAGATTTAATAATGAAGATAATAAATGGAACTGATATAGAGCTATATCTTGTAAAAAAACCCCACCAACACAAAAAATGAATCAATGCGCTTGCATTCAACCATTCCTACACATACAGCCAACAATGATTAACAATCTTTACAAATTCAAAACACACACACACACACACACACACTAAACTAAATGCTTTCAGGATAAAAATTTAATACTCGAAGGATGTAAGCTGTCTTTGTGACGGTAAGTTAACAAATAGTCATAACCTTTTTCAGTGTAGACATTTAAAATAACTTTTACCTACGGGTGTCTACTTTATCACTGAACCAAAGTTTTATCTGAACTATCGCTGTTGTCAGATCTCGTTCAGCGTTAAGAAGTCCGGAAACTCAGTATTTATAGTATGCTATAGTTGTTGTTTTGATTCCATAATGATATTTGACATGCGATATTGTTTCCAGTTATTGTTTGATTGTTCTTGTTACTTTGGAATTTCAAGTGTAGTTCACAGCCCCCCACCCCCTTTCTTTCTTTGTCTAAAATCACTAGATGTGAATGAATAGACGTTAAACTGAAGATACTACTACTACTACTACTACTACTACTACTACTACTACTACTACTTCTGCTTCTGCTGCTGCTGCTGCTGCTGCTACTGCTGCTGCTGCTACTGCTGCTGCTGCTGCTACTACTACTACTACTACTACTACTACTACTACTGCTGCTGCTGCTGCTGCTGCTGCTGCTACTACTACTTCTACTACATACATACTACCACTACCACTACTACTACTACTATTTCTACTACTACTACTCTACTGCTGCTGCTGCTGCTGCTGCTGCTGCTGTACTGCTGACTCTGCATACTACTACTACTACTACTACTACTACTATCTACTACTGCTGCTGCTGCTGCTGCTGCTGCTGCTACTATTACTCTACTACATACTACACTACACTACTACTACTACTATCCTACTACTACTCCTACCTCCTACTACTCTACTGCTCTGCTGCTTCTACTACTCTAACTGCTGCTGCTGGCTGTTGCTACTGCTGCTGCTACTACTACTACATACTACTACTACACTACTACTACTACTCCTACTTCTACTCTCATGCTACTGTACTACTACTACTAGCTGCTGCTGCTGCTGCTACTGCTCTGCTACTGTGCTGCTACTGCTGCTGCTGCTGCTGACTACTTCTACTACTCTACTACTACTACTTCTACTCTGCTGCTGCTACTACTACTAACTTCTACTGCTGCTGCTGCTACTACTACTACTACTACTCTATCTACTGTCTACTCTACTACTACTGCTGCTACTTACACACACTACTCTGCTCACATCTACACACACACACACACACATACACACACACACACACAACACACACACACACATACACACCAATACACACACACTCTCTCTCTCTTTCCCGTCTGACATCACTATTTAATGGAAGGACGCTAACACCCACACACACACACACACACAGAGAAATGGTACTCTTGGGGCAACACGTTGTCTTTGTTTGTGGTGGGAAGTGGGGGGGGGGGGGGGGGGGTGGAGAGGGTGGAGAGAACAGCTTGAATTTCAGGGCAGTAGAAATCTATCGCGACTCAAGTTGATAATAATAGGCTAGAGTAAGATACCATACAATGCAGCACAGTACAGTACAGCGCGGCACAGCACGGCACAGCACAGCACAGCATTGCACAGCATAGCACGGTATATTAACTATTACAGTGCAGGCTGTTTCCATCAGCAGTGACAATTGTGTTTGGCTGAAAGGAACACTGACGGTTTTATTTATTTATTGATTGATTGATTGATTATTATTATTATTATTTATTTTTTATTTCGTTCCTCTCCTCATGCTATGAGGGTTTACTCCTTGACGAGGTGGTGGTGTTGCCCACCTTATTATATTTTTTTCTTCTTCTCCTTTTATATCGAGGATGATGGAATAAGCACTTGTGTGCTTTTTTTTTTATTTTATTAAAAAAACATCCAGTCCTCCTGTGTCTGCGGTTTTGTAAATTCTGTCATCTGTTCCCACCGGCACACAATGGCCTACTCTTACGAAAAGCGGAACAGGATTTAACGTGTGCGCGCAAGATGTTCTGCGTGCGTTCGCACACGGGGGTCTCGGTTTATAGTCTCATCCGAGGGACTTTTGGGGGGAAGGTAGCTTTATCTACTTCTATAACTCCGGGGGATTAAAAAGGAATGAAGTGATTATTGCGACCCCCCTTCCTTGTGTGTCAGTCAAGTGTTACGCTGACAAAGACGCTGGTTCGTTTCAATTCTTAAGAAAAAAAAATTTAACATTTTTTTTCCAATGGGAAGCAATATATATCTATTTTGAAGTTATAGACCAGAAATGTAAAACAATAAACCCCAAAACAAAACCAAACATAGATTTCTTATCATGTCCTACTACAACTCTACTTCTATAACTTCTAGGTCTGTAACTCCTCCTCCTCCTCCTCCTCCTCCTACTACTACTCCTCCTCCTCCTCCTCCTCCTCCTCCTACAACTACTGCTACTACTACTGCTACTTCTACTCCTCCTACTGCTACTACTACTACTACTACTACTACTACTACTACTACTACTCCTCCTCCTACTGCTACTACTACTACTACTACCACCACCACCACCACCACCACCACTACTACTACTACTACTACTACTACTACTACTACTACTACTACTACTACTACTACTCCTACTACTACTACTTCTGCTACAACCACCACCACCACCACCATCACCACCAACGACCACCCAAATGATACAACACCAACAAAACTCTTCACTTACCTAGGTAGAAGCGTTGACACATAATTCTAAAAAACAACAACACCACAACAAACAACCCCCCCAAAAAAAACAACAACAACCCCAATACAACCCACGGAGAAAGACAAGATGGCACTATCCACTCCTCACACGCCACATTATTACTATTCGTTGATTGTCAGTCAAACCTGGCTGTCTATCCACCCGGGTTGACAGCCCGTACCACCCCACAGAGAGAGGAGAGAGAGAGAGAGAGAGAGAGAGAGAGAGAGAGAGAGAGAGAGAGACCAGAGAGAGAGAGAGAGACACAGAGATAGAGAGAGCGAGAGAGAGAGAGAGAGAGAGAGAGAGGAGCGAGCGAGCGAGCTGTGTCACCCGGTTAATGCGCTGGCGCTCTTTTTGTGTGTGTGGTTTTTTGTTTTTGGTTGTTGTTGTTGTTGTTGCAACATGCATGGTATGTGTGTATGTATGTATGTATGTATAAGAAGGAAGGTGGCAGGATGGTTAAGACGTTTGCCTGCCAACAAGTAAACCGTGAGCTTGTGGGTTCGCTTCTCAGCCTCGCCCTTTCTTCCCAGTTTGACCAAAAAATCGAACTGAATGTCAAAGCCCTTCGGATGAGACGATAAACCGAGGGCCCCGTGTGCGAACGCATGCAGAACATCTTGCGCACACGTTAAATCCTGTTCCGCTTTTCGAAAGAGTAGGCCATTGTGTGCCGGTAGGAACAGATGACAAAACTGACACAAAACCGCATACACATTGGGACTAGATGTAAAAAAAAAAAAAAGCACATGAGTGCTTATTTCATTATCCTCGATATTATAAAAGAAAAGTCATCTGAGCGCTTTGATTTGTTGCTTTACAAGATTCAGCGTTATATACATTCCATACATTATATTATTATTATTATTATGTATGTATGTACGGCAAGTCTACCTAGCCCTTGTGACACAGAGAGAGCGTGTCTCTTTCACTTTTCCTGTGACCTTAACTGAATAGCAGCAGCAGGTTGTCCTATGTCAAGGTCTTTTTGCCAAAAGGAGGGGAAAGGCTGAAGGGGGGTGGGGCGGGGGGAGGAGGGGGGGGGGGGGGGGGGGAGAGCTGGGGTTAGGGGGAAAAGACAGACAGACAAGGACAGACAGACAGACAGAGAGACAGACAGAGGTCATGAACGTAAAGGTGTACACAGAGGTCATGAACGTAAAGGTGTGGGTGTGGGTGAGGTGGAAGAACAAACTAAGAAAGAAAACTTTATTTTATTTTATTTTTTTAAAAAGAAAAAAGAAGAGGGAACAGTTGGCTTTCCTCTTTTTCTCTCCTTCTCCAACTCCCCCCCCCCCCCCCCCTCCTTCTCCTCCCCCTATCACCCTAACTCTCTCTCCCTCCCTCCCTGCCTCCACTCTCAACGATTTTGTGATAGATAGATAGAGTGTGTGTGTGGGTGAGGAAGACTTGTGCATGCTTAACCAGGCGTGACGACGATACACAACGTGTACCTTTTTGTGATTGGATAGTATCGTGTGCAGGCCCTTTCTTTGTGTGTGTGTGTGTGTGTGTAATTTAAATCCCTACAGAGAGAGAGAGAGAGAGAGAGGGAGGGAGGGAGTGAGAGAGAGACTGACGCAGATAGACTGACATAGACAGACAGACAGACAGACACACACACACACAAACACACACACACACACACGCGCGCGCGCGCTGAAAATAAAAGTTTGACTGACTTGACTTGATTTCACACACACACACGTGGGGGGAATCATTGCTGTAAAAAGCTCTCTGTCTCCCTCCCTCCCTCTCTCTCTCTCTGTGTCTGTCTGTCTCTGTCTCTGTCTGTTCTGTCATGACTGTGTCTGTTTGTCTCCTCTGTCTCTCTGTATGTCTCTCTCTCTCTCTGTATCTCTCTCTCTCTCTCTCTCTCTCTCTCTCTCTCTCTCTCTCTCTCTTTTCGTAAGAGTAGGCCATTGTGTGCGCGGGATGGGACCAGATGACAACATTCACAAAACTGCATACACACGGGGACTAGATGTAAAAAAAAGCACATGAGTGCTTATTCCATTATCCTCGATATAAAAATTAAAAAACAAGGGGTGGGGGGGGGGGGGGGGGGGGGGGGGGGGGTTGAGGTAGCCTAGTGGTCAGAGCATTGCGTGTTGCATTCGCGACCTGACAGCCCGGGTTCGAGCCACCACCGAGCCACCCCGTTCAAAACTGTCCCCTAGAGTGCAAGCGATCTCCACAACCACCAAGCTCAGGATCTTCAACTCCAACGTGAAGTCTGTGCTTCTCTACGGGTCAGAAACTTGGCGGGTCATCAACACCAGCTCCTCCGAGATCCAGACCTTCATCAACAGATGTCTCCGGCAGATCCTTCATCTCAGATGGTTCTCGGCAGAGTGCCAAGTACCGACCTGTGGATGAGGGCGAACCAACAGCCTATGGATGTCCAAGTAAGGCGGCGAAAGTGGCGTTGGGTCGGCCACACCCTACGGAAGGAGCCTTGCAACATCACCAGACGAGCGCTCGAGTGGAACCCGCAGGGGAAAAGGAAGAGAGGGCGCCCCAAACAGATCTGGAGGAGAAGCCTGCATAGTGAGCTGAGAGACTCCAGCCTGACATGGGAAGAGGCCAAGACCCTTGCCAGAGACAGGAAAAGGTGGAGGGACGCTGTTGAGGCCCTATGTTCCGCTAGGAGCTATAAGGACTAAGAAGAGGAAGAGTGCATGCAAACTTCACTCCCCGAAAGTCGTTCGGATGTGATTATAAAACCGATCTTGCGTGCCTGCCCCCCCCACCCCTCTCTCTCTCTCTCTGTCTCTCTGTCTCTCTCTCTCTCTCTGTGGGACTGGATGTAAAAAAGCGCACGAGTGCTTATTCATTATCCTCGAAATAAAAGAATTTGTCATTGTCATTGTCATTGTCTCTGTGTTTTCCCACCGTCTGATTTCACCTTGTTGTGGAAATACGTTAAGAAATCATGATACACGGAATATACCATCCAATTTTCATGTACTTCTATACTCATACATAATTAAGCACACACACACACACACACACACACACACACACACACACACACACTTAAGTCTTGCTCTCTTGTTTACTTTCCTTTTCAATATCAGCTTTCTTCACACATAGAGTATCATTCGTAGTTGTTTTTTTTCTCTTTGTGGGTTTTTTTAATATGGCAAATTATTTTTTCTCTGAGGGCAAGCTGAAAAGAAATGTCATCTGGCTCTCTTACGCTCAATAATTTTGGCTTGACTACTATCCCCCCCCCCCCCTCAATCCACACACACACTCTCTTTCTCTTCCTCTTTTCTATTATATACATGTGGGGGAGAGTGGATTCTGCACTGGTGTTAACTCCAGGGGAAAATATCCCCTTGAACGGAAATCGAACCCGGGTTGTCAGATTGCGAGCCCAATGTTCTAACCACTAGGCTATCCCACCCCCGCGCGCGCGCGCGTATGTGTGTGTTGTGTGTGTGTGTGTGTGTGTGTGTGTGAGTGTGTGTGTGAGTGTGTGTGTGTGTGTGTGTGTGTTTTCTATCATACACTGAGGTGTGAAGGAGTGTGTGTATGTGTGTGTGTGTGTGTGTGTGTGTGCGTGCGTGCGTTCGCGTGTGTGCGTGCGTGTGTGTTTTGTGAACGTGTGTGTGTGTGTGTCCGCGCGCGCGTGGTATTCAATATGACGTCTCTTCCCAACATAGTGATATTAGGTGTGGGGAAAAAATGAAAGGAAAAAAATAGGGAAAATAAAGGAAAAAAACAAGAAAAGAAAAAGCTGATTGCATAGATGTAAATGTGGGGTGGGGGTGTGTGTGTGTGGGGGGGGGGGGGGGGGGGGGGGGGGGGGGGGGGGGGGGGGGGGGGGGGGGGGGGGGGGGGTGCATGTGCGTCAGATTGTGTGAGCGCGCGCGTGCAAGAATGTATTTGTGCTAAGGTCCATGAGTTGTTGTTGTCTTCGATTTTACGTCTGTTCACTCTCAGTGATATTAGACGAGAAAAAACCCCCACATATATACAAGGGGTGTATGAGTATTGAGGTGGTGGTGGAGGCCCTACTGAAAAAAGCGAGGGGGGAAAAGTAGTCTAATCATGAAAAGAAACCGCACAAAGCAAAAGATACAATATAAAAAAAAAAAAAAACCGAAACAAAAACATAAAAAGTGATTAACGTTAATGAAACTATAACAAATGTCCTATAGGACTATGCCAGAGACCTTTTACAATATCAAATGCCAAATTCAAGTTATTGAATATGCTTCTAAGGGAGTTTTCAGAAAATTGGGGTAAAAAAGCTTTTGTATTCTTACATTCAAATATTATATGAGTATTAGAAATATTCTCACCACACAGACATTTACTGTGTCTACTGAATTTGGTTATGAATGCATTAAGTTTCATTCTATAAAACAAACTATTCACTCTTCCATGTGTCCATGTGTGTGTGTGTGTGTGTGTGGATGTGTGTGGTGTGTGTGTGTGTGTGGGTGTGGGTGAGTGAGTGTGTGTGAGTGA
>CM054155.1:25892690-25907690 GCA_028751875.1 Rapana venosa | reverse complement strand
CTGTTTGTCTCTCTGTCTCTCTGTCTGTCTGTCTGTCTCTCTCTGTCTGTCTGTCTGTCTGTCTGTCTGTCTCTCTCTCTCTCTCCCCCCCAACCCCTTACAAAAATGAAATGAGCCTGAGAGTAAAGCCAATGGAAAAGGTTACCTGTGTCTGTTACTTTTATAATTATGTGCACACATTATGACTCCTCCCCACCCCCACACCCCCAACCCCCACCCCTTTCATCATACAACAAATGTACTAGTTTCTTATGCTGCTACGCACTCTTGTTGTAGAACGGGAAACTTGAAAACGCATCATTGGATCCCCGACTCTATTTTATTTATTAATTTTTATTTATTTATTTATACCACTTTAAGTCACGGCAGATTTCTCTGCGTGAAATTCGGGCTGCTCTCCCCGGGGAGAGCGCGTGGCCACGAGATCAGCGCTACCCATTTTTTTTCTTTATCCTGTATGCAACTGTACTTGTTTCCCTATCAGAGTGGCTATTTTCTACGGAATTTTGCCAGGGACAACTCTCTTGCTGCCGTGGGTTCTTTTACGTGCGCTAAATAATTATGTGCAACACACGGAACCTCGGTTTATCGTCTCATCCGAAAGACTAGCGCCCAGACCACCACTCATGGTCTAATGGATGGGGGGGGAAAGTTTCGGGTCCAAACGGGATTCGAACCACCGTACACTTCCGACCCGGACTTTTCGCTTTCTAGACAGGCGCGTTACCTCTAGGCCACCGATCCACTCTGGGGTCGGCTTCATGTGCCGATGTGCTGTCAGCTGCCGTGGCGCGGTGGTTAGCGAACTGGGTTACGAGTTGTAAAGTCGCGTGTTCGAATTCCATATTTATCATAGGGAGGTTTTCGGACTCTTTGTCTGGCAAGCTCCTCTCCAGAGTTAAGTTTGCTATGGGATTATTGAGAGATGATGGAAACGCAAAGTCGAGCTTCGTCCACTTTTGAGGAGCGATTTGAGAGTGTTGCTTAAACTACTACCTGACCAACACTGTGGACGTCTGCATCTCTCAGGCCCGGGTGACACTGGGATATAATTATGATGGTAGGGAGGTATTGAGTGTAACACTGTCACGCAGTCTCGAAGCACACGCGCTTCCACAGCAGCGTCCTTCCCTACATCCTCCTCATCGTCCTTGATCATCACGCAATGACAGAAAAAACTTGTCTCTGATTCTGTGGCCGCGGTTGCTCTGGTCTCACGGTGACCTCAGTTTCGGTTTCCCCATACACTTCTGTGCCTGTGATGAGTTTGTGTCAAAGGCGAGATAGCCTAGTGGTTAGAACATTGCGCTCGCAATCTGACGACCTGGGTACGATTCCCGTTCAAGGGGGATATTTTTTCCTGGACTTAACATCAGTGGCAGACTCCACTCTCCCCCAAAGTCCTTCGGATGAGACTATAAACCGAGGCCCCGTGTGCGAACGCACGCAGAACATCTTGCGCACACGTTAAATCCTGTTTCGCTTATCGGAATAGGCCATCGTGTGCCGGTGGAACAGATGACAAAAATTTACAAAACCGCATACACACGGGGACTAGATGTAAAAAAAAAGCATATAAGTGCTTATTCCATTATCCTCGATATAAAAGAATAAAAAAAATAATAAAAAAAATAAAGCCTTCGGAGTGGGAGGTTCACGGGAAAAGGTGGTTGGGGGAACATGATGGAGGTCGCTACCCTGGGTGGGCGCTTCACCCAGTCTGGCTTCGCGACAAATCCGTCATTGTTGTCAGTAGGGGACTTGGCGGTGTCCGTGCGTACGTCAGCCCAGAAGAGGCACTACCGAACATCGTCGAAGTAACCCAGCAGCAATGCAGGGCCCCTTTGGCTGGAGGCCCCATGGTGGCCTGATATTGATTGTCTCCCCGTGGAAATCTGACCCCGAGGATGTTACATGAGGCACTTTAAAAAAAAAATTCTTTTATATCGAGGATAATAGAATAAGCACTCATGTGCATTTTTTTACATCCAGTCCCCGTGTGTATGCGGATTTGTGAATTCTGTCATCCGTTCCCACCGGCACACAATGGCCTACTCTTACGAAAAGCGGAACAGGATTTAACGTGTGCGCAAGATGTTCTGCGTGCGTTCGCACACTGGGGCCTCGGTTTATAGTCTCATCCGAAGGACTTTTTGGGGAGAGTGGTGGAGTCTGCACTGATGTTAACTCCAGAGGAACATATCTCCCTTGAACGGGAATCGAACCCGGCATCTGGGTTTGGCTGAGGCAGAGAGGTTGAAACGAGCGGCGTGGGAACAGCGGTCACAGAGGATGAGGCAGCAAACACAAAAACTGCAGCCCTGCCAGTGCCTTAATCCCCTTCGCGTAACTGCACATGAAGAAGTTCACATATGCATGTTAATGATCCCGTCATTCATGTCATCACCCGGTGGGTTTATGAAAACACAAACATACCCAGCATGCATCGTAAACAAAAAATGAACCGCTCCAAATTACCTGACCAACACTGCAGGTGCCTGTATCTCTCGGGCCCGGTTGACGCCGGGATATATTATGATAGTAAGCGTAGAATACAACCCTGTCAAGTAGTCTCAAAGCATATGCACTTCCAAAGCAGCATCATTACGTCATCCACATTATTATTGATCATCAAATAATAATTTTTAAAAAAAGCCTCTGATTCGGTGGTCGCAGTTGCTCTGGTCTCACGGTGACCTCAGATTCGGTTTCTCCATACACTTCTGTGCCTGTGGTGAGTTTGTGTCAAAGCCTTTGGGGTTAGAGGTTCGCGGGGAACGGTCGTTGGAGGGACGTTGTAGTGGTTGCCACCTTGGGTGGACAACTCAGTCTAGCTCCGCGACTGAACTGATACTGTCGTTAGTAGGGGGCTTAGTAGGTGGCGTCCTGCGTATGCTAGCTCAGAACAGGCACCACTGACTACCACCAAAGTGACCCAGCAGCAGTGCAGGGCCTCTCAGGCTAGTGGCCCTACAGCGGCCTTATACTGATGGGCTCCCTGTGGATTTCCGACCCTGAGGATGAGACATAACGGATCTGGGTATGGCTGTGGCGGGGAGATTGGAATGAGCGGCGTGGGAACAGCAGGACGGGGACGTCACAGAAGATGAGGCAGCAAAAAACGAGCCGCTTTGAAGTTGGAGGGTATCACTGAAACTAGCAGGCAGACCTCCTGCAGAGTTACAAGCACAGGAGAAGACCAGGCACTACACACCCCACACGGTAAGGGAACACAGAGAAGAGAGAGAGAGAACCATTTTATTATTGTTCAGAAAGAAATTGCAGACCAAAGACGAGAAGATGAAAACTCTCTCTCTCTCTCTCTCTCTCTCTCTCTCTCTCTCTCTCTCTCTCTCTCTCTCTCTCTCTCTCTCTCTCTCTCTCTTCTCTCTCTCCTCCACTCTCTCTCTCCTCTCTCTCCTCTCTCTCTCTCTCTTCCCTCTCCGTCTGTCTCTGTCTCTGTCTCTGTCCTTCTCTCTCTCTCTCTCTCTCTCTACTCTCTCTCCTCTCCTCTCTCCTCTCTCTCTCTCTCTCTCTCTCTCTCTCCATCTTCCAACTCCACATTCCGTCCCTCGCATCCATCCAGTCCCGCGTCTACACAGATTCACACATCCGTCACCATAAAAACACACACACAGAGCACACAGACCACAGACACACACCGCGCGCGCTCCTACACACCAACACACACAAACACACACCAACACACACACAAACCACACACAACACACAAACTCATTCGGACACAGAGACGCCCACAGCACACAGACAACAACTCAGACACACAGACACACACACACGTACCACACACACACACACACACACCCACACACACACACACACACACACACACACACACACACACACACACACACACACACACACACACACACGTACACACCGTTCAATAACACTCAAATCATAACCAGTTATCCAAGAAAACCCCCCCATCTAACTGCATCCATTATCGTTATTGCTTTTTTTGTCCTCGGCTAGAGCTCCGAGGTTGCTCCATGGAGAGATTTTTACGCCTGCGACTGTTTTTTTGCCTACCATTGTGAAGGTAGCCGCATTCCGGCTTCAGGGACAATGTCTAAAACACGACATCAACGTGCATACGTTGTTGTTAATATCATATTTTTTGTCACCCATTCCTACCCGCACGCAATGACCTGCTCTTTTAAAAGGTTGAACGGGTTGTTTTTCCCCCCCCCCAACATATGCGCAAGATGTTCTGCGTGCGTTCGTACACGAGGCTTCGGTTTATAGTCTCATCTTATCCGAAGGACTTTCGGGTGGGGGAGTGGAGTCAGTACTCATGTTAACTCCAGGGGAAAAAAAATCTCCCTTGATTGGGCGTTTCGGTGGTTGTTCAAACCTTGACCGCCAGAGTGCAAGCATAAAACGCTCTAACCACTAGGCTTCCACCCCATCCCTTCCCCGCCCTTGATACATCTCTGTATTCCACTGGTCATCTGCAGAGATCCGTTATTACATAGACAGGTGGTCTGGAAGTAGCACGCCTGCTTTAGATAATGAGAAGTCGCGGGTTCCATCCCCCTTTGAACCCACACTTTTGCCCCTTCCACTAAGACCTTGAATGCTGGTCTGCGTGCTAGTCTTTAAGCTGGGATGATAAACCCAGGTCCTGTATGCAATACTGATTTAAGCCCACGCAAAAGAACTCATAGTAAATAAGAGTTGTTCCCAGCAAAATTCTTTAAAACAGCAGCAACAAAAAAGCCTCTCTCTCATAGGGAACAAATACATTTTCGCGACTGTGAATGTAAAACGATCACTCGCTAACTTTCCCCCCAGGAAAATCTGTTGTTTTACCCGATTGGCAGACTCGCAAAGGCAACAGCAATTGTCAGATTTGGAATCGTTTGTTTTTGTGATATGAAGTCTATGCATCGGCAGTCCATCTGGTGAAGTGAAAGAAGAAGGTAAGTTTCTACAGAAAGTTTCCAGACCAGGGGGAAGTGGAGTTCTTATCTCCCGTTGATCCTGTCCACTTTAGGATAGTAACCACTTTACAACACAACAGACGGTCACTGGGTACAAAGCAGTTTCCAAGAGCATTTTCCTCTTGTGCGGTATATTTTTTGGGGGGGTGTAAAGACATGGATGTGCCACTTTGCCCAATATGGTGGCTGGTGGAAGGTGTATGCATAAGCATGCAGGGGGGGGGGGGGGGATTTCTCATGTGTAGTAACAAAAAAAATCAATCGTCAATCAATACTCTTACTGCTCTCACACCACCAGTCTTTCTGCTCTCCTCTGATCGTCTTATGTCCCTGTTTACATAGCTCTCTCTTACCCAGGATGCCCTGCAGGGGGACCATTGAGGAAGGAAGACAACAAGGGCAGATGGATGAAAGAACTTGGATGCAGAACATCTCAGATTGGACAGGTCTTTACGTGGCTGCGTTGCTGCAAAAGGCTAAAGACAGACAAGCCTGGTGGGAATCTATCGACCATTACATCCCTCGTGTCCCCACAACGACCATCTTGGTCATGGGACTGCTGATGTTGATGCGGACCTGGCTGGGTGGCTTCTTCACGAAAACACTTGTGTGGTGACAGGTGTTGGCTGACTGCCTGTACTGCTGTCAGATGGGTCTGTCTTCAGTCTTTTCTTCCCGTTCCTCGGCTAGAGCTCTGAAGTTCACTAACGAGTGAGATAATTGCGTATGCGACCGTATTTTGCCCACCATGAAGGTAGCCGTATTCCGACTTCGGGGATGCATGCTGGTTATGTTCGAGTCTCCGTAACCCACCGAATCTGCGACTTTATTGACCCAAGGAACTGAAGGCGAACGGTTTTAACCACTCGGCTATACCGTCTATATAAATTCCATACATTATTATTATTATTATTATATTATTATTATTATTATTATTATTATAATTATTATCTTCAGGAAAGGCAACGCACTGTTGCCTTCTCGTTTTTTCCGCGGGAGAGGGACGGGACAGAACGAAAGGGGGGGAAAAGGGGACGGGGGAAAAGGACAGAATGGGGACGGGGACGGAGGGGCAGGGAGGGCAGGACAGGACAGGCAGGGCGGGGAGGGCAGGGGGGGCGGGGGCAGGCAAGGAAAGGCAGGGCAGGCAGGGCAGGACATGACAGGGCAGGACAGGGCTGGCAGGCAGGGCAGGAATGCATGGGAGGGGCCCGGGGGACGGGAAAAAACATAAGGACAGGATAGGACAGGAAGGACTGGACAGGACGGGGAAAGGACGGGAAGGGTGGGGGCAGGGGGGGACAGGATAGGACAGGACAGGATGGACAGGACGGGAAAGGACGGGGATAGGGTGGGGCAGGCGGGACGGGGACAGGGACGGACAGGACGGGGCATAACAGGCAGGGGCAGGCACGACGGGGCGGGGAAGGGCAGGGCCCGGGGCAGGACGGACAGGAAAAAGAGAGGACAGTGTCCCTGCGCCCACTGCTGAAAAACAAAGGGGTATTTTCAATCAAACTTTGGCCCAAAAGCACCTTTTTCCCTGCTCCTATTCTATCCCACAGAGAATAGAGGAGAGAGAGGAGGGGAGAAGAGAGGAGAGGAGAGAAGGGAGAAGAGAACTTTTAAACTCTGAAATTGTTTAAGTAAACGGCCTTGGCCCACAATACACTTTAGGGGCATGAAGGAGAGGCAAAAAAAAATGAGGTTAATTTTTGTAAGTTTTGGGGTTGCTGTTGTGTGGTGTGTATGTGTTTGTGTGTGTGTTGGGGGGGTGTGTGTGGTGGAGAGAGAGAGAAAAAGGGGAGAGAGAAAACAGACACAAAAAAGAGACAAAGAGAGAAGAGAGAGAGAGAGAGAGAGAGAAGAGAGAGAGAGAGAGAGAGAGGGGGAGACAGAAACAATAGACAAGAAGAGAGAGACAGATAAGACAGAGAGGAGGAGAGAGAGAGAGGCAGAAGACAGACAGAGATAGGACAGACAGACAGAGAGAGAGAGAGAGAGGAGAGGAGAGAGAGAAGAGAGAGGAGAGGCGACAGACGACGAGATGAACAGACACAGAGAAAAAGAGACAGAGAGAGAGAGACAAAGCAAAGCCTGCCAGCGACGTTCAGACGCGTACACCACATCCACACCACATCCACTCCCCACCACCACCACCACTATACTACACTACTACAGCCCCGCCGCCGCCGCCGCCCGCCGCGCTGCTTTTTGCTGTAGCTACTGCTTGGTGCAGAGAAAGGAAAAATTTCAGCGCCGCGCTGGAAGGAAAAGCTTTGGAGGGAGAAAAGGGTTTCTAGACAGACAGTCTATTGCCGCCCCATTTATCGAGCGTCCGGGAAGGTTCATACGGATTGGCTGGTCCTCGATTTGGTGTCACCAGTTGTTGTTGTTTGTTGTTGTTTGCTGTTGTGGTTGGTTGTTTGGTTGGGTGGGTTTTCTTTTTCCCCGTTGCTTTCTGTCTTTCCCTTGGAGTTACTTTACTACTCAGTGAGAGACAAGACCGGTGGTTTTGGAGTTTGGATGAGGATGGCTGAATCTTTGATGGTAAGTACGATGTTGTTGGCTTCTGTTGTTGTTGATGTTTGTTTGTTGTTTGTTGATGTTTGTTGTTGTTTGTTGATTGGTGGTGTTTTGTTGTTGATCGGTGGGTTTTTTTGGGGGTCGGTTTTTTAGGTTTGTTTTTGCTATGTTGATATGTTTGATTGTTTTTTTGTTTTTGTTATCTATCTATCTATCTATCTATGTATCTATGTATCTATGATCTATGTATCTATGTATCTATGTATCTATGTATCTATCTATCTATCTATCTATCTATCTATCTATCTTATCTGTCTGTCTGTCTGTCTGTCTGTCTATCTATCTAGTTTTGATTGTTGGTTTGTTTGTTTGTTTGTTTGTTTTGTGCTTTTTTCGTTTCGTTTGAATTTTGGGGGGTGTTTGCTTTCATCAGCTAGCATTGGTGGTTTCGTGTATTTGTTTGTTGGTTGGTTTGCAGCAAACGTTGTTCATTGATTCGTTTTTTATTTTGGGGGTGGGTGGGAATTGCTTTCATCTTTGTGCCTTTTGGGTACCTAGTATATTTGTTCCTCTGTTGAGGTTTTCATTTTTTTTTTAAATGTCTGTTTGTTTGAATGTTTGGTAATGGTTTTCATCCAGTGCGTTTGCAGGTTAGTATAACATCATTTTCTCTGATGGCGGAGTATGGCTGCCTATGTGGTGAGGTACTTGGAAACAGTTATGAGCACAAAATCCTCACCTGGGTGTGTACTTTCAAACTCATAGTGATTTCCAGGTGGGATGAGTAAGTAACAGAGCATGCATTCTGTTCTGGGTGACCCCACCCCCTCCGTGTGTGTGTGTGTGTGTGTGTGTGTGTGTGTGTGTGTGTGTGCGTGCGCGCGCGCGCGTGTGCGTGCGTGTGTGTGTGTTGTGATTTTTATTATTAAAAAAAAAAATTCTATACTACTTTCAGTCAAAATAGATTTCTCTCCCATGAAATTTGGGTTGCTCTCCCGTGGGAGAGCGTGTCGCCTCAAGACCAGCGCCACTTTAAAAATAGATTTGTTCCTGTCTACATGTATTTTTTTGTTTCCCTATGAGAGATATTTTTACAACTCTCTGATGGTATCTATCTATCTATCTATCTATCTATCTATCTATCTATCTATCTATCTATCTATCTATCTATCTATCTATCTATCTATCTATCTATTTATCTATCTATCTGTCTATCTATCTATCTATCTATCTTTCTATCTATCTATCTACCTACCTACCTATCTATCTATCTATCTATCTATCTATCTATCTATCTATCTATCTATCTATCTATCTATCTATCTATCTATCATTAGGTTCACTTCGACACAGAATCTGAATCTATTGTCTCAGTGGAAAGACTAGCGGCCAGACCACTCACTACTCAAAGGTTGAGAAGACTGGGGCAACAGTTGGGATTCAAACAAAGGTCGCAGCCACAACTTCTTGCTTTCTAACTGGTGTTATGTTGTAAAATATTGCAGTTGAGATTGCCTTCAGCCATGACAAACTCTTAACACAACAACCAGCCTGCACTCTCCTTTCATTAAAGGAGAAAAAAATCCTCTGAAGTTGGACTATGGGTGCCTATATGGCAAGGTACTCAAAAACAGTCGTACACGCAAACTTCTCATTCAGCGTGCAAATTCAATCTCACAGTTGATTCCCAGGTGGAATGAGTGAGTCAGAGTGCACATTCTGGGTGTCTCCCAGAGTGTTAAGCTGGGGAACGCATAACAGCAACAGCAGCAGCAGCAGCAACAACAACAACAACAACAACAACAACAACAACAACAACAACATATGGTGTGGTACCTCTAGAACATCGATCCACTATTATTTGTTTTCTAGAAATTTCATGGGGTTTTTTTTTTGTTCCTCGGCTAGAGCTCCAAGGTTCACCAATGGTGAGATTTTGCGTATGTGCCCATTGCTCCCCCCCCCCCCCCCCCCCCCCCCCCCCCCCCCCCCCCCCCCCCCCCCCCCCCCCCCCATTATGTAACCACATTTCGAGTTCGGCGATAATGTCTAAACACATCATGTTATTTTATTTTTTAAAATTTATTTTAAAATTTATTTTTAATTTATTCTTTTATATCGAGGATAATGGAATAAGCATTTATGTGCTTTTTTTTTTTACGTCCAGTCCTCGTGTGTATGCGGATTTCTGAATGCTGTCATCTGTTCCCACCGGCACACAATGGCCTACTTTTACGAAAAGCGGAACAGGATTTAACGTCACCAGTGTGCACGCGGTTTTAAAATGTCATCCCTTCCAACCGGCAGACAATGGCCTACTCTTTCAAAAGGTGGAACGGGG
This sequence comes from Rapana venosa, assembly GCA_028751875.1. Taxonomy (NCBI): domain Eukaryota; kingdom Metazoa; phylum Mollusca; class Gastropoda; order Neogastropoda; family Muricidae; genus Rapana; species Rapana venosa. Next base: position 25,897,856 of record CM054155.1, on the reverse strand, counting down.
TTTAATGTGCGCGTAAGATGTTCTGCAAGCGTTCGCACACAGGACCTCGGTTTATAGTCTCGCCCGGAGGATTTTCGAGGGGCAGTGGAGTCAGTACGGATGTTAACTCCGGGGGGGGGGGGGGGGGGGGGGGGGGTGGGGGGGGAATCCCCTTGAACAGGTGGGTGCGTCAGTGGTGGCTCGAACCCGGGACCTCAGATCACGAGCTCAACACACTGACCACTAGGCTACCCCCACTCCCACCACCACCCCACCATGGCTGTTTTTTTTTGTTTTCGGTACTTTTGGGGAGTGGTAGTAGTTTGTTTGTTTGAATAACTGGGGTTCACAAAGGGGTGTCTTCAGCCAGAGGTCTGGTTTTGCTGTTGTTTGTTACCCGTTCAGGCTGAGCCCTGGTTTCTGTGGGAAGAACTGGTTTGTTGGCAGTCTGGTGCTACTGATGGCAACTTTCAGACAATGTCTCTCATCCCTGTTCAGTTTTCGTGGCTGTCTTGCTTTAACTCATATTTGCTTGTCACTTTCTCTCTCTCCCCTCTCCCCTCTCTCTCTCTCTCTCTCTCTCTTTTCTCTCTCTCTCTTCTCTTTCTTCTCTCTTTCTCTTTCTCTCTGTCTGTCTCTCTCTCTTTCTCTCTCTCTCTTTCTCTTTCTGTCTCTCCTTTCTCCTCTCTCTTTCTTTCTCTCTCTTGTCTGTCTCTCTCTCTTTCTTCTCTATTTCTTTCTTCTCTCTGTCTCTCTCCTCTCTCTCCTTTCTTCTCTCTCCTCTCCCCCCCCCCTTTTCTCCCTTTTTCTCTTCTCTTCTCTCTCTCTCTTTTCTCTCTTCCCCTTCTTTTCTCTCTTCCTCCTCTCTTCTCTCTCCTTTACCCTTCACCTTATTAGGTAGAATGCGTAATGTCTGGTCTTCTCCTGTGTTAGTAACTCTGCAGGAGGTCTGCCCACTAGCCTCAGCTGTGACACATTCCGACTTGAGGGCAGCTCATTTTTTGTGTGTAAAAGGATGCATGCTGGGTACATTCGTGTTTCCGTCATCCGCCGCAAATAACGGGATTTTTTTAACACGGATATTTGATCTTGTGAGTGTGTATGTTTATGAAGGGTATTAATGAAGGCACATGCACGTTTGCACTTAAAGTTGACACGGGAGATGGTAAAAAAACCCCCACCCTTAATTCACCAGACGCCGCTGCCGAGAATCGAACCCACGACTTTAGAGACTCGCGGGATTGAAGTGCAAGGGTCTTAACCACTCGGCTATAGCGTTCGTCGTTTCCTCAGTTTGAAGTGTGGTGTTTGAGTCACTCCAGCATCACTGATTGAAAGTGTAACGCAATGTCACTCCAGTATCGCTGATTGAAAGTGTAACGCAATGTCACTCCAGTATCACTGATTGAAAGTGTAACGCGATGTCACTCCGATTGAAAGTGTAACGCAATGTCACTCTGATTGAAAGTGTAACGCGATGTCACTCTGATTGAAAGTGTAACGCAATGTCACTCTGATTGAAAGTGTAACGCAATGTCACTCCAGCATCACTGTTGAATGTAAGCGCTGATTGAAGTGTAAGCGATGTCACTCCAGCATCACTGATGAAAGTGTAACGCAATGTCACGCTGATTGAAAGTGTAACACAATGTCACTCCAGCATTACTGATTGAAAGTGTAACGCGATGTCACTCTGATTGAAAGTGTAAGGCGATGTCACTCCAGCATCGCTGATTGAAAGTGTAAGGCGATGTCACTCCAGCATCGCTGATTGAAAGTGTAACACAATGTCACTCCAGCATTACTGATTGAGTGTAACGCAAAAGTCACTCCCGCATCCTGATTGGAAGTGTAACGCAATGTCACTCCAGCATCACTGATTGGAAAGTGTAACGCAATGTCACTCCAGCATCACTGATTGGAAGTGTAACGCAATGTCACTCTGATTGAAAGTGTAACGCGATGTCACTCCAGCATCACTGATTGGAAGTGTAACGCAATGTCACTCCAGCATCACTGATTGAAAGTGTAACGCAATGTCACTCCAGCATCACTGATTGGAAGTGTAACGCAATGTCACTCCAGCATCGCTGATTGAAAGTGTAACGCGATGTCACTCCAGCATCGCTGATTGAAAGTGTAACGCGATGTCACTCCAGCATCACTGATTGAAAGTGTAACGCAATGTCACTCCAGCATCGCTGATTGAAAGTGTAACGCGATGTCACTCCAGCATCACTGATTGGAAGTGTAACGCGATGTCACTCCAGCATCACTGATTGAAAGTGTAACGCGATGTCACTCTGATTGAAAGTGTAACGCGATGTCACTCCAGCATCACTGATTGGAAGTGTAACGCAATGTCACTCCAGCATCACTGATTGGAAGTGTAACGCAATGTCACTCCAGCATCACTGATTGAAAGTGTAACGCAATCTATTTGGTTGCGGTTTATTTTTGATGGCATTTTGTTTTGTTAGCGTTTGTTGTCTGTCTGTCTGTCTGTCTCTATCTGTCGGTCTATCTGTCGGTCTGTTTGTTCGACCGTTCGTTTGTTTGTTTGAACTTTCGATGTTCGTATTGTGTACATCGTCCTTGACAGTAAAACTATAATTTTTTTTTAGGTGGTAGTTTTCTGAATGTAAGTTTGTTGTTGTTTGTAAGTTAATTTATTTGCTCGTTTGAAATTATGTTAGTTTTTTTTTTTTCGTTCTTCGGCTAGAGCTCAGAGGTTCACCAATGGTAAAGATTTGCGTATGCGACCGTTTTCGCCCACCATTAGGGTAGCCGCATTCCGACTTCGGGGATGATGTCTGAACGCGACACCAGTCTGCGCTACATGCCCTTTTTGAAATGTTGTGATCTGTTCCTATCGGCACACAATGGTGTACTCTTTCGAAAGGCGGAACGGGGTTTTAACGTGTGTCTTTGATGGTAGTTCTCTGGTTTTGAGTTCGTTTTTATGCTTTTTTTATAGCAAGTTTTTTAATTTTTTTGTTGGTTTACTGTTCATATTTGCTTATCTGCTTCTCAATCCACCCTCCCCCTCCTCCGCCTCCTACCCAATCATCGTTAATGAAAAAGCATAGTTTATCAAGTTGGTCGGTTTTTGTTTAATTTCTTGGTTATTATTTGTGTATTTGTAAGTTTGGTTTAAATGAACACACACACATACATACATATATATATGCATACATACATACATACATACATACATACATACATACATACATACATACACACATTATCTATCTATCTATCTATCTATCTATCTATCTATCTATCTATCTATCTATCTATCTATCTATCTATCTATCTATCTATCTATCTATCTATCTATCTATCTATGCACACGTGTGCGTGCGCGCGCGCGTGTGTGTGTGTGCGTGTGTGTGCACGCGTGCTTGCGCGCGCGCAGTTTTAGATCAAAACAATATAGCAGCAACACATGAAGGTGAGTACATCAAGCACAAGCTTATGCTTGTAAGTTGACTTCTTTACTACGTTTTCCTTGTTTGGATTCAACACTTTCTCCTCTAACACAATGTCCTCCCTCTCCATCAGTAAATCATGCGATTTGCCAGATCTTCCAGACCTGCCATTGCTTTTTGCCTCTTCCTGTACATGCGCAGTGACTGTAACAATATTTTATTTCCGGATTCCCTTTTACCCTTGAGGAGTCATCACATCACTGCACTCACTTTTTTGTTTCAGTCTGTGTATGTCGGGCAAAGTTGAACTAGGTGGAGCCCATCTCTCTACAGATAGCAGGGTGCATGCTGGGTATGTTCGGGTCTTCCATCCCACCGGCGATCGCGATAGCTGGCCTATTCTTCTACGAAAGGTGGATAAGATTTTAACGTGTATGCAAGATTGTTCTGCATGCATTCGGACAAGTAAAGAGACCTCGGTTTATAGTTTTTACCTAGGGTACTTTTGAGGGAGTAGAGTCAGCACTGATGTAAACTCTAAGGAGATACACCCCCCCAAAAAACCCCCCCAAAAAAATACACACACACAAACGCACAAACACACACATACAACACGCACACAACACACACACACACACAACACACACACACACACACAGCACACACACACACAACACACACACACACACACACCCACACACACACCCACACACACACACACACACACACACACACACACACACACACACACACACACACACACACACACACACACACACACACACACACACACACACGCACACACAACACAACACACACACACACACACGCACACACACACACACACACACAACACACACACACACACATACACACACACACACACACACAACACACACACTCCCAACGGAGACCTCAGGTGGAAGCAGGAACCCGTACCCTCTGTCAGAGCCCAGCTCCTCCTCCCTTCATCCACTTGACCATAAATGGTGGTCCGGGTCCTAGTCTTTCGGAAAAGACAATAAACCGAGACATCGTGTTCCCACATAATATATTATTCAGTACACTTTAAAAAAACAGGAAAAAACCCCAACTTCATGGCAACAAGAGAGTTGTCCTTGGTCAAAAAGTTGGGGTTTTTTTGGTTCAAAGCTTGAAAGACAAATGGTGTGGTGGTATACAGAAACAAATGAGAGGGAAGGGAGGGGGTGGGGTGAGGGTTTCTCCATACTTAGCGGCAACACCGCTCTCCCTGAGAGAGAGAGAGAGAGAGGAGAGAGAGAGAGGGGGGGGGGCGGCAGAAAGACAGACAGAGAGGGAGAGAGACAGAGAGAGACACAGAGAGAAAGAGAGACAGACAGAGAGAGAGACACACAGAGAGAAAGAGAGACAGACAGAGAGAGAGAGAGAGAGAGAGAGAGAGAGAGAGAGAGAGAGACAGAGAGAGGCACAGAGAGAAAGAGATAGAAACAAACAGACAGACAGAGAGAGACAGAGAGAGGCACACAGAGAGAAAGAGATAGAAACAGACAGACAGAAAGAGAGACAGAGATAAAGGCACAGAGAAAGAGAGAGAGAGGGAGACAGACAGAGAGACAGACATAGAGAGGCACAGAGAAAGAGAGAGACAGAAAGAGACAGACAGACAGACAGAGACAGACAGGCAGGCAGGCAGGCAGGCAGGCAGACAGGCAGGAAGGAAGGAAGGCAGGCAGAGAAAAAGGCAGACAGAGTTAGGATAAACAAGTGCAGGGCA
>CM054155.1:25877690-25887690 GCA_028751875.1 Rapana venosa | reverse complement strand
ATCCTTAAACTGTCGGTCCCTTCAAAACTCATATATCTTTCCCCATTAATAATTTTTTCCCGACCCCTTAACGTAAACCACTATTCATTATGTCCATTCCTTTGGTTGCTTATTCTTAATTAAATTACAGTTCAGGATTCTTTCTTTTTCTTCTTCTTTGTTTTGTCATCAATCTTGAGAATCTCATCTTCACTTTCCGTTTCTGTCTCTTCTTCTTCGAACTGTCTTATTCTTGTCTTTTTCTGGAAATGCCTGGGTGTTTTGCAGCACAAAGCGAAGTGGTTATTTGCTCCACAGGCTTTGCATTTCTTTCCAAAAGCTGGACATTTTTCTTTTGCTCTTGGGTGCTTTCCACCGCAATATCTACATTTCATTCCTGTTTCTTGTCTGTTTCCTTTCGAAGAAGATTCTGCTGATTTCTTTTCTCGAAAAGCTTGGCTTTCTTGTGCATCATGTGTCTTCCTCGTCATCTGCATGGTTTGGTGCTGACTTGTTTCATATGCTCTGCACATGTCAATGCATCCTGTTAACGTCAGTTGTCGGACTTCTAGGAGTTTTGATCTCAGCATCTCATGACGTACACCAAGCACAATCTGATCTCTCAGCAGTCTATCTTCTAATGGGCCGTAGTTGCAGGTTTTGATCAATCTTCTCAGCTCTGCTACATATTCTTCAATGGACTCACCTGCTGACTGGTGTCGACGGTTGAACTTGAATGCTTCAAAAGTCTCGTTTGTAGAGCCCACACAGTAGTCTTCGAATTTTTCTAGAACCACGTCTATATTGTTTCTTTCCGCTTCATCTGCGAACAACAAACCTTCACAGATGTCCAAAGCATCAAGGCCAATACATGACAGAAACACTGCTGTCCTGTACGTCGAGCCTTTATCCCTTTGATTTGTGACAATTTCATAGCTGTCCCAAAGTCAGTACTGGCTTGATGTACGTATTTGACTTTTGTGTGTGTGTGTGCTCCCCACAGATGTCTGTGTGATTGTTGAAAAGAAAGCAAGAAATAGTTTGAAACCCAGTGAATAGGAATCTTTCGAAATGATAGTTTGATAGTGTGCCCGATTTATTCAATAATTATTGTTTACGTAGATGAAACCCTAATTGACCAACGTTATTTTTGGCCTTGATGTCAATTTTCTAAGTTGAACTCTCTCTCGTTCAGTGGTTTATATTCCCACTATTTTGTGAGTGTTTATTTAGATTTGTTTTCTTATGCCATTTTCTTTTTAATACTTTTTTTTACATTAACAAAGTGCAATCGATGCGAATTGGTTTTTTACACTTTGCAGCTCAGCAGCCGTCATGTTCATGTGAATTTTCATTGTTGTTGCTATAATTTCAACGTACTGTTGTTTTCAATGTTTATTCTCATTACTGAATAAGAATTATTTAGACCAACACACACACGCGCGCGCGCGCACACACGTACACGTACACACACACACACACACACACACACACACACACACACACACACACACACACACACACACACACACACACACACACACACACACACCTTCCCTATTTCAAATACACATTAACCTGTTGACTCCTATTAATCTAACTTACGAAGCAACTTTGATGCTAAACTACTCATTCCAGAGTTAACCCCCCCCCCCCCCTCCTATAATCCCTCTCCCCACCCACAGTTATTGCCCTTGTTCACGCAAATGGCCGGTTTGGCTGCACTCCTCATTTATCGTATTCAATTTCGGGTTGTTTTTTCTTCTTTCATGTTGTTGTTGTTGTTGTTGTGTTGTTGTTGTTGTTGTTGTTGATGGTGGTGGTGGTGGTGTGCGTTCCCTAGCTTAACACCCAGGGGGTCACCCAGAATATGCACTCTGACTCACTCATCCCACCTGAGATTCGCTTTGAGATTGTAGGTACACGCTGAATGAGAAATGTGTGAGGTGTGAGTGTGTGTGTGTGTGTGTGTGTGTGTGTGTGTGTGTGTGTGTGTGGAGAGAGAGAGAGAGAGAGAGAGAGAGGGGGAGAGAGAGAGAGAGAGACGAGAGAGAGAGAGAGAGAGAGAGAGAGACTGTTATTAAGTACCTGCCATATAGACAGCCATACTCAGATTTCAGAGGATTTTTTGTTAGTCCTTTTATTTATTTATTTGTTCTTTTATATCGAGGATAATGGAATAAGCACTCGTGTGCTGTTTTACCTCCAGTCCCCGTGTGTATGCGGTTTTGTAAATTTTGTCATCTGTTTCCACCGGCACACAATGACCTACTCTTTCGAAAAGCGGAACAGGATTTAACGTGTGCGCAAGATGTTCTGCATGGGTTCGCACACGGGGCCTCGGTTTATAGTCTCATCCGAAGGACTTTGACATTCAGTTCGATTTTTTTGTCAAAGTGGGAAGAAAGGGCGAGGCTGGGAATTGAACCCACAACCTCACGGTTTACTTGCTGGCAGGCGAACATCTTAACCTTCCTGCCACCTTCCTTCCTTAAAAAAAAAGGAATGCGGGTTGTTACTGCTAAGAGTTTGTTATGGCTGAAGGCAACCTCAACATCATATTTTACAACATGTCATCGTTTTTAATACAGGCCATGGCACCTAGCTTACATCAATAACTAACAAGATTTTTTGGCCAGGGCCAATTCTATTATATTCCTCCCATTTTGTTCTAATGTCATAATTCATAACACTCCCGCTAACACAAAAAAGCACTGACAGCAGCATCCGCACCCCTTCCTCCCCTCCCAAGAAAAAATACCAAAATAAAAATCACAACAACAAAAAGTGTTTTCAGTGAAAAACTGACACCTGAGTCCCAACTCCTGTCATTTTGCATAAAATCATTAAGCTTGAATTTCATTGCAAATATTTCAGCAGGAACTGTATCCCCTAAAAAAATGTTGTCATCTGCTAGCCTCCCATCTGCAATATACATGCGCGGGGTCATCAGGGTAAGAACACCAGCAATCTTCAAGTGTCGATATTTTCTAACTTTCTCATTGCTACCTAGCATCGGTTTATTTTCTCAGCCCCGAACATAATAACATAGTACACGTTTTCATACTTTAAAATGTTTTAAAATATCACAGATTTTTTTGAATAGCATTCGAAGCAGACTCTACATGACCCGGAAGCTTAAGCCGGAGTGTGGCCTTTTCGCGACCATAATGAATGATGACTTATGGGAAACTTTCTCTCAGAGTTTTCTGATATGAGGAAAAAAAATATTGCAGCATATGTATGGCAATTTAAAACTGTCTGCATTGGTATGTTTATGTGTATGTGTATGTGTGCACACCAATTTAACATGCATGTGTTAAAGCACAGACATGTATTGTGTAGATACACATAGATGTATGTCAACATACACAGACGTAGGGACACATATAGCATATATATTGTCATACTTTAAATTCCACTCTAAAACACACGTAGAATGCCACACATTCTGTATGATGTTATTGATAGATTAAGATTTTTGTGATAAATATTTATCATTGGGATGAATGCATTTGAATTCGTTATTTTCATGCAGACCCTACTATGTGGACCATCCCGTCCATATTATCTTGTATTGTATGGTATTGTACTGTATAGTATGGTATGGTATGGTATGGTACGGTACGGTAGTGTAGTGTCGTGTAGTGTAGTGTAGCGTAGAGAAGAGCAGCGTGTTGGGCTGTGTTGTAATGTATTTAATTCACCTTCAACTATCGCGTAGTCCTGTAGACAGTGGGGACACTAATGAAGATTTTGCAACCAGCTTCCTCCACTTCCCGCGGTCATCTGCTTTATGTAGCAATTCGTTCTACTCGAGGCCAGTCAGTCCACTCTCTGATGTTGTCTTCCCATCGTTTTCTCTGTCTGCTTCTTCGTCTCCCTCCTTGTACTGTTCCCCTGTTGTATTGCATTGTATTGTATTGCATTGAACTGTATTATATTGTATTGAACTGTATTGTATTGAATTGTGTTGTATTGTATTATACTGAAATGTATTGTGTTGTGTTGTATTACATTGTATTGCATTATACTGTACACTATTTTCAGTCACGACAGATTTCTTGGCGAGAAATTTGGACCGCTCTCCCCAGATAGAGCATGTCGCCACAAGAACAGTGCCACCCACTTTTGTATTTTTTAGGTTTAATTTCCTGTTTACAAGTATACGTTTCTTTACAAGAGATCGTTTTTCTAGAGAATTTTGTCAGGTACAACTCTCTTGCCCCTAGTGGGTTCTTTTACGTGCACTAGATGTGTAAATATTACACGCAGGATCTAAGTTTATCGTACTCATACCAACGACTAGCACCCAGACCACCACTCAAAGTCTATGACAGAATTCACGAAACGGCATACACATGGGGACTGGATGTAAAAAAGCTCATAAGTGCTTATTCCATTATCCTCGATATAAAAGAATAAAATAAAAAATTAATTAAAAAAAATATTGTCTAAGGGAAAAGTTTGGATCAAACGGGGATCGAACCAGCGTCTCCTCGCTTTTCGAGGCACACACGTAACCTCTAGACCACAGTTGACACCTCCATGGGAAAAAACACAAACAAACTGAAAATGAAGTTTAAAAAAAGAGAGAAAAAAATGATTAAAGAAAAAATCCGCCGAAAACTACTATGTCATACGACGCTAAAGCCAAAATATAAATCAAAACAAAACGTGAAACAACACAGCATCGGGTGTCTCACTTCAACACACACACACACACACACACACACACACACAGAGGAAGGTGGCAGGATGGTTAAGATGTTCGCCTGCCAACAAGTAAACCGTGAGGTTGTGGGTTCGATTCCCAGCCTCGCCCTTTCTTCCCAGTTTGACCAAAAAAATCGAACTGAATGTCAAAAGTCCTTCGGATGAGACTATAAACCGAGGCCCCGTGTTCGAACGCATACAGAACATCTTGCGCACACGTTAAATCCTGTTCCGCTTTTCGGAAGAGTAGGCCATTGTGTGCCGGTGGAAACAGATGACAAAATTTACAAAACCGCATACACACGGGGACGGATGCAAAAAAGCACATGAGTGCTTATTCCATTATCATCGATATAAAAGAATTAATAAAATAAAAATAAATAAACACACACACACACAATAATAACGAATCTAATCACCTGGTCTAGTTTCGTCAATTTAATCCGGAAGACGTGATGTTATTATTGCTCGTATTATTTTCACTCCTTGAATTTCACTTCACTTCGTGCCCGTCAGGAAAAGGTCAGGTGTGTAACATATCGTTCTTCCTGGATCGAAAATGAAACTTCACAGAGTTAGGGAAAAGATGTGATTGTTGAGAAGAGTGGGATTAATGTCTAGAAAGGAGAGCGAAAAATGTTGTTTTGGTGGTGATGGTGATGGTTCGTGGAATGAAATGAATTGAAGTTTATTTTGGATAGATCAAAGTTTAGTTGTTTTTTTTCCCTTCAGAATAAGGGCATACAGAACAATATTATGTAACTAACACAAACGATGCAATCGCCACAAATATGAAGTAAAATATACAAGCATGACTTTTTATTTGTTGTTGTTGTTGTTGTTGTTATAGTTGTAGTTGTTGTAGTTGTTGTAGTAGTTGTTGTTCTTCTTCTTGTTCTTCTTGTTCTTGTTGTTGTTGTTGTTGTTCTTTTCTTCTTCTTCTTCTTCTTCTTCTCTTCTTTCTTCTTCTTCTTTCTTCTTCTTCTTCTTCTTCTTCTTCTTCTTCTTCTTCTTCTTCTTCTTCTTCTTCTTCTTCTTCTTCTTCTTCTTCTTCTTCTTCTTCTTCTTCTTCTTCTTCTAACGCTCAGACAGCAACTACCATTGTCTATTATATGACCGAAAATGCTTCACGCTGCCGTTAAGCGCCTGACAAGTCAGGCCCAGCGCATCCGACTTCGGCGTAAGAAAAAAAATATTTTTAAAAAGTCTTTTGGAGAAAAAAAAAGGCAGAAGAATGGACTAAGAAGACAGAAAATAGACAGGAAGGAGGTGACAGGAATAAAAGGAAGAAGGCAGAAACAAAGAGAGGGATAGAAAAGAGGGAATTTCTAGCACAGAATTTCCGGAAGGTTGGGATGCTATGTATACTGACAGGCCCCATGGCGTCCCCACTTTTGCATTTGACTGTAGACAATTTGTTTTGCATAGTAAATTATGGATACAAGTTATTCCTACCGCTCCCAGAATGGTTTCTGAAAATTTTATATGGGTGTATACATACATTTCTGAGTAAATGCTCATTTTTTTGTAGCTTTAATTTGACATACGTAAAATTGCACAGAAGAAACACGGTAAAAAAAGAAAAGAGAAACAAATAAATGAATACACGTCCGTTTTAGGCGGACCTTACCCTGGAATTAACATCAATACTGACTCCACTCCCCCAAAAGGCCTTCGAATGAGACTGTAAACCGAGGCTCTGTGTGCTAACGCATGCAGAACATCTTGGGCACAAGATAAAAGCCCGTTCCGCTTTTTCAGAAGAGTAGGCCATTGTGTGCTGGTGGGAACGAACGACAAATTAAAAAAACCAAAACTAAATGGACACAGGTGTCGTGTTTAGGCATTATCCCCGAGGTCGGAATGCAGCTACCTTAATGGTGGGTAAAAACGGTGGCATATGCAAAATATCACCATTGGTGAACCTCGGAGCTGTAGCCGAGGAACGAATAACAAAACAATAACAACAACAACAACAACAACAACAGCAGCAGCAACAACAACAACAACAATAACAACAAACACGAACGAACGAACGAACGAACGAACGAACGAACGAACCAACCAACCAACCAACCAACCAGCCAGCCAGCCAACCAACCAACCAACCAACCAACCAACCAACCAACAGTCTTTCTGGGAAAAAAGGCAGGAGAATGGACCAACGAACAAACACGCCACACAAACAGACAAACAAACAAACACACAAACAAACACAAAGAAACAGCCCCCCCCCCCCCTCCAAACGAAACTATACACAGTTCAGGGCTTGCTTTTCATCCTGAAGTTTCGTTGCAAAACGCTGATGAGTTTTTGATTGTTGAAGGTTTTAGGGGTTTGTTTTTGTTTTTTGTTTCTTCTGATCTTTTGTGTGTGTGTGTGTGTGTGTGTGTGTGTGTGTGTGTGTGTGTGTGTGTGTGTGTGTGTGTGTGCTTTAATAAGACCGATGGAGGCAACAAACCACCCACCCAACCAGCCAACCAGCCACCCACCCACCCACCCACCCACCCACCCAGCCAGCCAACCAACCAGCCAACCACCCACCCAACGAACTACCCACCCACCCATCCAACCAGCCAGCCAACCACCCACCCAACGAACCAACCAAACCCACACCCAACCACCCACCCAGCCAGCCAGCCAGCCAACAAGCCAAGTCAGAAGAGAGGAGCTAGTTGTTTAGATACACTCAGTTCTTAGCCAGACACTAGACACTGTATTCATGAAGCCATGCAGTCTTCCTAACCACCCACCCAGCCAGCCACCTACCCACCCATCCAGCCACCCACCCACCCAACCAGCCAACCAGCCAGCCAAACCACAGAGAGGAGCTAGCTGTTTAGATACATACACTCAGTGCCTATCAAGACGCTAGATACTGTGTTCATGAATCCTGGAAGTCTGCCACCCACCCACCTCACTACCAACCCACCCACCTCACGATCCACCCACCCACCCACCAACCAACCCAACTAACCAACTACCCACCCAGGCAACCATCCAAGCCAGAAGAGAGGAACTAGCCAGCTGTTTAGAGAGATACACTCAGTTCCTAGCCAGTGTAGATAGACACTGTGTTCGGGAAGCCATGAACTTGAAGTCTCCCACACACCCATCCACCCACCGGACAACCACCCACCCAACCAGACAACCACCCGCCCACCCATCCACCCACACCCACCCACCAACCACCCGCTCACCTACCCACCCATCCACCTACCCACCCGCTCACTCACTCACACATCCAACCAACCAGCCAGCCAGCCAAGCCAGAAGAGAGCTGCTAGCCAGCTGTTTAGATACACTCAGTTCCTAGCCAGACTAGACGATGTGTTCATGAAGTCATGAAGTATTACACCCAACCACCCACCCAGCCACCCACCCAATTAACCAAGCACCCATCCACCCACCCACCCACCCACCCAACCCACCTACCTACCCACTCACCCACCTAACCAGCCAGCCAAGCCAGAAGAGAGGAACTAGTTCTTAGCCAGACACGAGACGAATGTTCAGGAAACCATGAACTTGAAGTCTCCCATCCACCCATCCACTCACCCTGACAACCACCCACCCACCCACCCACCCACCCGGACAACCACCCACCCACCCTTTCAACCAGACAACCACCCACCCATCCAACCAGACAACCACCCACCCATCCACCCACCCACCAACCACCAACCCACCCGCTCACTCACCCACCCACCCAACCAGCCAGCCAAGCCAGAAGAGAGCTGCTAGCCAGCTGTTTAGATACACTCAGTTCCTAGCCAGACTAGACGATGTGTTCATGAAGCCATGAAGTCTCACACCCAACCACCCACCCACCCACCCAACTAACCAAGCACCCACCCACCCACCCACCCAACCAACCAACCATCCATCCATCCATCCATCCACCCACCCTACCCCCCATCCATTCATGAAACCGTGCCACCCACCCATCCAGCCAACCAACCAGCCAACCAACCAACCACCCATCCACCCAGCCAGCCAGCCACCCACCCAACCACCCATCCATTCATGAAGCCATGAAGTGTGCCACCCACCTAACCAGCCCGCCAAGCCAGAAGAGAGGAACTAGCTCAGCCAGACACTAGATGCTGTGTTCAGGAAGCCATGAAGTCTCCCACCTACCCACCCAACCACCCACCCAGCCACCCACTCACCCACCTACTCAGCCAGCCAGCCAGCCAAGCCAGAAGAGAGCAAGTAGCCAGCTGTTTAGAGAGATACACTCAGTTCCTAGCCAGAGTAGGTAGACGCTGTGGTGTTCAGGAAGCCATGAAGTTGAAGTCTCCCACCCACCCATCCACTCACCCTGACAACCACCCAACCATCCACCCACCCACCCACCCACCCACCCGGACAACCACCCACCCACTCATCCAACCAGACAACCACCCACCCATCCACCCACCCACCAACCACCAACCCACCCGTTCACTCACCCACCCAGCCAGCCAGCCAAGCCATAAGAGAGCTGCTAGCTGTTTAGATACACTCAGTTCCTAGCCAGACACTAGACGCAGTGTTCATGAAGCCATGAAGTCTCACACCCACCCAACCAGCCAACCCACCCAGCCAACCAGCCAGCCAAGCCACAGAGAGGAGCTAGCTGTTTAGATAGATACACTCAGTTCCTAGCCAGAGTAGATCGACGCTGTGTTCGGGAAGCCATGAACTTGAAGTCTCCCAACCACTCACCCACCCAACCAGACAACCACCTACCCACCTACCCAACCAGCCAACCCACCCACCTAACCAGCCAGCCAAGCCAGAAGAGAGAGCTGCTAGCTGTTTAGATACACTCAGTTCCTAGCCAGACTAGACGATGTGTTCATGAAGCCATGAAGTCTCCCACCCACCCACCCAACCACCAACCTACCCAACCAGCCAATCAGCCAGCCAATCAGCCAGCCAACCAGCCAGCCAATCAGCCAGCCAATCACCCAGCTAAGCCAGAAGAGAGGAAGTAGCCAGCTGTTTAGAGAGATACACTCAGTTCCTAGCCAGAGTAGATAGACGCTGTGGTGTTCAGGAAGCCATGAAGCCTTATTGATTTTTCCTGGGGAGCTGTGGGATGACTCCCCTCCCTCCTCCTCCTCCTCCTTCTCCTCCTCCTCCTCCTCCCCCTACTCCTCCATCATCATCATCCTGATCTTCCTCCCCCCCCTTCCTTACAGGTCAATGTTCCTTTGGCAAAGTCTTCTTGGCAGGCGAATGGTGTTAGTGGTTAGAACCGCCCTGTTCTTCGTGCTGATTTGACAGGGGCTGGGCTGGGGTTCGAATCTCTGCTAAG
>CM054155.1:25865190-25872690 GCA_028751875.1 Rapana venosa | reverse complement strand
TAGTGGAGGTAGTAGCGGTAGCAGCAGCAGCAGTATTAGTAGCAGCAGCAGCGGTAGTGGAGGTAGTAGCGGTAGTAGGCAGGAACGGATGACAAAAAAAATATATATCGAAGAAAAACGAAGAAACAAAATTCCATGGAAAAAAAATCCCACTCGAACGGACACTTCAGCGGAGACTGGAACCCGCGCACCACAGTTACCGTCAGGTGAGGAGTGCCAGGATCTAGCCACTGAGCCATTGAGCTCTCCTTACTGCTGTGGTAAGGCTGGTTGGTTGGTTGTTGTTGTTGTTGATGACGGTGATGTTGTTGTTGATGTTGTTTATCTTTCTTTTCGTTCCTTGGCTAGAGCTCTAACGGTTCAATTCATCAATGGAGAGATTTTTGCGTATGCGACCGTTTTTACTCATCATTAAGGTAGCCGCATTCCGACCTCGGGGATCAATTGAAATTTCGGCGACACCAGTATGGATGCAGTTTTGAAATAATATAGTCATTCACACCTACTGGCGCGCAATGGCCTCATCTCTTCCGAAAGCTGGAACGGTTTGGAACGTGTGCGCTAAACGTTCTGCGTGCGTTCACACACCACACCAGGGGGCCCCGGTTTTCAGTCTCATCCGAAGAACTTCCGTGGGTGTAGAGTCAGTACTGAAATCAACTCCAGGGGGAAGCATTTATTTTACTCGAATGTATGTTTGTCCGTCGTGTTCGACGATGACCTCCAAAACAGCAGAGGAGGCAGCTGCTGTTTCGGAAACTGGGCAGAAATTTGATTATAGTGGAGATGCCTTGCCCACAGCACATCCCCACTCTCTCGGCCAAGTGGGCATAAGGACAGTCAGCGTTGGAGATGTTCTCCAAAGGCCAACCATCCCCCAGGGCTGCAGCACATAAGGACTGTGCGAGTCAAGCCTCCTAGTCAGAGAGTCATAGTCGATCACTAAAGACTAAGCTGTAAGTGGAATTCCATGAGTGGGAAAAAAGCCACTGGTCATACAGCCTCTCACTTGCTGCTGTTGCCCCCAGCGTCAATAGTTTAATCAAGAACTGTGATAAACCCCAGGCGCTGACGGCATTGCTCGAATGGGTGCCTTGTGGCGGGTCGAACCCAGGCCGTCAGATAAACGATCGCAACGCTCTAACCGCTAGGCCCCTCCTTGATGGTAGGTTTTGGACGAAAATAGCTGCAGTGCGGTTGAGCTGTGGTCTTCATTCAGCCCTGTTGGTCAGTGTGTGTGTGTGTGTGTGTGTGTGTGTGTGTGTGTGTGTGTGTGTGTGTTTATGTGTTGTGTTTTTGTGTGTGATGATGTGTGTGTGTGTGTGTGTGTGTTTGTGTGTGTGTGAGTGTTTTGTGTGTGTGTGTTGTGGTGTGTGTATGTGTTGGTGTTGTGGTGTGTGTGTGTGTGTGTGAATGTGTGTGTTTGTCGTGTACTGTGCTCTTCTGGACATATACAAGAATAAATAATAAATAAATAAATAATAAAATAATGTATACGGACAGATTTAAGTGGGTTGTCAACTTTTGTAAACCTATTTTTCCTCTTTTATGTACCCCCTCTGTCCTCCCCCCCCCCCATCTCCTCTCCTCTCCCTCCCACTCTTCTCTCTCTCTCTCTCTCTCTCTCTCCTCCTCTCACTGCCTCCTCTCACTCTCTCCCTCCCCACTCCCTCCCCCCCTCTCTCTCCCTTCCCCTTCTCTCTCTCTCTGCGTCTATGTGTCTCTGTCTCAGTCTTCAGAACTCTCACCTCAAACCCATACACTGACAATTTATGTTATGATGTTGTCTACGTGAGGAAATGTCATAACATTTATTTTTCCGTGTTTTTTCCCTGTTTCTGTTTGTTTATGTGTGTCTCTGTCGCCGGTCTGTTTGTCTGTCTATCTGTCTATCTGTCTGTCTGTCTGTCTTCTCTGTCTGTCTGACTATCTCTCCATGCCTCCCATTCCCACCCCCCCCCCTCCCTGTCTGTCTGACCTTCCCTCCCCTGCCACTCTCAAAATGTTTGTCTTTTATCATTATTTTTCTTCTTTCTCTCAGTGTGTCTCTGTTGTCTTTCATTTGCGCACATGTTAAAACCCGTTCTGCCTTTCGGAGGAGTAGGCTATTGTTGCTGTTGAGATATACGTATAAATTGATGTAATAATGTGTTCTGGTTTGTTTTTTTCTCTCTTCCTCTCTGTTCTTCTATATGCATCTTCCTTCAATCTAACGTCTTTTCATTATGTACCAACAGGAACGGATGCCCCCAACTTTTATTTTATTGATCTATTTTTTAATATTTTATTCTTTTATATCGAGGATATTGGAATAAGCACTCATGTGCTTTTTTTTTTACATCGAGTCCCCGTGTGCATGCGGTTTTGTAAATTCTGTCATTTGTTCCCACCGGCACACAATGGCCTACTCTTTCGAAAAAACGGAATAGGATTTAACGTACGCGCAAGATATTCTGCGTGTGTTCGCACACGGGGCCTAGGTTTATAGACTCATCCAAAGGACTTTTGGGGAGAGTGCGCGGAGTCGGCACTGATGTTAACTCCAGGGGAAAATATCCCCTTGAACGGGAATCGAACCCGGGTCGTCAGATTGCGAGCGCAATGTTCTAACCACTAGGCTATCCCGTCCCCCTCTTCTGGGAGATGATGTACTGGGGAAAGGACTCCAAAGTCTGACTCCAAATATTTTGGCCTTTTTTACGTCTGACTGCCCAGTTGAGTGTGGTGGTGGTGGTGGTCGTCGTCGTGTGGGGGAGGGGAGAGGTGTTTTTTTCCTTTCCGTGTTTGTTTTATAGGTTTTTTTTTCCTTCTTCCACCTCTCACCTCAAACTTCATTATTTCTGTCGTTTGTTTTTACTGTTGTTGCGATGTATGTATAGATTGGTGTGTTTATGTGTTTTGAGTTCTCTGTCTGTCTGTCTGTCTTTCTCTCTGTATGTCTGTCTCTCTGTCTCTGTCTCTGTCTCGTCTGTTTGTCTGTCTGTCTGTCTGTGTCTTCTCGACTGTCAACACTCTATCGAATTGTTTGGAGTTTTTCGTTCGAATTTTATATCTGTGTGTGTGTGTGTGTGTGTGTGCGCGTGTGTGTGCGTGTGTGCGTGTGTGTATGCGTGCATGCATGTTTGTGTGAATGTGTGCGCGCACATGAGCTCTTGAATGCATACTCTCGTTCGTGCCTTTAAGTGTCTGCGTGTATGCATTTGTGCAATAAATGCATGCACATTCAAGTGTCCACGTGAGCATCTTATGGCAAGTTGATTACATCCATCATGCAGTTTATGTCTGTCCATGAAGACCAAAGTTCGCCAACAGTCATCATTTCTCCTTCTCCTCAGACAGAAGATGTATGGGGAAAAATCAGTCTGACTTAAATGTTTTGCCTTTTTCTGTCTGCCTGCCCAGTTTAGTGTGGCTCTTTTGAATCAGGCTGGCCCAAAATATTGGTCATTTTCGAGTAACTACCAAGTTTAGTGTGGCTCTTTTGAATCAGTCTGACCCAAAATATTGGCCATTTTCGAGTAACTACCCAGTTTAGTGTGGGTCTTTTTTAATCAGTCTGACCCAAAATATTTGCCATTTTCGAGTAACTACCCAGTTTAGTGTGGGTCGTTTTGAATCAGTCTGACCCAAAATATTTTCCATTTTCGAGTAACTACCCAGTTTAGTGTGCGTCTTTTGAATCAGACTGACAAAATCGGCCTGACCCAAAATATTTGTCTTTTTTCCCCCTCTCTGGCTGCCCAGTTTAGTGCGGGTCATTTGAATCAGTCTGACCCAAAATATTTGTCTTTTTCGTCTGGCCACCCAGTTTAGGGTAGGTCTTTTGAATTAGTCTGAACCAACATATATGTATTTTTTGTCTGACTGCCCAATTTGCTTGGGCTCTTTTGAATCAGTCTGACTGAATCAGCCTGACATAATTTGCCTTTTTGTCTGGCTGCCCAATTTAGCGTGGCTCTTTTGAATCAGCCTTACCCAAAATACTTGTCTTTTTTGTCTGGTTGCCCAACTTAGTGTGGCTCGTATAAAATCAGTCTGACCCACAATACTTGTCTTTTTTTGTCTGGCCACCCAATTGGCTGTGGCTCTTTTGAATCAGTCTGACCCCAAATAATTGTCTTTTTTGACTGACTGCCCAATTTAGCGTGACACTTTTGAATCCTTCTGACCCAAAATGTTTGTTATTTCTGAGTAAGTACCCAGTTTAGTATAGTTCTTTTGAATCAGACTGACCTAATATATTTTCCATTTCCGAGTAACTACCCAGTTTAGTGTGACTCCTTTGAATCAGTCTGACTAAATCAGTCTGACCCAAAATACTTGTCTTTTTCCTCCGACTGTTCAATTTAGCGTGGATCTTTTGAATCAGTCTGACCCAAAAATATTATTTTTTTTTTTTACTAACTACCCAATTTAGTGTGGCTCCTTCGAAATCAATCTGACAAATATCTGCCAAATACTTTTTTTCCTGACTGCCCAATTTAGCGGGGCTCTTTTAAATCAATCTGACCCAAAATATTTTTTAAAAAAAAATTCTTTTTCCTAACTTCTTTTTTCCTGTTTGTAGCTGTTGTGATTATGTAGAATATTGTTTATTTTGTCTCTTTCCCCCATTTAGCATTTGATCTTGTTGATTCTTTTTTTTGACACCAGTGTCTTTCTTTGTGTTTTACTTTGGTTGCCCTTTCTGTTTTCCCTTCTGGACCTCTTCTGTTTCATCTATCTTTCCTCCCCCCTCTCGATAATCTCTTTTTTTTCCCTCTGTTTTTGTATTGCTTTTTCTACTTCCCCTCTTTCTCGCTTTTCTTCTGTGTTCTCTTTTTTCCCTGTCCATTTACTCTCCTCTCTCTTCTTTCTTTTTGTTCTTT
Source organism: Rapana venosa (assembly GCA_028751875.1). Taxonomy (NCBI): domain Eukaryota; kingdom Metazoa; phylum Mollusca; class Gastropoda; order Neogastropoda; family Muricidae; genus Rapana; species Rapana venosa. The sequence continues at coordinate 25,867,822 of CM054155.1, read as the reverse complement.
CTTTTTTCTCTTCTCCATCTCTTTATCTTTTCTGTTCTCTCAGTCTTTGTCTCCTCTCTCTCTCCGTCTCTACTCTCTCTCTCTTCTGTCTGCTCTGTCTCTCTCTCTCTCTCTGGCCATGGGATTGTCATTATTCTAAGAATAATCTTCTCTCAGCTTTTGGTGACAAGTTTTTCTGTCTCCTTCTCTGTCTGTCAGTCTGCCCGTCTCTCTGTCTCTGTTTTTTCTCCGTTTCTGTCTGCCTGTCTTTACAGAGTTCAGAACTAACTCTCTCCTCTCCTCTCTTCCTCTCCCCTCTCCCCCCCCACCCTCTCTCTCTGCCTGTTTGTCTCTGCCCCCTCCTTCCCCTCTTCTGTCTCTCTGCCTGTTCGTCTCAAACTGTTCCTCTTCGCTTTTCCCCCTGTCTGTCCTTCTCTCTCTGTCTCTCTCTGTCTCTCCCTGTCTCTCTCTGTCTCTCTCTGTCAGCTCTCTTCTCTCTCTGTTTCTCCCTGTCCCTCTCTGTCTCTCCTGCTCACCCGTTCCTGTCTCTCGTCCTCTCTCTGTCCTCTGTTTCCCCCTCTCTTCTCTGTCTCTCTCTTCTCTTCTTTTCTCTCTCTGTAGTATTCTTGTTCTTGTCGCTCTCTGTCTGTCTGTCTTTCTGTTTGTCCTTTCCTTTTGTTGGAAAGGAAGGTTTATGCTGCTGGTACTGGGAGACTTGATTGGTGGCATTCTCTGTGCGATAAATTTTCCCTATGCTTTTATCGATGGCGTTGCAACCAAACAACATTTCTCTGCGTATGGATATAACATATATGCTTTTCTGTCTTCTGTCTGTTCTGTCTGTCTCTCTCTCTTTCTCTCTCTCTCTCTCTTCTCACATCTCTCTCTCTCTCTCTCAATCTCTCTCTTCTCTCCCCTCTCTCTCTCTTCCCCCTCCTCTCACCTCCTTCCTTTCTCCCTCTCCTCTCTTTCCCTCCCTCCCGCCCCCTCTCTCTCTTTTTCCCCCTTTCCCTCTGTCCCCCTCTCATTTCTCTCTCTTTATCTGTGTGTTTGATGATGGTAAAGGTAGTATATGTGTGTATTGTGTGTGTGTGTGTGTGTGTGTGTGTATTGTGTGTGTATTGTGTGCCTGCGTGCGTGCGTGAGCGTGCACACCAACAATCCTTATGATTACTGCTGGGTAACTCACCGACATTCAATTTATGATGTCTATTCATTCCCCACCTGATCAGAACTGATCATGTAGTGCCTTTTCCCCGAGGGACAACAGACACACACACACACACGCACGCACGCACACACACACCATACGCGCGCACACAGTACGCACACATCAAACACACGTATACAGCACACACCGTACTCGCACACAAAATATATCATATACACACACATACACATACACACACATAAACACCAAGCCACAAAGTCATGCACACACTCAAAACCAGGACGGACGCCTACACACACAAATTTTGACACAATCTGCACCGCAAACCCAACTCAAAGGATTTCCCATGACGCTTTAAAATACATAGACACAATTAGTCCATTGAAGAGTGCCTTCTTGAGCTATAAACGGAGGGTGCCGTAGGTAGAACATTTGGCGCAATTCAAACCCTTTAAACCCCGTCCCGCTTCAAGGGGATATTCCCAATTTAACCCGTGCGGGCATCCACTATGACCAAAACTGGAAGACAACACCAAGGCCTGTACGAACGTAAAAAAAAACCACCCACATGTTAATCCTGTCCCGCTTTTGGTAAAAGTAGAAAATTTAGTTGGGTAAACAGATAAAAATTGACAAAACAACACACACCAGGTTCAACACACACACACAGGACCCAAAACGACAGGACACTCCCACTGAGAGTTACAAACAACACACACCAACCGACACACACACAACACACAGACACCACACACACACACACCCACACACACCACACCCACCACGACACACACACACACACACCCACACACACAAACACACACACCACAACAACACACCCAAACCCCACACAACACAACACACACCCCAACACACAGAGGGCTGTACTTGGATGTAAAAAAAAACAACCACCCCCACTTGGGCTAATTCCCTTATCCTCGATATAAAGAATAAAAAAATAAATAAAAAACACAGCCCTAGGTTTGAACCACCACTCAGTGGTCTGTTCACGGGAATGATTTTCCCCTGGAGTTAATAACTAACATCAGTGACCGCCGACTCCCCACTCCTGACCCCCCCCCCCCCCCCCCCCCCCCCCCCCCCCATCCCCACCCCCCCAATGTCTTTCAGAGGAGTCCATAAATCCGAGGTCCTTCACCCTCTGTGCGAACAGCATCTTATGCGCAAGTGTTAAATCCCGTTTCACCTTCTAGAAGAATAGGCCATTGTGTGCAAGTGAATGAATAGAGAGATATAGCAGAATTGACAAAACCCCCACAAAACTGCGTGTACCACAGGCAGCTGAAGGTATAAAAAAAAGTTTTTAAAAAATGAAGCACACGAGTGCTTATTTCTTATTCTGGAAATAAGATGATGGAATTCAAATTGAAGTGAATTGAAGTGAAAGAAAGGGAAAGACAGACAGACAGACAGACAGACAGAGTCAGAGACAGAGACAGACAGACAGGCAGGCAGACAGAG
>CM054155.1:25850190-25857690 GCA_028751875.1 Rapana venosa | reverse complement strand
GAACTTTTTTCTTCGCTTGCACAGTTAACGTTTCTTCCACACTACTATTCTGCACATAACTCAAAAATCTAGTTTTTTAAATGTTATATCCTGCTATTAAACCTAAAACCCTAAACAGTGGAAGAAAGCTGGCTTGCAAAATCTTCAGTGGTAACCCCCCCACCCCCCCAAGCCCCCACCCCCAGGACTACGAGATAGGTGAAAGTGAAGGCGAAAACCCAAAAAACAGACCCCCCCCCCACCCAAAACCCAAAAAACACACCGCAAACAAACCCCCCCCACCCCTCCAATGGCTTTGATTGGACACACACACAAAAATCTGCTTCACATGACTAGCATTCAAGACAGACAACCAACCAGCCAGCCCATAAAATAAGCTACGCTTGCCTTACGATCAGACCACCACTGCACCAGGGTTTGTGGTTGCTTTCCGATCCCTACTGCCTGACCCGTTTAGGACTAGTGGCGGGAAAAGAGAGCGGGGACAGAGGCTTGATGGAAAGTCAGGTCCCTTGGGGGGTGTTGGGGGGATGGGGGGGGGGGGGGGGGGTGTCCAGGGATGCTTTCTCTCCGCCTGATGAGTACAGGAGGCAGTGTTCATTTTCCTCTCCCTGTTTCACATTAGCATAGGTTTACATATTTAGTGTGTGTGGGGGTGGTGGGGGTCGGGTGGGGGTGGCCGGTATGTCAACACAGTACATGTATGGGAGAAAGGGAGAGAGAGAGAGGGAGAGAGGGGGAGAGAGGGGAGAGAGGGAGTAGAGGGGGAGAGAGGGGGGGGAGGGAGAGAGAGAGGGGGGAGGGAGAGAGGGAGGAGAGGGAGAGAGAAGAGAGAGAGAGAGAGGGAGAGATAGAGAGAGAAAGAGGGAGGATAGAGAGAGAAGAGAGAGAGAGGGAGAGATAGAGAGAGAGAGAGAGGAGAGAGAGAGAGAGAGCAGGAGGGAGTGGGGTGGGATGGAGGTGAGGAATTTGGAGAGTGGGAGAGAACGAGGGATGGGAGTGGTAATATAATATAGCGTGTGTAAGCGATTTTGCGTGTGTGTGTGTGTTGTTTGGTTGGTTTTCTTTTCTGGAGTTCTTCAATTACCTAGTCCCTTTCTTCTCTCCTGTGGGGACGTTGTGACCTTTTTCAGTATACACACTATCTTTGGGGTTCTGGATATTATGTGGGGTGGAAAAGTTTCGGGTTTTTCCCCCTCTATCGCTGTCTTTGTGTATTGTTTTTGCCAATTTGGTTGCTGGCATATTTTGTATGTATCGTTTGTAATTCATTTCCCCCTCTTTATGTTAATCAAGGTTTTTGGCCTTTTCTGGACTACGTCCATAGGGTTATGGAGAAGCATTTTCCCGTGAAATAAACAAAAGGCCGCAGAAAAACTGGTCAACTGGCCGAACAAAATTTACCAAAAAAAGAGAAAAGAAATGCCACATTTGTGATTTTTTTTGCTGTATGGGTTAGCATTCTGTACTTGCAGGTATAAAAATAGATAACAATTATGATGATAATGATAATATTTTATTGTATTCTGCTTTACATTAAAAAAAAACGCTCAAAGCGCATTACAAAGGTAAAAATCGAAGAATAAAATAAAACTGCGACGTTCAAAATTGATATTACGTTCATTATTTTGCGCGGTACACTTTTCATCACAACAGCATTCCTTCACTAGAAACAAAAGGTACCACAGGTTCCTGGTAGGTCAGAGAGATTCTGATTCTGCTGATTTGTTGATAGAGAAGGCCATTGCCCCTCATGAAGGCTTCAACACATGACAAGAGAGACAAAAGGAAACATCAAAAAGTTCACATCAAAAGTTAAACAGTTTGGAATCATAATCGATCATTTCTGAAAAGCCTTGTACAGGGAGATTGCCTTTTTTAAAACATTCTTTTTTCTTTACAGAGGGGATTTTTTCCCCTGGAGTTAACATCAGTACCGACTCCGTTCCCCAAAACTCTTTCGGATGAGAATATAAATCGAAATCCCGTGTGCGAACGCTCGCAGAACATCTTGCGAACACGTTAAAACCTGTAAGGCCTTTCGAAAGAATAGGTCATTCCGTGGCGGTAGAAGTGGATGACAAAGTAAATGGCACATGTACACTGGTGTCACGTTTAGACATCATCCCCGAAGTCAGAATGCGGCTACCTTAATGGTGGACAAAACGCATACACAAAATTTAATAAATGGCGAACCGAGGAACTCTAACCAAGGAATGAACCACCACCCCCCCCCCCCCCCCCCCCCCAAGAGAAAAAACCCCAACAAAACCCAACAACAAACAAACAAAACAAACAAAAAGCAAGACAAACAAAAACAAAATAAACGAAAAACCAAACCAATGAATGCTACATCTATCCAACCAAAACCCCCCCCCAAAAAAAAAACCTAACCAATGGGATAGACTCCAGACAGTCAGTGTCTTTGAATCTACACATTTCTTCTACTCCAAAAAATTCAATCCTGTTTCAAACCAACACCCCCCCAAAATAATATGCGAACGAAGCTTTTGGTCTTATCATACTATTTAAACCAATCCACACAAAAAACAAACCCAAACAAACAAACAACTCAAACAGCTGAACTGTGATTGGACAAGGTGTACTTCCGTGGCACGCAGATGACCACTAGTCCACATACCCTCCTTGTTGCTGAAGCCAAAAAGTCAAATCGTATTACCCGCAGTGTCATTGGTAGGGGGCTGTTGGCAAAGCTAAACGCCTGAGGATGGAAATCTGTAGTCCCTAGGTTGTTTCCCTTTTAGTCCAGGGGCTGTATTTTGTTGCTGATCAGTACAGGACCAGTGCTGTGTTCATCTGGCTCTCTCTCTCCACTTCACATTAACATAGGGTTTACATATTCATGGGAGATGGCTGTTATGTCAATGGGGGAATTGATGAGGAAGGAGATAGAGAGAGAGGGTGGATTAGGTGAAGAGAGAGAGAGAGAGAGAGAGAGAGAGAGAGAAGGGATGGGTGGGGCAGGGAATGGTGGAGAGAGAGAAGTGGGGAAGAAAGAGAGAGACAGAGACAGAGAGAGACAGAAAAAGGAGGGGATTATGTGTGTGGTGGTGTGTTGTGGTGTTATGTGTGTGTGGGTGAGAGAGAGGAGAGAGAGAGGAGAGAGGAACTGGGTGAAGAGAGGGGAGGATGTGAGGAGAGAGAGAGAGAGGGGGGGAACTGGGTGAAGAGAGAGAGGATTAAGAGAGAGAGAGAGAGAGAGAGAGAGAGATGAGAGAGGATTAGAGAGAGAGAGAGAGAGAGGAGAGAGAAGAGAGAGAGAGGGAGCAGTGCCAACTGACGATTTAAAACAACAAGTTACCATCTCCCTAACTCCAAATAGAACCTAGATTGCCACTCATTTTTTAAAAAATCTACAAGCACGCTTATTTTTCAAACATATTGTCACCCTTAAAAATGTCAACAGAGTTAGTGAGTTGCTTTTTAAAAAAAAAAATCGTGATAATTATGGAACCTAAAAAGGAGAAACATGTTTTCGTTGGACGAAATCTGACATAGTGTTACGCTGGGAGCCAATCAAAACACATTCGTGCTATTTTAGACCAAAACAAATGTCAGATGACACTATCACCATCACAACATCATTGGTGATCTCTTGGCTGTATGGGTCAGCATGGTGAGGGATGCTTGGAAAGCCACCTCTCCTGGGGTGTGTGGTCCATGCATGCCATTTTTTAGGCATGCCATTTTTTTTAGGCATGCCAATTTTCCAAGTCCTTGGTGGTCGGCATAATTAGTACAGGAGGCAGCGTGTGTTTTCCATTCTCGCTTTTTATTAGCATAAATTTGCATACTTATTTATGGAGATGCCTATCAAATCAATGGTGCATGCATGAGGAAGATGAGGGTGGGGGAGGGTTGGGGGAGTGTGTGTGTATGTGTGTGTGTATGTGTGTGTGTGTGTGCGCACGCATGCATGCGCGCGAGTGTGTATGTATGTGTGTGTGTTGAGTGTGTGTGTATGTGCATGTGTGTATGTGTGTGTGCGTCCATGTGTGTGAATGTGTGTGCGTGTGTTGAGTGTGTGTGTTATGTGCATATGTGTGTGTGTGTGTGTGTGTGTGCACGTGCATGCCCATGTGTATATGTATGAGTGTGTATGTGTTGAGTGTGTATGTATGTGCATGTGTGCGTGTGAATGTGTGTGAATGTGTATGTGTGTGTGTGATAGAGGGGGGGGGGGGCAGTTCTTGTCACAAGTCTAGGAACCCTGTGTTTCTTGCAGTGTTAATGAAATAAAGCATTAACCCGATGTTGCTCTGTGGGTGACAAAATCAATTGCATACAGCACAACTTTTTTTTTAGGCATTCTATTATTTTACAAATGGTCTCTCAGATGCAAACACCATCTTTCTCTGTCTCTGTGTTTCTGTCTCTTTCTTTTTGTCTGTCTGTCTGTCTGTCTTTTCAGTCTATTTGTTCCTCTCTCTCTTCTCTCTCTCTCTCTCTCTCTCTCTCTCTCTCTCTCTCTCTCTCTCTTTTCATTCTCTCCCTCCCTCTCCCTCTCTCTCTCCCTCCCCCCCCCCTCTCTCTCTCTCTCCCTCCCCCCCCCCCCCTCCCTCTCTCTCTCTCTCCCTCCCTCTTTCTCTCTCTCTCTCTCGGACTATCATCAATTATGCATTTACAAAAAATTTACCCTGTCTCCAAAGTCGGAATGCAGCTTCCTTAGTGAAGGGTAAAAATGGTTGCACTCACAAAATCTCACTGTAGGTAAACCCTGGAGCTCTAGGCGAGAAGCAGAAAAGATTTTAGCATCTGTTTTTTTTGTCCAGTCACCAGCCCACTGTCACCTTGTGAATGGGCCTTCATGCTGACCGAAAATAAACCATCCTCATTCTCTCTCTCTCTCTCTCTCTCTCTCTCTCTCTCCCTCTCTCTCTCTCTCTCTATCTTTCTCTCTCTCTCTCTCTCTCTCTCTCTCTCTCTCTCGCTTTCTCTCTCTCTCTCTTTCTCTCTTTCTCTCTCTCTATCTTTCTCTCTCTCTCTTCTCTTCTCTCTCTTTCTCTCTCTTTCTCTCTCTTTCTATCTTTCTCTCTTTCTCTCTATCTTTCTCTCTCCCCTCTTTCTCTATCTCTCTCTCTCTCTTCTCTCTCTCTCTCTCTCTCTCTCTTTCTCTCTCTCTCTCTCTCTCTCTCTCTCTCTCTCTCTCTCTCTCTCTCTGGCCTAAAATCAGTATAAACTATTAGCATTCTCTCTCTCTCTCTCTCTCTCTCTCTCTCTCTCTCTCTCTCTCTCTCTCTCTCTCTGTCTGTGACAAACAGACTCTCAAACTGTCAACACAATAAAATTGACAGGCAAAGAGCCAGTCCTTTGATTTCCCCTCATGCTTGGAAACAAGTTTGATCGCACGTGCCACCCGTTCCCCTTTCGCCCTGTCACCCATCTCTTCAATATTGCATCATCTCTGAGTGCTTTGCCACCTCTAGAAGATCAACACTTCCACCCCCCACCCTTCAACCTCCCCCACCCTCCTCCTTGCCCTTACCTACAGATGACCCTATTCTTCTCCTTCTACGCCCACCCCCCTCTCTTTCAAAATGTCCTCCTTAGCTTTCCCCTTCCCTATCGGTTTCGTGCAGACAGTCAAAGCACAGTGCATTAGACTGATGGAGAGGATGACAATGAAGGGAGGCACTTGCTTTGGAAGGTGAGAATCAGGCTGTGATGGAGGTAATGGGGTTCTTTTAGGACAAAACAGTTATGTGACGAATTTGCAGGATGAAAAATGAAACCTCGAGAAAGTCCAAAATAAACAAACATACCACCACCACCAGCAGCAACAGCGATAGCAGCAGCAACAGTGATAGCAGCAGCAACAGCAACAATAACGACATTAATACCTCAATTCAGGGTCAGGAAGCAAACAAACAGCGATGACCTAGTTTTGAAATGCCTGACAGCTCTATGCTGATATGTCAACAAACCAGCAAACAAACGCATGACCTCATTCTGAAACGTTTTTCTGTCAACAGTTAAAAAAAACACCCAAAAAACAAAGAACACTTCTAATTTTAAAAAAACCCCTGCAAATAAGACCCCATGATCCTGCTACTACAAAATGAAAAGAAGGCATACATTTTGCTGCTAGTTGGCTGATTTTGTGCCATTGTGCATGATGGTGATAGTTGTTATGATCATTTCAAAATGAATATCCATTTAACACAACAAAGAATAACTAAAAATATACTTGTAGAGTGTTCATCACTGTTACCTGTCATCACTTCCATCCCATTGTGTTGTCAGCCAGTTTCAATTTAACTGGTAAAGGAAATTTTGTGTTTGTTTTCTTGAAAGGTACATTTTAAAACATGGTAAAAATAAAAGCTGCTGATTAACTAAAAAGTGTATGGAATACAAGAAGAAGGAAGACAGAACGAAAAAAGGAAGAAAGGAAAGAAAGAAGATTAAAAGAAAGAGAGAGATATATATATACACCTATATATATATATATCTATATCTAGATAGATAGATAGATAGACAAAAGAAAGAAAGAAAGAAGGTATACATAACCATGAAATGGAAAACCAAAAGAAAAGGTGTGATACAGCAATCACAATCACACACAACTTGATTTGGTTAAGGAGGGAGAAGAACTGGGGTAGGGTGGGTGTGGAAAAGGGGAGGGTCCTTGTCACAAGTTTATGACCCTTCCCTTGTTGTAGTGCTAATGAAATAAAATATTAACACAAATTGAATTTTGCTTTATGGATGACACTAATTGCATACAGCATAGCTTTTCCAGGTTTCCTTTTCACAAACTGTCTTTCATATTCAAACGCCATCTTTTTCTGTCTCTGTGTGTCTCTTTCGCTGTGCCTTTCTGTTTAACTCTCTGTTTGTTATGTCTCTCTCTCTCTCTCTCTCTCTCTCTCTCTCTCTCTCTCTCTCTCTCTCTCTCTCTCTCTCTCTTCTCTCTCTCTCTCTCTCTTCTTCTCCCACGTTTCTCTCCATCCACTCTCTCAGTTTCTCTCTTTGTTTCTCTCTGTTCATCTCTGTACTTTGCCAACCATTTATTTGTTTGATCACTTGTTTGCTTGTGTATTTGTTCAGCTGGGTCTTGCTGTTACAAAAAAATAGGTCATCTCTATTCCCGTGCTTCCTGCTCTTGAATTGTTGTGGCTTTTCTTGGTGCTGCTGCTGCTGCTTATGTTGCTGCTGTTGTTGCTGCTGTTGTTGCTCTTCTTGGTGGTGGTGGTAGTGCTGCAGTTGCTGGTGCTGTTTTTGTTCCTATTACTGCTGTTTGTACCGTTGTTTATTTTGGAGCTTTTTAAGTAAGAATGGTGAGGTGTTTCACTTTTCATCCTAAAAAATTCGTCAGATATATTTTCGGTCCGAATTCAACCCTATCCCCTCCATCACAGCCTGATTCTCACCTTCCAAACCAAGTGCCTCCCTTCATTGTCATCCTCTCCATCAGTCTAATGCACTGTGCTTTGCCTGCCTGCATGAAAGGGATGGGGAAGGTAACAGCATAAGGGA
>CM054155.1:25830190-25832690 GCA_028751875.1 Rapana venosa | reverse complement strand
GAGAGGAGAGAGAGGAGGAGGGGGGGGGGGGGGGGGGGGGGGGAGAGAAAGAGGGAGAGAGAGGGAGAGAAAGAGAGAGAGAGAGAACTCGCAATTTTTTTTAGTGAGGGTAACTGGATAAGCCAGAGATCATTTAATTTACACCTGGCCCTTGTAACAACAAACGTACATGAATGATTGAACAAAAAGGAGAGAGAGATAGAGATAGATAGATAGATAGATAGAGAGAGAGAGAGAGAGAGAGAGAGAGAGAGAGAGAGAGAGAGAGAGAGAGAGAGAGAGAGAGGAGAAAGAGAAACAGACAGACAGACAGACAGACAGACAGAGACACAGAGACAGAGAACTCATACAAATAAAGCATCCTGTTTTGAAAACAAGCTTGACGTCACCCAATACGTCAAATTCATGTTGTACTTTAACTTTGTCAGACACTTTAAGCCAACGTTTTTTAAAAACTTGTTTTTCCTTTTTTTTCTTGTTTTCTTTTATTAAGGTGGCTTCCTAACGCTTTCAAGGTTATGCGATTGGCTAAACGGTTATTTGTTTTCTATCTTTTTTTTTTTTTTTTTACATGAAATTCAAACAGACAGTAATAATAATAAAAAAAAGGAGAGCAGGGGGTGGGGGTGGGGGGCTTCTATTGGCTAGCTGAATAAACTAGGGGTTTACTGTAACTGGGGCTGAAGTGGATGACAAGGAGAGAACAGGTTTTGGATGGACAAGGCAATTTAGTAGATAATGGCATTGTGGCTTAGGTTGCTGTGATTGTGAGCGTTCTGACAGGGCAAAACAGAAACATCGATTCTATGTGCGTGCGTGCGTGCGCGCGCGCGCGCGCGCGCGTGTGTGTGTGTGTGTGTGTTGTGTGTGTTGTGTGTGTTGTTGTGTTGTGTGTGTGTATTTATGTGTATGAGTGTGTATATGTGTGTAGGTGGGTGAGTGAGTGTGCATATGTGTGTAGGTGGGTGAGTGAGTGTGTGTGTGTGTGTTGTGTGCATGTGTGTGTATGTGAGTGAGTGTGTGTGTATATGTGTGTGTGTGTGTTGTGTGTGTGTATTTGAGTGAGTGAGTGTGTGTGTTGTGGTGTATTGTGTGTACATAAACACACATACACCAGGGACAAATACACTTTTCATGTATTGCACGCTACACACATTTTTTTTAAAGAGAGATTTTATTTATTTATTTTTTATTCTTTTATCAAAGATAAAGGAATAAGCACTTATGTGCTTTTTTTTCATCCAGTCCCTGTGTGTATGCGGTTTTGTTAATTCTGTCATCTGTTCCCACCGGCACACAATGGCCTACTTTTATGAAAAGTGGAACATGATTTAACGTGTGCGCAAGATGTTCTGCATTGGCACACGGGGGACTTCGGTTTATAGTTTCATCCAAAGGACTAAGAGAGAGAGGAGAGAGAGAGAGAGAGAGAGAGAGAGAGAGAGAGAGAGAGAGAGAGAGAGAGAGAGAGAGAGAGAGAGAGAGAAAGAGAGAGAGAGAGAGAGAGAGAGAGAGAGAGAGAGAGAGAGAGAGAGAGATCCATCTCCAACTCACCATTTTTAAAAAAAGGGTAATTGGGTAAGCCAGAAGCTCATTTATTTTACACCTGGCCCTTGTAACAACAAATGTACATGAATGATTGAGCAAAGAAAGAGAAGAGAGAGAGAGAGAGAGAGAGAGAGAGAGAGAGAGAGAGAGAGAGAGAGAGAGAGAGAGAGAGAGAGAGAGATAGACATACCGACAGACAGACAGACAGACAGATAGCTCATACCAAACAAATCCTAATTTGAATACAAGGTAATACCCTTTACTTCAAATTCATGTCCCAGTTTAACATTGTCACAAACTCAATCACCATTTCTTAACCAATTTTTAAACATATTTTTACAAAAGTCGCTTCCTAACAATTTCAAGATTCTGTGATTAGCTAAACCATTACTTCCTGTAATGGAATTTTTCTCTATCTTTTTATATTTTCTTACATGAAATACAAGGGGACAGTAATAAAAAAAAACAACAACACCTGCCGTTCTCTTGGCTAGCTGAATAAACTAGGGGTTTACTGTAACTCAGGCTGAAGTGGATGACAAGGAGAGAACAGGTTTTGGATGGACAAGGCAATTTAGTAGATAATGGCATTGTGGATTAGGTTGCTGTGATTGTGAGCGTTCTGACAGGGCAAAATAGAAACATCGATTCTATATATATATATGTGTGTGTGTGTGTGTGTGTGTGTGTGTGTGTGTGTGTGTGTGTGTGTGTGTGTGTGTGTGTGTGTGTGTGTGTGTTGTGTGTGTGTGTGTGTTGTGTGTGTGTGTGTGTGTGTGTGTGTGTGTGTTGTGTGTGTGTGTGCTGTGGTGTGTGTGTGTGTGTGTGTTGTGGTGTGTGTGTGTGTTGTGTGTGTGTGTGGGTGTGGGTGTGTGTGTGTTGTGTTGTGTGTGTGTGTTTTATTTATTTTTATTTAATTTAATTTTTATTTTATTATTTTTATATCGAGGAT
>CM054155.1:25820190-25827690 GCA_028751875.1 Rapana venosa | reverse complement strand
TTACATATGGGATTGGGTTTTTTTTCCCAACCACCACTTAGGTAGCCACATTCCGACATCAGGAATCTTGATTTTTTTTGGGTTCTGACGAACAAAGGACGTTATTGATTCCCCATTCTTAATTTTTTTTTAAAAAGCGCTCAGGATGGTAGCACTCAAAATGTCAGTTAGTGCTGTCATTAAAAAAATAGTCATTCTATTATGTCAACATCTTGATAAAATCCCAAATGGGTAGCACTCAAAAGTCTTGGTTAGTGTTGTCATAACGAAATCGTCATTCTATCGACCTGACGTCACTGCCTTGTGTGTCCTTAAGGGCTCAGTCACACCTAGAATTTTGTCAAAAAATAGCTTTTTTGTGTGTTCTGCTTTATTTTTATGTGTTTTGGGTAGAAAGATGTCTATATTTTCACCTACAATTCATAGCTTTTTTCATTAAAAACAAAGGTAAGTTTGAAACTTTAGGGTAAAGTGGGGGTCTGACAATGGCTGAGACGTCAGTTTGTTCGTCAAGTTTTGGGTTTTTTGGGGTCGAAAATAACAGCAACAATAACATAACACATACTCGTAAAATAATAACTGATCCCTCAAGGGAGGTAATTATGTTCTACTAACGTGTTGGCAACGCCATGGTTTGTTTTTACGAGTTCGAAGCGCAGCGCATTTCTAAACAGTCTTTAGCTTTTGTTTACAAAGTTTTATGATCAAAAGTTGTGAGAATGTCAACCGATGCAAAACTGCATGGCAAGAAGAGGAGAAATAACGTCTTTTTCATGGGAATCAGAATTTACGAAGAAAGAAAAGAAGAGCAGCGAGTCGTCTGCTTCTACTTGGACTGCTAGGAAAGTGTGTGTGCTGATGATATCATCTGAAGTCGGAGTATGGCTGCCTATGTGGCGAGGTACTTGAAAAGAGTCATACACGCAAACTTCTCACCCGGTGTACTTCCTATCTCACAGAGATTCCCAGGTGGGATGAGTGAGTCAGAGTGCATGTTCTGGGTGACCCCCAGGGTGTAAAACTGGGGAACGCACAACAACAACAACTGATATGGAAGGCTCGATTTCTAACAGTGCCACGCCCACTTGCTCAGAAACGAAACTGTACAACTTGTACAAACTACCACTAAGTAATTCCAGTGATTCAAGTAAATCATAAGTAGAAAAAGAACCGAGTAACAGTGAGGAAAAGTAGTGATGAAGTGGGTACCGTTGAGTGTGATGAAAAATTGGGTGGGTACAGAATTATTGATGTTGACATTCTAAACCAGAAAATTTCCCAACAACTTTCACGCATGTTCTGTGGTGGGGATGTCAAACTGCAGGAAAGAAGCAGAAACAGGCTTGGCAAGTGACTTTGCTTTTCTCTGTGAAAACAAACAAGTGTGACGTTCAGCCAAAAATTTTACTTCATGTCCTCAAATTCATTTTGGGAATTTGCAAAATATCATCAGTCAATCGACGCGCTTCTTTTGCCATGCAGGGTGTGGTCATGCTGAACTTAAGAAATGTTGTGGCATGATGAATCTGCCCCATCCTGTAAGAAAGGAATTCCAACAACACAATTCAGAAAACAGCTAAGAAAGCTGCTACAGCTGTGCAGGTAAAAGTATGAACAGCAGCAGCAGAAACAGAACGCGGGAACAACCTTACTTGGAAGCACTGCCCCCAAAACCAGGTTCCATGGTCTCCCAGTGGTCAGGACAGCTGTGCCCATTGCTGTGTTCCTCCACAGTGATGGTGCAAACAAGCCGAAAGACATCCTGGAGGCCATGGACATTTCTGCTGGTGATTTCACCCTGCAGTTTCTGGCCCACAAAGACAGCGCACGAATTATGTTTGCTCAACGGCAGCCACTGGTGTCATCCAAGGAGTTCAGGAGGGCACAAAGACTGAGCAGAATGGGAAGAGGAGAAGAACTGGCTGCTTTGGAGGGATTGCCTTACCAGGCTGAAGGATATTACATTATTAGACCTGTAGAGACCTTATACAGTGAGTACTTTTGTCATGTTGTATTGTCCAGCTTGTTTTGTGACGTGGATTTTTTACGGTTTTTTTTGGTTCGAAAACTAGGGTGTGCCACAAGTCGGAAACCATAACTTTAAAATTTTGTTTTCAAGATATTGACTTGAAATTTGGTATGTAGTTTATTTGAAACAACAGCTAGCTTGTAAACCTAAATTTAAGTGCAATTTGTGTGTTATATGTATGTAACAGTCTGTGTACTAGATGGCATTTTTTTGGAAATTTTTCTTCAGAGTGGTCACATCATAACATATTGAAGTAACACACCAAAAGCATCATTTTAGGTTTACAAGCTAGAAATAAGACTTATCTAAAACTTTGGAGTGAATTTAGGGGTTCTGTAGAATATGAGCGAATATAGAACTTCCACCATGACCATACTACTTCCAGGCAGATTTTAAAATTATTTTTTAGTAATTTTTTTGGGGGTATCTTATACTAAATCTTTCCCCCTAAAATTATATATCAAATTCAAAAAAAAAGAAAAAAAGTATGTTCTTTCGAGCCAGAAGGCCCATAGAGCCGAGTGTGACTGAGCCCTTAAGTGATTGTGTCGTTAAGTGGTTGTTGTCGTAAAGCGGACAGGCTTAACGGAGATAAGAACTCCTCCCTGGATCTGAAAACTTCCTTTGGAAACTTCACCTTCTCCTTTCATTTCACCAGGTGGGCTGGCAATACACAGACTGCGCATCGCAAGACAAACAATTCCAAATCTGACAATTCCTATAGTCTTTGTGAGCGTGCGGAATCCGGTAAAACAACATATATCAACTCCAGGGGGAAAAAAGTTCCCTTGAACGGGATGCCTCGGTGGTGGCTCAAACTCAGTCCGTCAGAATCCGAGGTCAACAACGCTCTAACCACTAGGCTAACCTGCTCCCTGAACGTGCCTTTAGCGTGTGCACAAGGTTTTATGCGTGCGTCTCCATACGGGAGCTGGGGTTAAGTGTCATTTGAAGGACTTGCGAGGACAGTGCAGCTGTTTTCTTCAGAGGGTTTCTTAAAGTGACATTTTCGTTTTGGTCACGTTATGTTGCAATGTTTAGTGCCCTTCAGGTTTTATATTCTTTCTTTCTTTCTTTTCCTTTCTTTCTTCCTTTCTTTCTTTTCTTTCTTTCTTTCCTTCCTTCCTTCCTTTCTTTCTTTCTTTCCTTTCTTTCTGTCTTTCTTTCTTTCTTTCTTTCTTTCTTTCCGTTCTTTCTTTCTTTCTTTCTTTCTTTCTTCCTTCCTTCCTTCCTTTCCTTTTTTCTTTCTTTCTTTCTTCCTTCTTTCTTTCTTTCTTTCTTCCTTCCATCCTTCCTTCCTTCCTTCCTTCCTTCCTCTCTTCCTTCCTTTCTTCCTTCCTTTCTTCCTTCCTTCATTTCTTTCTTTCTTCCTTCCTTCCTTCCTTCCTTCCTTTCTTTCTATCTTTCTTTCTTTCTTTCTTTCTTAATCTCACAACTGATGAACGTCGAAGCTCTAACCGAGGTACAAAATAACAACAACAAAATCCGAAACAACATATTAATCAGTACACGCTCTACAAAAATGAAAGAAGACACCCACTGGCAAACCAGATCACTCACAAAGGTGGCATTAACCCCTTTGCATCAAACGCTATGTCTACTAATATTTCAGCGGTTGCCAGGGTATGGCTACTAAACCATACCCGAAACCAGTCTGGGTTACCAGACTAGATATTATGCATATAGCCTCACCTAAGAGAGGCCACAGGGCTGTGTGGTAAGTGGAGTCTGATTTATGGATTGGTATAGGTGAGAATAATATGGACGTGAAGTCAACACAGGGGACTGACTCATCAGTTTCTTTACAGGACGTTTGTATAGTGTGTCCAGAATCTGTGTTGATAATTATGTCAAAGATGATGCGTTCGAGACTGATGATTATGTGTTTTGTTATTGTCTTGTGTGTGTGTGTGTGTGTGTGTGTGTGTGTGTGTGTGTGTGTGTGTGTGTGTCTGTATGTGTTTGTTTGTTTGTTTGTTTGTTTTAGCGCTTGTTAATCTTTTAAAAAGATTTTCTACAGAAAAAAACTAAATTTGTACTAAACAGCTTATTCACAGACAGATGACTGTAATGTACAGCTAACCTGACCCCAAATGGGTAATTCCAAACGGTCGTAGGATTCCTCTTGTCACAAGAAGGACTACATCTCTGGAGAAAAGGAGACGAATTCTTTTTCTCAAGGACAAAGTCATTTAAAACAGACAAGAAGGTCCATCTTTTTTCCCCCAAGAAGGGCAAAATCACTGAGAAAAGAGACTAACTCTTCTCTCAAGAAGGACAAAGTCACTGAAGGCCAAAACAAAGGCCAATTCTTTTCTCAAGAAAGGATAAAAATCACCGAAACAGGAAAGAAGACAGGTCCTTTACTCAAGAAAGAACGCAGTCATAGAAACAGACAATAAGATCTGATCCTTTTTTCAAGAAGGACGAAATTAGTCTGTCATGGCTTCTGTAGATATGTCTTGGCCTCTGTTTATCCTTTATCCATGCCATCTATTGTCCTCTCATTTCGCAATGTGACCTGAATTCTTCCATTTCTGGTTTTTGTTTTATTTGGGTTGTTTTTTTTGCTCTTCAGCTAGAGTTTCGAGGTTCACTAGTGTGAGCTTTTTGCATACGTGACCGTTTTTACCCACCATTAAGGTAGCCACATTCCGACTCCTGGGATGGTGTTTAAACGCAATACCAGTGTGCATGCAGTTTTTAAAATGTGTTTTTTTTTTAATCTTTTTGGTCATCCGTGCTTACTGACACGAAAAGACTACTCTTCCATAAGGCAGAACGGGTTTTGCTGTGTGTGCAAGATATTTTGCGTGCGTTGGCTGGCACACGGGGCCTTGATTTATAATCTCATCCGAATGACCTTCATGGGAGTGAAGTAGGTACTGATGTCAACTCCCTCTTGAATGGGCGTCTCAGAGGTAGCTCAAACCAGGGCTCGATCCTAGGCTGTCAAATCGTCAGCACAAAGTTCTAACCACTAGGCTATCCCGCCCCCCTCTCTCTATCTCCAACCCCCAACGCCCCCATTTCTGTATATGGACACAGTCACCGAAACAAGACCAAAAATAATTAATAGCATACAGTCTTCTTTTTGGGGGTCAAAGAAAAGATAACTTCAAAAGAAAAACAGACACAAAGGAAGGAGACCCCCCCCCCCCAATCTTTCAGTACACTAAAGGGAAAGAGAGTCAGAGGCTAGACCAAATACAAGGCAGACAGACTTCCACTACTATACTTGTGTAGGCACTGGGACTATTGATCCAGCGAGGAGGTGAGGGGGGGAGTAGAGAAGGTGGTAGGGCAGGGGAGGGGGGGAGGGAGGAGGCTGAGGAGGAGGGAGGGAGGGGAGAGAGGGAGGAGGGAGAGGGCGAGTGCAGTGAACAGTTTGAGAAATGAGGGGCGTGATTAACACTGTGGATGTCCGCCGACCTCTAGGGACCACCGCGTAGTCTCTCCTGTTCCTTGCTAGCTGAGAGAGAGAGAGAGAGAGAGAGAGAGAGAGAGAGAGAGAGAGAGAGAGAGAGAGGAGAGAGAGAGAGAGAGAGAGATCGATATCTGACAACGGCCTGCTTCATCGCTACTATGGGTACTGCCAGTGTCTGGGCCGGGGTTGTGGTGGTAGTAGTAGTAGTAGTAGTGGTGGCTGTGGGAGGGTGCTGGTGGTGGTGGTGCTGGTGGTAGTAGTAGGAGGGTGAGAGGGGGGGGGGGGCGGTAGTAGGAGTAGTGGGTGGGTGGGTAGGTGGGTGGATGGGTGAGTGAGGAGTGTGCAGGAGGAAAAGTGAGGGGGTGGGGGTGGAAGGGAGAGTGGGTGGGAGGATGGGTGGGTGGGGTGCTGTTGTTGTGGTGTGTGTGTGTGTGTGTGTGTGTGTGGTGGTGTGTATTTAGGAGGAGGGAGAGAGTATCCTGTGTGTGTGTAGGTATGTGAGTGTGGGGGAGGTGGGGGAGGGAGGAGAACGGGGAGGAGGGGGGAAGATGCAGTGGTGGTGTGGTGGTGGTGGTGGTGGAGGTGGAAGGAGTAGTGAGGGCAGCTGGGAGGGTTGGTGGGGAGGGAGGTGGGAAGAAGTATAGTAGTTGATGAGAGGGTGGTGACAGGGGGTATGATGATAGTGTGAAGGTGTCTTTGGGGAGGAGGAGAGAGAGAGAGGTGTGTGTGTGTGGTGTGTGAGTGAGAGAGTGCCCTGTGTGTGTGTGTGTAAGTGTGTGTGTGTGCATGCTTATGGTAATGTTCTATTATGGTAATGGTGATGATCTCTCTCTCTCTCTCTCTCTCTCTCTCTCTCTCTCTCTCTCTCTCTCTTGGTGTGCTATTATCTCTGTGTGTGTGTGTGTCTGTGTACATGCGCGTGCGCGTGCGTGTGTACTACATACGCGCTTGCTGCGCGCGCGCGCGAGCGACACGAGCGAGAACTCATTACCCATTGAGCGTCATTGACGTAACTGCACATTGTTCTACTTCACATACTTGTACAGTTCTTTGAACAGTCTACATTCGGCACTTTAACCCTCACACGGACTGAGAGAGAACCCCACAGGGCATATCCTCCGCTACACCCAATCCCCTAGTCTTAGGGACCAGATCTCCTGATAGCGTGTTAATTGCACTCCTTGGAACTTTTCTGGCAGGAACTTTTTAAAAAAAAATCCAAACATTTTGGACATTTTTTTCCCCCCATTTGGTACTTTTTCTGCTGTTTTAGGTGAGAATTGTGGCACAGGAAAGTTTTCTTTTCTTATGTGGAAAGGTTGCATGGTTTTTCTTTTTGTTCGGTAGGTTTTGTTTGTACGTGTTCATTTTTTTAAACTGACTGTGACTTATAGGTGTGAGAGGGCCTAGTGGTTAGAATGTTGTATTCGTGATATGGTTGTAACTGAGATTGCGGGTTTGAAACTCTGCCGAGATATTTGTTTGCGGGGATTTTTTTTCCTGAAGATAACATTGGCACTGATTTCACTCTGCCAAAAGTCCGTCCTAACATTGGGCACTGATTCTTCACAGAGCACGCATGCACAGGCGCGCGCGAGCGCATGAGTGTGTGCGTGTGTGTGTGTGTGTGTGTGTGTGCGTGTGTGTGTCTGTATGCGTGTATGTGTGTGAGACAGACAGACAGACAGACAGAGACACACACACAGAGCGAGCAAAACGAGAGTCTAAGGAGATGACCCAGGGAAAATGGCACTGACTAATTAACCTTTCCTGTGGAGGCTAATTATGATACTGGACAATGCTAAAAGTTAAATTGACAAGCACACGCACAAGAGCGCATGCCCACGTGCGAGCAAACGCACCCACACACCCACAAACCCTTCCATCCACCCATCTCCCCCTCTCCCCCGCACACACACATGCACGCACACTTCTCGGATTGGTCCTCTAGGGACTGTAAATCTGGAGTGATTCCATCGACCCTTTGACGTTCTTCATTCAAATCACAGATGTCACTCCTTCTGTTTTCTCCCTTTTTTGACAC
>CM054155.1:25810190-25815190 GCA_028751875.1 Rapana venosa | reverse complement strand
GTCCTACCATGCCCTCATTCCTTCTATTCTATTTCCCTCTTCTAGTTTACCCCCCCCAGTCTGCTGACACAGTCAGTCATCCATCCTGCTGTTGGTCTGAAAGTCGACGTCACTGGAACAATGCGAGAGAGAGAGAAGTGTTCCTGTCTCTTTGTGCGTAAGGAGGTTTTAGGGGGTGGGTGGGTGGGTGGGTAGGTTAAGAAGGATCTGTAGTCTGAAGAAGTATTGTTGTTGTTGGTGGTGGTGTTAGTGTTGTTGTGGTTGTGATTGTATTTGCGTCGCAGCGGGGAGAGTTAGGGAGTGTGAAAGGGTGGTTTCGTGTCTAAAAGGGCTAGAGAGAGAAGTGGGGGTTTGATCCCCCCATTTCTGCAGAGTTAGACACGCAGGAGAAGACCAGGCAGGACAGTACGCATTTTAACCCAATATGAGGGAATGCAGAAGAAGAAGAAGATGAAGATGATGATGATGATCAAGAAGAAGAAGAGGAGGATGAAGAAGAAGATGAAGATGATGATGATGATCAAGAAGAAGAAGAGGAGGATGAAGAAGAAGAAGAACAAGACCAACAACAAGAAGAAAAAGATGATGATGATGATGATGAAGAAGAAGAAAAAGAAAAAGAAGAAGAAGGAGGAGGAGGAGACGAGGAGGAAGAAGAAGAAGCAGACGAAGAGAGAAGAAGAAGAAGAAGAAGAAGAAGAAGCAGACAAGAAGAAGAAGAAGAAGCACACAAAGAAGAAGAAGAAGCAGACAAAGAAGAAGAAGAAGAAGACAAAGAAGAAGAAGAAGACAAAGAAGAAGAAGAAGAAGAAGAAGAAGCAGACAAAGAAGAAGAAGAAGAAGACAAAGAAGAAGAAGAAGCAGCAGACAAAGAAGAAGAAGAAGATCCCCATTTGAAGCTCTACACTTTGCCTCTGTCTAATCAGACCTTTGTCAGTTACTGATGTGAGCTAAGTGCTGTACTGAAATGTCGTCTTGCTTTGCACTGTTAGGCTGATATATTGTCTTTCGTACATATCAAAGCTCTTTGTTATCGTAACCTGTATTCTCCGCTTATTTTAAATAAAAAAAGAGATATAAATCATCCGAAGCTGGAGTATGACTGCCTCTTTGGTGAGGTACTTAGAAACAGTTATAGTTAGAAACAGTTACTTATATTTTTATTTTAGTCACGAGATTTCTCTGCGTGAAATTCGGGATGCTCTACCCGGGGAGAGCGCGTCGCCACAGGAGCAGCGCCACCCTTTTTTTCTTTTTTTTGGTCTGCAACTGTATTTTGTTTCCCTATCAGAGTGGCTTTTTTCTAAGAATTTTACCAGGGACAACTCTCTTGTTGCCGTGGGTTCTTTTACGTGCGCTGAATAATGTTGTGTAACACACGGGACCTCGGTTTATCGTCTCATACGAAAGACTAGCGCCCAGACCATCACTCATGGTCTAATGGATGGGGGGAAAGTTTCGGGCCCAAACGGGAAACAGTTAGTTATACTTAGAAACACTTAGTTATACTTTAAAACAGTTATACTTTGGAAACAGTTAATTATTCTTAGAAACAGTTATATTTAGAAAAAGTTATTTATACTAAGAAACAGTTAGTTATACTTAGAAACAGTTAATTATACTTAGAAACAGTTATGCTTTAGAAATAGTTAGTTATACTAAGAAACAGTTAGTTATGCTTAGAAACAGATAGTTATACTTAGAAACAATCAGTTATACTGAGAAACAGTTATTCTGAGAAACAGTTATACTTTAGAAACAGTTACCTATACTTAGAAACAGTTAGTTATACTTAGAAACAGTTATTTATATTTAGAGACAGTTAGTTATACTATAAAGCTGTTATAGTTAGAAGCAGTTAGTTATACTAAGACACACACACACACACACGCGCACGCACGCACGCACGCACGCACGCACGCACGCACGCACGCACGCACGCACGCACGCACGCACGCACACACACACACACACACACACACACTGTATGGTTTAATATTGTTCAGGGTTTTTCGTTTTGTTTTTAATTCCATGTATGCATATGTTATTGTCTTTTCTTGTTTGATTTATATAGTTTATCATTGATTAGGTTTTTAAAAAATTCTATGTCTGCATTTATATTATCTTTTTTTTCTCTCATGTTTTTTCTTTAGATAGATGGCTTGATGAAAAAAAGCAAGTGCACTGCTTATTCAATGTACAATCTGAAAATAAAAGTTTGACTTTGACTTTGATATTCTCAGCCAGTGCGGACTTGCAGTCTCACAGTGGTTTCCTTGTGAGAGACAAGTGAGTCAGATGGCATAGTCTGGGCAACCGCCAGGGTTTTAAGCTAAGGAACGCCTAAGAAGAAGAAGAAGAACAACAACAACAACAACACCATTTAGGGAAATAAACCACACCACAAAAGCATAACGACGCTGACTGTATAAGTATATATATATACTCCTATCTACCATGTCCTCCTTCACTCTCTCCCTCTCGGTAACGCGTAACAACAGCAACACCATTTAGGGAAATAAACCACAACATAAAAGCATAACGACTCTGTATATATAATATTCCTCCTATCTACCATTCTCCTCCTTCACTCTCTCCCTCCATGACATACTGCTCCCCCATTCCCCCCCCCCCCCCCCCCCCCAAAAAAAAAAAAAAGAAAAGAAAAAAAAGAAACGTAATCAAGCCTAAAGGATACTGGACTCAGACAGCAGATGGGGTGTGGTGGGGTGGGTGTGTGGTTTGGTGTGGTGGGGTGTGGGGTGTGGTGTGGTGGGGTGTGTGTGGTGTGGTGGGGGTGTGTGGTGTGGTGGGGTGTGGTGTGGTGTGGAGGGGTGTGGTGTGGTGGGGTGTGGTGTGGTGTGGAGGGGTGTGGTGTGGTGGGGTGTGGTGTGGTGTGGTGTGGAGGGGTGGGGTGCGGTGTGGTGTGAAGGGGTGTGGTGTGGTGTGGTGTGGTGGGGTGTGGTGTGGTGTGGTGGGGTGTGGTGTGTGGGGTGGGTGTGGTGTGGTGTGGAGGGGTGTGGTGTGGTGGGTGGGTGTGGTGTGTGGGGGTGTGGTGTGGTGGGTGTGGTGTGGTGTGGTGTGGTTGGGGTGTGGTGTGGTGTGGTGTGGTGTGGTGGGGGTGTGGTGTGGTGGTGGTGGGTGGGGTTGTGGTGTGGTGTGGTGTGGTGTGGTGGGGTGTGGTGTGGTGTGGGTGTGGGTGTGGAGGGGTGGGGTGGTGGGGTGGTGGTGGGTGTGTGGGGGGTGGTGTGTGGTGGGGGGTGTGGAGGGGTGTGGTGTGGTGGGGGTGGTGTGGTGTGGGGTGTGGTGGGTGGGGTGTGGTGTGGTGGGGTGTGTGGTGTGGTGGGGTGTGGTGTGGTGTGGAGGGTGGTGTGTGGTGTGGTGGGGTGGGGTGTGGTGTGTTGTGGAGGGGTGTGGGTGGGGGTGGGTGTGGTGGTGGGTGTGGTGTGGGTGGGGTGTGGTGTGGTGTGGAGGGGTGTGGTGTGGGTGGTGGGTGTGGTGTGGTGTGGGGTTGTGTGTGGTGTGGTGGTGTGGTGTTGTGGTGTGGTGTGGTGTGGTGTGTGTGGGGTGTGGTGTGGTGTGGGGAGTGGTGGTTGTGGTGTGGGTTGTTGGGTTTTGTGTGTTGGGTTGTGGTGGGTGGGGTGTGTTGGTGTGGGTGGAGGTGGTGGGTGTGGTGGGTGTGTGTGGTTTGGTGTGGTGTGGTTGGTTTGTGGTGTGTGTGGTTTGGTGTGTGGGGGTGTGTGTTGGTGTGGCGTGGTGGGGGTGGTTTGGTTGGCGTGATTGGGTGGGGTGGGTTTGGTGGGTGTGTGGGGTGTGGTGTGGTGATGGTGGGTGTGGTTGTGGGTGTGTGTGGGGGTGTGGTGTGGTTTGGGTGTGGTGGGGTGTGGTGGTGGTATGGTGTGGTGGTGTGTGGGTGTGGTTGAGGAGTGATGTGGTGATGGGTGTGTTTGGGGTGGTGGGGTGGTGTATGGTGTGTGTGTGGTGGGGTGATGGTGTGGTGGTGTGGTGTTGTGTGGGGTGTGGTTTGTGTGTGTGGGTGTGGTTTGGTGTGGTGTGGTAGGGTGTGGTGGTTTGTGGGTTCGTGTGGTGTGGTGTGATGGGGTGGTGGGTTGTGTGTGGTGGGGGGTGGGTGTGGTGCAGTGTGTGGTGGTGTGGTGCGTGTGGTGTGGTGGGGTGTGTGGTGGTATGGTGGTGGGGTGTTATGGTGGGGTGGGGTGTGTTTGTGTGGTGTGGTGGTGTGTGTGGTGTGGTGGGGTGTGCGTGGGTTTGTTGGTTGTGGTGGGTGTGGTGGGGTGTGGTGGGTTCTCGTATGGTGTGTGGGGTGGTATGGGTGGGTGGGTTTCTGGTTGGTGTGTGGTGGGTGGTGGGTTTCTGGTATGTGTGGTGGGGTGAGGTGGTGATGGTGTGGTCTGGTATGTGTGGTGTGGTGTTGTGGTCTGTGATGGTGTGGTGGGTTGGTTGGTTGTGTGTGTGGTGTGGGTTCTGGTATGGTGTGGTGTGGATGGTGTGGTGTGGTGGGTTTGGTTATGGTGTGGTGGGGTGTGGTATGGTGTGGTGTGGTGTGGTGGGTTCTGGTATGGTGTGTGTGGTTGGTGGGGTGTGGTGGTTTGGTGTGGTGTGGTGGGGTGTGTGGGTTGTGGTATGGTGTGGTGGGTTGAGGTGGGATGTGGTACGGCGTGATTTGGTGTGGTGTGGTGCGGTGTGATGTGATGGATGCGTGATGTGGTGTGGTGTGTTTGGTGTGGTGGGTGTGGTGTGGTATGGCGTGATGTGGTGGGGTGTGTGATGGGGTGGGGTGTGGTGGGGGTGGGGTGAGGTAGGGTGGGGGTTTGGTGTGGTGTGGTGGAGGTATCAGATGTGGTGGTGCAGTCACTTTAGGATAGATCATTAGTCACATTGTTGTGGCCAGCAGGTGCTGCATCTCACAAGTCTACAGACGTGCCGTGTGTTGTGTCCTAAAATGGTTCTTGTCATAAAATGGACAGGCTCAACGGGGAGAT
>CM054155.1:25800190-25807690 GCA_028751875.1 Rapana venosa | reverse complement strand
ACACACTTACACATACACTTACACACACCACACACACACACACACACAACACACACACACACACACACACACACACACACACACACACACACACACACACACGCACGCCGCACACACACACACGCACGCACACGTGTCAAAGATCTGGATGATTGCTGGCAGTATTGATTGGTGTGAGCAAACAGAAGCCAACTGTAACTAATCTAATTTACACACTGGCGACGCTTTTGAAGGCAAGAAGTGATCTTAGCGAGTGAATACGCTAATTTACGAAAGTGACTCATTAATTTTGTACAACTGTCGCGGAGCTGCCAGTATAGATAGCATCCCTACCTTCTGGAAATACTGTGCTAGAAATTCCTTCTTTTCTCACCTTCTTTTTGTTTCTGTCTGGTTCTTTTTTTGTTTGACCTGTCACCTGCTTCTTGTCTAGTTTCTGCCTTCTTGGTCCATTCTACTGCCTTTTTTGGGTCCAGAAAGGCTTAAAATTTGACTATTCGCTCCCGTGCTGAAATCGGATGCGCTGGGGCCTGACTTGTCAGGCGCTTAATGGCAGCCCAACGCATTTTCGCTCATATGACAGACAATAATAGTTGTTGTCTGAGCCTTCGACGATCGATGAAGATGAAGATTTTGTACCATGTCCAGCGGAGAGAGAGAGAGAGTCCAGCCGCTAACTTCGAAGCTCAACCCGTACGTACATCCTTTAGTCTCTGTTGTTATGTTTAGAAATCTAATCTTTTTCTTGAAGAATATTTGGCTTGAGTTAATAATAATAATAATAACAACAACAATAATGATAATAATAATGTATGGAATTTATATAGCGCTGAATCTTGTAAAGCAACAAATCAAAGCGCTCAGATGATTAAAAAATTTTTTTATGCGTGTGTATGCGTTTTTTAAAATTTTGTCACCTGTTCCCACCGGCACATAATGGCCTACTCTTTCGAACAGCGGAACAGGATTTAACGTGTGCGCAAGATGTTCTGCATGCGTTCGCACACGGGGCCTCGGTTTATAGTCTCATCCGAAGGACTTTACACCACCACAGTTGAACCATGTTGAAATCGTGAAGAGTTATACTTTCACTTAGATACATCATAGTGCTGGAGACTGATCGTTTTGTTGGGGGTTTGTCTTTTCGTCCGTTAAGTGATAGAAACAAGGGAATCTTCTTCTTCTTTCTTTTTTCTTTGTGGAACGCTCATACAGCAACAATTGTTGTCTGTCATTTGAGCGAAAATGCGTTGAAGTGCACAATCGGCTTTGGAGTAGGAGAGAACTTTTATCTTTAAAAGTCTTTCTGGTAAAACAAAAACAAAAAGTGTTGGGGGGGGGGGGGGGGGGGGAGGAAGCAGGAGAATGGACCAGGGAGGTAGAAAATCGACAAAAAAGGAGGTGACAGGAAGAAAAAAGGGAACGAGGCAGAAACAAAAGACACAGTACAAAACGCGAGATGGCCCAGTCCCTCCCTACACTACTAGCTAGGTTGGTATCTGTCTGTCTTCCTTCCTTCCTTCCTGCCTGCCTTCCCGAGCAGCCGGTCTGGCTAAGCAGGCCAGCAGATGTCTGACAGCAGTCGTCTGCAGACTTGTCCAGCATAGCACCTGCCGCTGATGACAGTACAGTAACTGATGGGCTGTCCCTAACTGAATTTACACCACCACCACCACCACCACCACCACCACCACCACGTCATTTCACACCCCTCCCCACCCCTCCACTCCCCTCCCCTCCCACCCCTAATCTGAGATCTAGCAACCTTTTCTATTCAGGCTTGCAGAATTCTTGTGGAGGTGTACGTGCGTAAGATGGTAAGTGACTAGGGGAAGGAAGGAAGAAGGTGGGCTGGTGGTCTAGACGTAAGGCGCCTGTCTAGACAGCAAGACAAGTTGAGGTTCGATCCCCGTTTGGGGACCTGAACTTCTCCCTCCCCATCCATGAACACCTTGAGTGGTGGTCTAAGGTGCTAGTCTTTTGAACGCGATCTATTTATTTATTTATTATTTTTATTTATTTAATTCTTTTATATCGAGGATAATGGAATAAGCACTTATGCGCTTTTTTAATTTTACATCCAGTCCCTGTCTGTATGCGGTTTTGTACATTTGTCATCTGTTCCCACCGGCACACAATGGCCTACTCTTACGAACAGCGGAACAGGATTTAACGTGTACGCAGGATGTTCTGCGTGGGTACGCACGTGGGGCCTTGGTTTTTTAGTCTGAAGGACTGTCACGGGAGTGGGGTCAGTACTGACGCTAACTCCATGGTAAAATTCCCTAAAATGAGTGACTCTGTGGCGTTTTGATCCTAGACCCTCAGATCACAAGCGCAAGGCTGCTCTAACCACTAGGCTGTCTCTCGCCCCCCTCCTTCCTCCAAGACATACAAAGATGAGAGAGAGGAGAGAGAGAGAGAGAGAGAGAGAGAGAGAGAGAGAGAGAGAGAGAGAGAGAGAGAGAGAGAGAGAGAGAGAGAGAGAGAGAACGCACCAGAAATTGTTGCAGTGTAAGCCCAAATTCCATGCTGAGGTATCTGTTTTGTAGGCCGATGCAAAATTAAGTTTATGTACGGTTTTTTGTGTGTTGAAAGTCGCAGGTGGAAGTTGTGTGTGTGTGTTTTTCTTTTTTGCATAATGTAACAGATCTGGTATGTAAAGAAATTACTTCCATTATGTGTTTTTATTGATTGTGTTCTATATCTGCTGCTACAACATGATGCATCTGTGTGTGTGTGTGTGTGTGTGTGTGTGTGTGTGTGTGTGTGTGTGTGTGTGTGTGTGGTTTTGTCTCTATATAGAGTCCAGTGTCGCTTTTATCTGAAATTTTGCTTTTGTCGTAGTGACTGCTGTGTTTTGTCTTTTTTTTCACCAATGAAACCCATCTCCTGATTTTGTGGTTTCTCTTTATTTTTCCTTTTTTCATCTCTTTTTGTGTCTTTTGTGTCGGGCTCTCACAGTTGCTTTTCTCTTCCCCCTTTTCTGATCATACCAACTGTACTCTTCCCCACTCCTCCCTCCTCTCTGTGTGTGTGTGATGTGTGTGTGTGTGTGTGTGTGTGTGTGTGTGTGTTGTATTTTTCTGTCTGTCTGTCTAACTGTCTGACTGACTGTCTGACTATCTGACTGTCTGTCTGTCTGTCTGACTCTCTCTCTCTCTCTCCACTCTCTCTCTCTCTCTCTCTCTCTCTCTCTCTCTCTCTCTCTCTCTCTCTCTCTCTCTCTCTCTCTCTCTCTCTCTCTCTCTCTCTCTCTCTCTCTCAAGTCCTTCGGATGAGACTATAAATCGAGGCCCCGTGTGCGAACGCATGCAGAACATCTTGCGCACACGTTAAATCCTGTTCCGCTTTTCGAAAGAGTAGGCCATTGTGTGCCGGTGGGAACAGATGGAAAAATTTACAAAACCGCATACACACGGGGGCTGGATGTAAAAAAGCACATGAGTGCTTATTCCATTATCCTCGATATAAAAGAATAAATAAATAAATAAATAAAATAATCTCTCTCTCTCTCTCTCTCTCTCTCTCTCTCTCTCTCTCTCTCTCTCTCTCTCTCTCTCTCTCTCTCTCTCTCTCTCCTGTGTCTGTCTGTCAGCAGCAGCTTTTTACAGATAGCCTGCATGCATCCGTTCCTACAGGCACGAAATAGCCCACCCTTCAGAAAAGCTCAAAGGGCTTTTAACGTGTGTGCAAACTATTCTGCCTGCATTATTTTACTCACGGGGCCTCGGTTTTATAATCTCATCCGAAGGACTTTTGGAAGGGGGAGTGGAGTCAGTTGTACTGATAATAACTCCAGGAGAGAGAGAAAAAAAATCCCCTAAAACGGGTGCCTCCGTTGGTGAATCGATCCCGGACCGTCAGACCAAGAGCACAACGCTCAAACCACTAGGCTACCTCCACCCCAGGCTCCTCTTCTCCTTTCCTTGTTCTAAACCCTCTTCACATACAAGGAGGTGTAGTAGCAGTCCCTTGTTTACGGTGCCAATGACTTTGTCACCAGTAGCCGAAGCATACAGGAGGGAGGGTGGGGGTAGGGTGGGGTAGTGTGGGATGGGGGAGGAGGGAGGAAGGCGGGAGGGGGGGGGGAGGGGGGTAGGAAGGGGAGGGAGGGGGGGGAGTACCCCTTGTGCTCTTATAAGCTAATGCGTGGCTTGTCGAGCAGCTGTTCAGAGAGGCAAGCCTTGCTGAAATATTTACGTTTGGACACACCTCTGTCTGTCTGTCTGTCTGTCTGTTTGTCTGCCTGTCTGTTTGTGTCACTGTGTCTGTCTGTCTGTCTGTCTGTCTTTCTCTGTCCCTCTCTCTCCCTTTCTATCTCTCTGTCCCTCTCTTTGCCTCTCTGTCTCTTTCTGTCTCTCTCTCTGTCTGTCTGTCCCTCTCTTTCTCTGTCTGTCTGTCTCTGTCCCTCTCTCTCTGTCCCTGTTTATCTCTCTGTCCCTCTCTTTGAGTCTCTGTCTCTGTCTCTGTCTGTCTTTCTGTCTGTCTGTCTCTCTCTGTCCCTCTCTATCTCTCTGTCCCTCTCTTTGTCTCTCTGTCCCTCTCTCTCTGTCCCTCTCTATCACTCTGTCTCTCTCTGTCCCTCTCTTTGTCTCTCTGTCTCTGTCTCTCTGTCTGTCTGTCTGTCTGTAGCTCTCTCTCTCAGCAGCTTTTTACAGACAGCACCAGAAAGGAGTTATGTTGATGGCGGGTGGAGGGTGATCCTGCAATTACGTAAAATGCATTGGAGATGAAGTGAGGGTTGTTAGAGTGGTGGGGGTTGTGGTGGTGATGGTGGTGAGAGGGGTGATGGTAGGGGTGAAGGGTGAGGATGGGTTGAGAGTGGGGACAAGTGTGGGTAGTGGGTGGGGGTGAAGGTTGGCGTGGGCGTTTATACAATCGTTTCTTGCGGGGTGGGGGTGGGGGTGTTGGGGAGCAGGATAGTCTAGTGGTTAGAAAATTTAGCTCATGATTTGATGACCTGGGTTCAAAGCCACCACTGACGACGAATCCATTCAAAGGAATTGTTTTTTTACCCCTGGAGTTAACACCAGTACTGACTTCACTCCCCCACAAGTCCTTCAAATCAGACAGAAAACCAATGTCTCGTGTGCAGAACGCACGTACGCAGAACATCTTGTGCACACGTTTGAACCGATTCGGAGGATAAGACCATTGTGTGCTGGCAAGAGCAAATTACAAAAATTCAAAAGCACATGCACACAGGTGTCGTGTTGAGACACCATCCCCGAAGTCAGAATGCGGCTACCTTAATGATGGGCAAAAAACGGGTCGCATACCCAAACATATCACCATTGGTGAACCTTGGAGCTGTAGCCTGGGAAGGTAAATCAAACAAACCCCATAACAACACATCATCTTCATCACTGAACAAAAAAAAGGTAAAGGTAAAGGAGTCCCATAACCTATAAGGTCGTAGGGGAGCGAGGCGTCAGAGACCTCACTTCTCTAGGGCCAGCATATGGAGGGCGGCGCCCATCTCCTCTCCCTCGCTGCTTTACCTTCCCTGACCCTAAAGAGGACAGGTACCCATTTACAGCTGGGTGAACTGGGGGGACTGTACTGAAGCCAAGGCGTGCAAACGGTCACCCATCCAACTGGTAACCACGCTCGACGCTGCTTAACTTGGCTGGGGGAAAGCGAGTGCTCCGACCACTGAGCTATCCCGTCCCCTCATCACTGAATAGTTACTGTTTAATTGTGAGAAAAAAAGGACAAACAACATTGTAATACCCTTTAAGTGGGTAGACAATTATATTTGGTATGAGCAGGTATGGGTATGTCTTCAGAAGTTGAATGAGGTATGTGCCTGTGTGGACATGTTATATAGTGCGACCATGCATGCATGCATACACACATTTATGCGTGCACACAGACATCCACACATACACACCCTGTAGTTACTTTCTCTTTCTCTTCGTCACTGTCTCTCAGTGTGTGTGTGTGTGTGTGTGTGTGTGTGTGTGTGTGTGTGTGTGAGTTCCCGCGCGCGCACGAACACAGACGCGCGTGCACGCGTGCTTGCGAACGGGCAGGCATATGCCTGTTCTCACATGTGTGTACCAGTACCGCAATTTCTTACCGCTATCGATCCAATCGATCTATCAATTCTGCAGTGGAGCAGTGGAGCAGTTAAGCCTTCAAATCAGATCATGCCATGCCGGATGGAACATGGGGCAGCTCCCTGCTGAAGATGCAAAGTCAACTTTCTTCCTGTAATAATCCTAATAATAATAGTAATGATAATGATAATAATAATCCCTTACCTTCTGTAGTGCCACTGAAGATGTAATGTCAACTTTCTTCCTGAAGTAATAATAATAATAATAATAATCCTTTAGCTTCTGTAGTGCCACTGAAGATGTAATGTCAACTTTATTCCTGAAGTAATAATAATAATAATAATAACAATAATAATAATAATAATAATCCCTTCTGTTCTGTAGCGCCACTGTAGTGGACAGATTCAGTGGGAGGAGGAGGAAACAGCAACTAGAAGTTATACCTACACTGGGCTGGTTTGTGCAACATCGTTTATTTTCTGTCAGTTTTCAAAAAATTCAGTTTGGTCTCTATTTCCCGGTAGAGCTACGAGGGTTACCAATGGTGAGGTTTTGTGCATGCAACCGTGTTTTTTGTGCTTTTCTCAGATAAATAAAAAAGAAGTGCATAGGCTGGTCACCATGGCGTGGGTCTTGAAAGGAACTTGATTATTAGTTAGTTTTTAGCTAGAAGTAGGTACTTATTTGTGCAACGTAATGTAACTGTTTAAAAAAAACACTGTTTTGTTCTGTTCTATGTTTATTTGTATGTTGATTTTTTTGTCATTTATGTACTTCTTGTGATTGTAATTAGCCATTCACTCTCTTGGGATAGCTCAGTGGTCAGAACATTCGCTTTTCCCAAGCTAAGGTTAAGCAGCATCGAGCGTGGTTACCACTTGGATGGGTGACCCTTTGCGCACCTTAGCTTCAGTACAGTTCCCCCAGTTCACCCAGCTGTAAATGGGTAGCTGCCCAATTTAGGGTCAGGGAAGGTAAAGCAGCGAGTGAGAGGAGATGGGCGCCGCCCTCAATATGCTGGCCCTAGAGAAGCTGATCTCTCTGATGCCTCATCCCCTACAGCCACATAGGTTATGGGACACCTTTACCTTTTATTCACTCTCTTATCATTTTGTTTTCTTATTTTCTTTCTTTGTCTAGGTGTTCATGCCTTGATTATTTGTGGATTGAATAGTTAAATGAAAAGTTTTAATTTTTCGTGTTAGTTCGATTTGCTATCTTGCTTATTATCTAACGAATGTAACGCTTAGTTCATGGATTTTTTTCATTTTTCCTTCTTCAATCTAGAGCCCCTAGGTTCACCAATGGTGAGATTTGTGCGTATGCGACCATTTTTTCCCGCCATTAAGGTAGCCGCAGCTCGACTTCGGGGACGATGTCTAAACACATCATCATCATCATCATCACCATCACCATCATCATCATCATCATCATC
>CM054155.1:25792690-25795190 GCA_028751875.1 Rapana venosa | reverse complement strand
CGTGTTATCTTTACACGAATACACACGCGCAAAAAAAAGAAAAAATCACGTCCTTTGCTGTTCTTTAAGATGGTAAAGGTTGAACATTGTCAAGAAGGCTTTTTAAAAAAAAAATCCGTCTTAGAGTGTGTGTTGGGGGGGGGGGGGGGGGGGGGGGGGAGGGGGGTAGGGGTAGGGGGGTATAGGGCTAGTCTTGTTACAAGATTATTGGTAAGTCAAATCTGATGAACCCACTCCTTTCACATGAGGCATATTTATTTGATTTTATTTCATTTTTATTTAAAACACTTTAAGTCACGAGATTTCTCTGCGTGAAATTCGGGCTGCTTTCCCCCGGGGAGAGCGCGTCGCCACAAGAGCAGCGCCACCCCCTCCCTTTTTTGTGGTCTGCAACAGTATTTGCTTCCTTATCAGAGTGGCTTTTTCTAAGAATTTTACCAGGGACAACTCTCTTGTTGCCGTGGATTCTTTTACGTGCGCTGAATAATGTGTAACAAACGGGACCTCGGTTTATCGTCTCATACGAAAGACGAGCGCCCAGACCACCACTCATGGTCTAATGGATGGGGGAAAAGTTTTGGGACCAAACGGGATTGCAAGCTAGACATGCTCGTTCCATGCTTCCCGAGGGCCGTAGTTAGCCTGTTGTTGTTATTAGGCTAAAGACGTACAGACTTTCATACATATGCACACAGAAACAGGAATACAAACACACACGCACACACGCACGCACAAACACACACGCACACACACACACACACATACACACACAGAGGAATACACACGCACACACGCACGCACAAACACACACGCACACACAGAGGAATACACACACACGCACAAACACACACGCACACAAAGAGATAATTACATACGCACACACACATACACAAACGCATTCACACTCGCATGCATGTATGTCTACAAGCACACATGCACGCAAGCTCGCAGACACGCATGTACACATACACGCACGCACGCACGCACGCACGCACGCACGCACACACACACACACACACACACACACACACACACCGAGAGAGAGAGAGAGAGAGAGAGAGAGAGAGAGAGAGAGAGAGAGAGAGAGAGAGAGAGAGAGAGAGAGAGAGAGAGAGAGAGATGGCGATGCTTTAAGACTGCGAATGAAGGATGCAAGGGCCTAGATTTATAGTTCTCTGCTTTATTTTTTTTCTTCTTCATTCAAAATGTTATTTTTCCCCTTTCTTTCTATTTAGTTTTGGTTGTTTGTTGGTGTTTATTTTGGGTGGTGGTCTTTTTTCATTTTATTATTTGAGAAAACATATTTTCTGTATGTTCTCAACCTCCAAATTACTGTAATTTTGGTGTGGACAAATGGTTCTTAGTTATTCTTTTATTTCGAAGATAATGGAATAAACACTCATGCGTAAGCACTCGCGTGTGCATACGTGCGTGCGTGCGTTGTGTGTGTGTGTGTGTGTGTGTGCATGTGCGTGCTTCTTGCATATATTGTGTAAGTGTGCATCCCCACAACTCCGTACACAAGATCGTCTGCGAGCTTTTTCTTTGTGTGTGTGTGTGTTTTGCATCTATGTTTATGTGTGTGTGCGTGTGCGTGCGTGTGTGCGCGTGCGTGCGTGCGTGCATGTGTGTGCGTGTGCGCGCGTGTGCGTGCGTGTTAATGTTTGTATGTGTGTGTGTGTGTGTGTGTCTATTGCATCTATTGTCTATCAGAATTCATGAGCAAGCGTCAAGGTGCCTACGTAAGTCTGACCAGAAGACCATGACCGCACGGACGTACGCAGTGAGTGCCAAAGTCTGGCGCCACTTATTGCACGAGAGCTGACCCATTACGGGCGGGGTGGGCGTTATTGTCCCCTGGAGGGGGATCACAAGACTGTGTGGATGGATCTTTATAGGCCGGTGATGATCGGCTCAAATTATCCAGAGATTATGGAAGCTGTGCTGCGTCAGAAGAACTGTTTTTTTTTAATCGTTTCTCATTCGAGGGAAAACAAGAATCGTATGTCAACGTTGCTGTTTGGATACCCTCACTACTTTACTAAGGAATATAGTGTTGTTTTAACGTGTTTAATTCGAAAAGCATCATAAGAAAAAGTCATACAGTATTTCATTTTGAGCAACGAGAAGATTAAGAGCTTATGGCATTATGCTCAGTTTGATGAAGACATTTTTTTGACGACTCGAATGCGATGACAGAAGTTTATAGGGAAATTACGTGACATTTTTACAAAGAACAAATCCAAAATGTTTGCTACTGAAATATTATCCATAGTTGATTATTATGTCAACCAGAGTGATTAAAAAAAAAAAAAGGAAGCAACTGAGTGAATACTCGAACAAGTGAATGGAGTATTGAAAGTTGAATATTGTTACTGCTTGGAAGGTAGCTAGCTGTACTTAAAATAGTGTTGAAATTACTGCTGTTGCTGCTGCTGTTCATACTACGTTGAATGGAAAATAATTCTATGGTTTACAAGGTGCATAAAACCTCCACAAG
>CM054155.1:25785190-25787690 GCA_028751875.1 Rapana venosa | reverse complement strand
TGCCTTTTTGGAAAAGTAGGCCAGTCCTGCCCCTAGGAACAGACGATAAGATAGAAAGACAAACCCCCTGTATGCATGCACGCTGGTGTCGTGTTTAGACATCATCTCCGAAGTCGGAGTGCAGCTACCTTCATGGTAGGCAAGAATGGTTGCGCATGCAAAATCTCACTATTAATAATAATAATAATAATGTATGGAATTTATATAGCGCTGAATCTTGTAAAGCAACAAATCAAAGCGCTCAGATTTTATTTCATACCACTTTAAGTCACGGCAGATTTCTCTCCGTGAAATTCGGGCTGCTCTCCCCGGGGAGAGCGGGAGAACGCGTCGCCACTTAGCGCTGCGCCACCCTTTCACCCTTTTTTTTTTTCTGCAGCTGTATTTGTTTCCCTATCAGAGTGGCTTTTTTCTAAGAATTTTGCCAGGGACAACTCTCTTGTTGCCGTGGTTTTTTTTTACGTGCGCTAAATAATTACGTGTAACACACGGGACCTCGGTTTATCGTCTCATCCGAAAGACTAGCGCCCAGACCACCACTCATGGTCTAATGGATGGGGGAAAAATTTCCGGTCCAAACGGGGTACGAACCGCCGCACACTTCAGACCCGGACTTTTCGCTTTCTAGACAGGCGCGTTACCTCTAGACCACCATACACCATCCACCTATTGATGAACCTCAGAGTTCTGGCCAAGAAACAAAAAAAATGAGGTCTTGTCTTTTTTTTTAATTCACCCACTAGACTCTGTGTGTGTGTTGTGTGTGTGTGTGTGTGTGTGTGTGTGTGTGTGTGTGTGTGTGTGTGTGTGTATTTGTGTGTGTGTGTGTGTGTGTAAGTGTGTGTAAGTGTGTGTGTGTGTGTGTGTTGTGTGTGTGTAAGTGTGTGTGTTTGTGTGTGTTTGTGTGTGTGTGTAAGTGTTTGTGTGTGTTTGTGTGTGTGTTTGTGTTGTTGTGTGTGTGTGTGTGTGTGTGTTTGGTGTGTGTGCAGGTGTGTGTGTAAGCGTGTGTGTAAGTGTGTGTGTGTAAGTGTGTGTGTGTGTAAATGTTTTGTGTGTGTGTGTGTGTGTGTGTGTGTGTGTGTGTGTGTGGCACCAGATGTAAGAGAAGAAGGGGTATGGGTGTGCAGAGGGACAAATGTAAAGGAGGAGAAATCTGATACACTTATCAGAAAATTCAGAAAGGAGTGGGGAAAAATTGCATTAATACAAGAATGACTGGGTGTACAATTCCAGTGGCTGTATTAGTACAGGAACTGTCACCGAAAAAGTGCCCAGCAGAGCTAAATCATTGATGACAGCTTGTGCTAGTTTGACGTGCCACCAGTATTCCCATAATTATAGTATATGTCTATCCAGGGGTATTTTGGTCAAGCTTTAATACAGTAATCTTTCTGACTATGTCATATTTGCTGTATCATGGCAAGTTGTCGAGGAAGAGTGGAATCAGTACTGATGTTAACTTGTTGGGAGGAGGGCGGGTGGAGAGGGAGGGAGGGGGGAAGGGGCTTGAAGGATGCCTCGTTGGTGGATTGAACCTGGGCCATCAGTCAGATCATGAGTGCAATGCTCTATATAACCACCAGGCAGGCTATCCTACCCACCCCTTCCCCCCACCTCGGGGTAGACACTTGAGACATGTCACCATTTTCACAAGGGACCATACTACCAAGACCTGATTGAAGAGTTCGAGAGATTCCACTTCTTTTTTCCCCCCAGCCAGATGTCTCCAACCACTGATTTTCAGCTTTCCGTATCGATGCAGTAAGTGTGTTAGTGGGGATGATCAGGTGGGAAGATGCCTGCTTTGATGGAACATTTGGCAGGGGGAGGGTTGTTGGATTTAAAAACAGCCTGGTTTGATACAACAATTGGCAGGGGGAGGGTTGTTGGATTTAAAAACAGCCTGCTTTGATACAACAATTGGCAGGGGGAGGGTTGGTGGATTTAAAAACAGCCTGCTTTGATGCAACAATTGGCAGGGGGAGGGTTGGTGGATTTAAAAACAGCCTGCTTTGATACAACAATTGGCAAGGACGGGCTACCAATAGAAAAACAACAGCTTTGACACAATAATGGGCAGGGTGGCTTGCTGGGGGAAGGGGGTTGGATTTAAAGATAGCCGGCTTTGGTACAATAATTGCCAGGGAGGGGTTGTTGGGATTAAAGATCGCCAGCTTTGGTACAGTAATTGCCAGGGAGGGGTTGTTGGGATTAAAGATCGCCAGCTTTGGTACAATAATTGCCAGGGAAGGGTTGTTGGGATTAAAGGTAGCAGGCTTTGGTACAATAATTGCCAGGGAGGGGTTGTTGGGATTAAAGGTAGCAGGCTTTGGTACAATAATTGCCAGGGAGGGGTTGTTGGGATTAAAGGTAGCAGGCTTTGGTACAATAATTGCCAGGGAGGGGTTGTTGGGATTAAAGATAGCAGGCTTTGGTACAATAATTGCCAGGGAGGGGTTGTTGGGATTAAAGATCGCCAGCTTTGGTACAATAATTGCCA
>CM054155.1:25767690-25775190 GCA_028751875.1 Rapana venosa | reverse complement strand
TGTTTTAGATCTTTGTTGTTTCTAGAACTTGACATAATTTTGTTCTCATTGTTTCACAAAGGAAGTTTAAGCCTGTTTTTGTTTTGTTTTACTAAGAGTTAATTGATTGTTCCGAACGTTTCCAAACCCCAAGTTATGAAGAATGTTTTTGTTTTTTTATAAAAACATTATCTAAGGAGCCTCAGCTGTGTGTGTGTAGATGTACAGGTTTGTGTGTGTGTGTGCTTAACTTACACTCCCACTTTCTTGACTTGAAAATTAAAATTCTTCACCTGCTGATCCAATGTAACATTACAAGGAAAGAAAAAGAATTGGAGCCACCGGGATTCGAACCCGGGACATTCTGCTCGTATGGCAGACGTGCTACCGCTGCACCATGACCCCTATGATATATACCTGTCATTGTTGACTTTTATAGTTTATTCTATAGGTTTGTGCAATAACAGGAAATACCTTTTTGTCGAAAGTAGACAAGGGAGGTAATAAGCAATACCACCATCCTGTGTAGGTCTACTGATACAAAGGAAATGTTAGGGAAGGCTGAGACTGGCACCATTCTGTGTTCTTTCTTGGCATTTTCCAAACTTGAATGCAATTCTATCATTAGATTGGCTCTCTGGCTGTGATTCTCGTGCTTATAAGGAACATAAATCATAATCATAGAATGACACACACACTCACACTTTTGTCTAATATCACATAATGTGAAAAGACGTTAAATTGAAGAAGAAAACACTCACACACACACACGCACGCACGCACGCACGCACGCACGCGCGCGCACGCACCACACACACACACACACACACACACACACACACACCACACACACACACACACACACACACACACACACACACACACACACCACACACACACTCACACTTTTGTCTAATATCACTTAATGTGAAAAGACGTTAAATTAAAGAACACACACACACACACGCACACGCGCACACACACACACACACACACACACACACACACACACACACACACACACACACACACACACACACACACACACACACACACACACACACACACAAGAGAGAGAGAGAGAGGAGAGAGAGAGAGAGAGAGAGAGAGAGAGAGAGAGAGAGAGAGAGAGAGAGAGAGAGAGAGTCTAATATAACTTTTTGGTGGAAGGATGTTAAACTGAAGAACTAACTAACACATTCTCTCTCTCTCTCTCTCTCTCTCTCTCTCTCCTCTCTCTCTCTCTCTCTCTCTCTCTCTCTCTCTCTCTCTCTCTCTCTCTCTCTCTCTGTCTGTCTGTCTGTCTGTCTGTCTGTCTGTCTCTCTCTCTCTCTCTCTCACTCACTCCCTCACTCACTCACTCACTCACTCTTGTGAGATGACCTAAATGTCTCTCTACCTATTTACCACGAAAGACTATGTTTCGCTTTCGGTTTGTGTGGAGCAGTTCCCATTATCTTGTGTACACCACTACACTACACTACACTACACTACACTACACTACACCACACCACACCACACCACACCACACCACACCACACCACACCACACACACCCACACACACACACCAACACCACACAAACACCACAAACACACCCACACCACCAACCACACACACACTACACACTACACACACACCCAACCACACACACACCACACCACACACCACACCACACCACACCACACTACACCACACCACACCACACCAACACTACACTACACCACACCACCACACCACACTCACACCACACCACACCACACCACACTACACCAAACCCACACCACACCACACCAAAATACACCACAACCACACCACAATAACACCACACCACACCACACCACAACACCACACCACACCACACCACAATACACCACACCACACCACACCACAATACACCACACCACACACCACACCACACCACACTACACACACCACACCACACCACACCACACCACAATCCACACCACACCACACCACACCACACACCACAATACACTACACCACACCACACACACCACATCACTTACACCACACCACACCACACCACACCACAATACACCACACCACAAATACACTACACCACACCCACCACACCACACACCACACCACACTACACACACACACCCCCACGCACCACCCACACACCCCCTACACTACACTACAACTACACTACACACACCACCACTCACAACACTCACTACACCACACGCACCACGCACCAACACACTTCACACCACACACTACCCTAACCATACAACACTCATACATACACTACACTACAGAATGTTGATAGAGACCCAAGTAGAACATCAGCTGATTTGTGATGTGTGAGTGTGTGCCTGTGTCTCTGAGGTGTGTGTGTGTGTGTGTGTGTGTGTGTGTGTGTGTTGTGTGTGGTGTGTGTTGTGTGTGTGTTGTGTGTGTGTTGTGTTGTGTGGTGTGTTGTGTTGTGTGCGTGTGCGTGTGTGTGTGTGTGTTGTGTGTTGTGTTTTGTGTGTGTGTGTGTGTGTGTGTGGTGTGTGTCTTGTGTTGTGTATGTGTGCCTTGTGCTGTAAGTGTGTGTAGTGAGTGTGTGCCTGTGCCTATGTGTGTGTGAGAGTGTGTCGGTGCCTGTGTGTATGTGTGATTCAGATTTTTAGATTCAGATTCAGAATATTTTATTGCCATTTAAGTCATGTAGACTTATTTGACACAACAAAAACATCAATTCTAATTATCTATTTTGGCTAAAAGTGTGTGTGTGAGTGTGTGCCTGTGCCTGTGTGTGTGAGAGTGTGTGCCTGTGCCTGTGTGTGTGTGTGTGTGTGAGAGTGTGTGCCTGTGCCTGTGTGTGTGTGTGATATTTGTGTGTGTTTGTGCGTGCGCGCGTGCATGCGTGTGTGCGTGTGTGATTTTCTTTTGGGGGAGGGAGGGAGGGGTTGTTGTTTCTCGGCCACCATCAAGGTAGCTGCATTCCGACTTTGGGAATGTACCCGTAATCTGAGGATAACTGAGGACACTGCTTCCAGCCTCATCCAGTTAAGAATCACGGTATGGATCTTTACATTTAAAGATAAAGTAAAGAATGATTCTGTGCCTTCACAATCAAATATGTGCACGCATGCGTGTGTGTGTGTGTATGATTGTGTGCAGATATTATTTATTTATTTTATTTATTTATTTTATTCTTTTATATCGAGGATAATGGAATAAGCACGTCTGTGATTTTTTTTTACATCCAGTCCCCGTGTGAATGCGGTTTTGTGAATTCTGTCATCTGTTCCCACCGGCACACAATGGCCTACTCTTACGAAAAGTGGAACAGGATTTAACGTGTGCGTAAGATGTCCTGCGTGCGTTCGCACACGGGACCTCGGTTTATAGTCTCATCCGAAGGACTTTTGGGGAGAGTGGAGTCTGCACTGATGTTAACTCCAGAGGAAAATTTCCCCTTGAACGGGAATCGAACCCGGGTCGTCAGATTGCGAGTGCAATGTTCTGACCAACAGGTGGTGTGTGTGTGTGTGTGTGTGCGTGCTTACTTGCACTCCCACTGTCTTTATTGGAAAGTCAAATTCCTTCCCCTGCTGATCTGGATGTCACATTACAAGGAAAGAAAAAGGCTTGGAGCCACCGGGATTCGAACCAGGGACATTCTGCTTGTTGTGCAGACGTGCTACCGCTGCACCATGACCCCCTATGGTATATACCTGTCAGGGTTGACCCTTTATAGTTTATTCTATTGTTTGCGCAACGCGTGTGCAAAAACATGTACATGCGTATATTGAACTAGTCTCTTTGTTTTCATTTTCTTGTACAATTATCTGTTTACCTACCCCCCCCCCCCTCCCTCCGTTCTGAAGGGCCTGGTGAAAAGAAGACTCTGGTTTACCCAAATACCATCATTGAAAATTTCGAGTTTGTACATTGTTCATCTATATTCCTGGAAATAGTTTTCGTTGCAGTTTGTCTGAAACATCTTCATTCCTTTTCCTGGAAAACAACATTGAGCCAGACCATCAGTTGTGTTTGTGATTTCTGGTATGACAAAGTTTCTGAGGACTCTGTTTTGTTAGGTTGCTGGTAACCCAGTCGTTTATTAATGGTGTAGTATTCAGCTGCAGTGATCAGTTGAATTTGTTGGAGTAGTCCAATTAATAGTGGCTGGATTGCTATACATCTTAAAGTAGATTAATTCGTAGACCCTGAAACAACATACAGACATCCCCAAAATTAAATTCATCTTCTATAACTCCACACACATTACACAATCTTTCTGCTCTTGTGGTGCCTGTATATCAACCCTGCTCAACATTTCGATCGTGTGCACTGTCTCTGAGTCTGCAAAGAGCTTGTTTGAAGGATGGGTCGATATCTGCAGCGAGATGATGTTCTAGGTGATAATCAGTCTTTCTGACTTTATCATAAAAATTAAGTATGGCTGTTTTAGATCTTTGTTGTTTCTAGAACTTGACATATTTTTGTTCTCATTGTTTCACAAAGGAAGTTTAAGCCTGTTGTTGTTTTGTTTTACTAAGTGTTAATTGATTGTTCCGAACGTTTCCAAACCCCAAGTTATGAAGAATGTTGTTTTTTTTATAAAAACATTATCTAAGGAGCCTCAGCTGTGTGTGTGTAGATGTACAGGTTTGTGTGTGTGTGTGTGCTTAACTTACACTCCTACTTTCTTGACTTGAAAATAAAAATTCTTCACCTGCTGATCCAATGTAACATTACAAGGAAAGAAAAAGACTTGGAGCCACCGGGATTCGAACCCGGGACATTCTGCTCGTATGGCAGACGTGCTACCGCTGCACCATGACCCCTATGGGATATACCTATCAGTGTTGACTTTTATAGTTTATTCTATAGTTTTGCGCAATAACAGGAAATACCCTTTTTGTCGAAAGTAGACAAGGGAGGTAATAAGCAATACCACCATCCTGTGTAGGTCTACTGATACAAAGGAAATGTTAGGGAAGGCTGAGACTGGCACTATTCTATGTTCTTTCTTGGCATTTTCCAAACTTGAATGCATTTCTATCATTAGATTGGCTCTCTGGCTGTGTTTCTCGTGCTTATAAGGAACATAAATCATAATCATAGAATGACAGTTCTCCAAGGTAAGGTAAAGGGCAGAAGGAAAAAAGGCAGACCACCAACATCCCACATTGCCAACATCACTGAGGTCAGTGGTCTGGGAGGAGGGCTACAGGAGATCGTAGAACTCAGCAGAGACAGAGAAAGATGGCGAAACCCTGGTGGCATTGTGTGGAGCTCCTACCAATGACAGCAGCGATGGAGACAACAGAACTAAACTGAGAGTATTGTGCCAACGCATGTTGCTTCAATAATTATTTTTAGTGTTATTGTTTTGGGTGTGGATGGTTTAGTGGCATATTGCATCCTGTTTGAATAAAGTATGATTATATGAGTCCGGCTGTGTGTTACCATAAGCATCCTTCAGTCTATAAAACTGTGGAATTGCACTCTAGGTGTTCATTCTGGTACAGTGTCGGGTGTGGCTGGCCAGTCCAACATGGGAATGGCAGTCCCTGTGTGTATGACTGTGTGTAGGATATCTTTAACGTGTGCAAAAACATGTACATACACATATGTATATTGAAATCATTTCTTTCTTTTCCTTTTTTTAAACAAATATTTATTTACTTTTTACCCCTTTCAGTACGACCTAGTTTAAAGAAGTTTCAGGTTTACCCAAATACCTTCATTACAATTTCGAGTTCGTATATTGTTTGTCCATATTTCTGGAACTGGTTTTCGTTGCAGTTTGTCTGAAATATCTTCATTCCTTTTCCTGGAAAACGACATAGAGCCAGACCATCAGTTGTGTTTGTGATATCTGGTATGGCAAAGTTTCTGAGGACTCTGTTTTGTTAGGGCTCTGTTTTGTTAGGTCGCTGGTAACCCAGTCGTTTATTAATCGTGTAGTATTCAGCTTCAGTGATCAGTTGAATTTGTTGGAGTAGTCCAATTAATAGTGGCTGGATTGCTGTACATCTTAAAGTAGGTTAATTCGTAGACCCTGAAACAACATGCAAACATCCCAAAAATTAAATTCATCTTCTGTAATACCTCACACATTACACAATCTTTCTGCTCTTGTGGTGCCTGTATATCAACCCTGCTCAACATTTAGATCGTGTGCACTGTCTCTGAGTCTGCAAAGAGCTTGTTTGAAGGATGGGTCGATATCTGCAGATAGATGATGTTCTAGGTGATAATCAGTCTTTCTGACTTTATCATAAAAATTAAGTATGGCTGTTTTAGATCTTTGTTGTTTCCAGAACTTGACATATTTTTGTTCTCATTGTTTCACAAAGGAAGTTTAAGCCAGTTTTTTGTTTTGTTTTACTAAGTGTTAATTGATTGTTCCAAACGTTTCCAAACCCCAAGTTATGAAGAATGTTTTTTTAAAAATATTATCCAAGGAGCCTCAGCAGTGTGTGTGTGTGTGTGTGTAGATGTACAGGTTTGTGTGTGAGTGTGTGCTTAACTTACACTCCCACTGTCTTGACCTGAAAATTAAAATTCTTCACCTGCTCATCTGAATGTAACATTACAAGGAAAGAAAAAGACTTGGAGCCACCGGATTCGAACCCGGGACATTCTGCTTGATGGGCAGACGTGCTACCGCTGCACCATGACCCCTATGATATATACATGTCAGTGTTGACTTTAATAGTTTATTCTATAGTTTTGTGCAATAACAGGAAATACCCTTTTTGTCGAAAGTAGACAAGGGAGGTAAT
Source organism: Rapana venosa (assembly GCA_028751875.1). Classification (NCBI taxonomy): domain Eukaryota; kingdom Metazoa; phylum Mollusca; class Gastropoda; order Neogastropoda; family Muricidae; genus Rapana; species Rapana venosa. The sequence continues at coordinate 25,768,457 of CM054155.1, read as the reverse complement.
AAGCAATGCCACCATCCTGTATAGGTCTACTGATGAAAAGGAAATGTTAGGGAAGGCTGAGACTGGCACTATTTTGTGTTCTTTCTTGGCATTTTCCAAACTTGAATGCATTTCTATCATTAGATTGGCTCTCTGGCTGTGTTTCTCGTGCTTATAAGGAACATAAATCATAATCATAGAATGACAGTTCTCCAAGGCAAGACTGAAGGCAGAAGGAAAAGAGGCAGACCACCAACATCCTACATTGCCAACATCACTGAGGTCAGTGGTCTGGGAAGGCTACAGGAGATCGTAGAACTCAGCAGAGACAGAGAAAGCTGGCGAAACCCTGGTGGCATTGTGTGGAGCTCCTACCAATGACAGCAGCGATGAAGACAACAGAACTAAACTGAGAGTATTGTGCCAACGCATGTTGCTTCAATAATTATTCTAAGTGTTATTTTTGGGTGTAGATCAGTTAGTGCCATATTGCATACTGTTTGAATAAAGTATGATTATATGAGTCCGGCTGTGTGTTACCATAAGCATCCTTTAGTCTCTAAGACTGTGGAATTGCACTCTAAGTGTTCATTCTGGTACAGTGTCGGATGTGGCTGGCCAGTCCAACATGGGAATAGCAGTCCCTGTGTGTATGACTGTGTGTAGGATGTCTTTAACGTGTGCAAAAACATGTACATACACATATTTATATTGAAATCATTTTGTTATTTTCCTTTTTTGTTTTTACAAATATTTATTTACTTTTCCCCCTTTCAGTAGGACCTAGT
>CM054155.1:25752690-25760190 GCA_028751875.1 Rapana venosa | reverse complement strand
GTGTGTGTGTGTGTGTGTGTGTGTGTGTGTGTGTGTGTGTGTGTGTGTGTGTGTGTGTGTGTGTGTGTGTGTGTGTTTGTGTGTCTTTGTGTGTGTTTGGTTTGTTTGATGTTTGTTCTTGGGGCAGGGGGGTGTCCTCACCACTCAAATTACCAATATAGTCACAATTGCTGTCGCTGTCATCGTCGTCGTTGTTGTTATTATGATCGTAATCATTATTATTGTCTTCATGATGATGGTGATGGTGGTGGTGAGGACGATGGTGATGATGACAACGATGGTGATGATGAGGAGGAGAGCACAAAGAAACTGCATTGAGTGACTGGGAGTCATCATTGCTGGAATCATCATTGCTGGAATCATCATTGCTGGAATCATCATTGCTGGAATCATCATTGCTGGGACATCATCATTGCTGGAATCATCATTGCTGGGACATCATCATTGCTGGGACATCATCATTGCTGGGACATCATCACTGCTGAGACATCATCATTGTTGGGACATCATTGCTGGGACATCATCATTGCTGGGACATCATCATTGCTGGGACATTATCTTTGCTGGGACATCATCATTGCTGGGACATCATCATTGCTGGAATCATCATTGCTGGGACATCATCATTGCTGGGACATCATCATTGCTGGGACATCATTATTGCTGGGACATCATCATTGCTGGAATCATCATTGCTGGGAATCATCATTGCTGGAATCATCATTGCTGGGACATTATCATTGCTGGGACATCATCATTGCTGGAACATCATCTTTGCTGGGACATCATCATTGCTGGAATCATCATTGCTGGGACATCATCATTGCTGGAATCATCATCTTTGCTGGGACATCATCATTGCTGGGACATCATCATTGCTGGGACATCATCATTGCTGGAACATCATCTTTGCTGGGACATCATCATTGCTGGGACATCATCATTGCTGGGACATCATCATTGCTGGAATCATCTTTGCTGGAACATCATCATTGCTGGGATATCATCATTGCTGGGACATCATCATTGCTGGTATCATCATTGCTGGGACATCATCATTGCTAGGACATCATCATTGCTGGGATATCATCATTGCTGGGACATCATCATTGCTAGGATATCATCATTGCTGGGATATCATCATTGCTGGAATCATCATTGCTGGAATCATCATTGCTGGGACATCATCATTGCTGGGACATCATCATTGCTGGGACATCATCATTGCTGGGACATCATCATTGCTGGGACATCATCATTGCTGGAATCATCATTGCTGGGACATCATCTTGCTGGGACATCATCATTGCTGGGACATCATCATTGCTGGGACTCATCACAGATACACACTGAGTATTCAGGGACATTTTGGCAAAAGGTCATGCTGGCCACACACAAAAACAACTAAAAAAAACCCCAACCATGGTGTTTAACATAGCAGCAGCGTGTCCATGATCCAAAAAAGATCTCCCAAGAAACCATGTCTTTAGATCTAACGAACCATCTGTTAGAATTCTGTAAAAAGTTAATCATAACTATTCATTGCTATCACTGGTAGACTGGGGGTTGGGGGGATTGGTGGAGGGTGGTGGCATGTGGAATAAGCAGAAATCACTGACAATGCTCGATCAGGGCTTAAGCATTTCCCTCAGTCCATCTGGAGAAAAGAGAGAGAGAGAGAGGAGAGAAGGAGAGAGAGAGAGAGAGAGAGAGTGAGCAGGGGGAGGAATGGCTCATGTGTACCTAATGGAGTGTCCATTCTCGTTCAAGAGAATTTTCCCCCTGGAGTTAAGATATGTGCCGACTCCAGTCTCCCCAAAAGTCCTTCAGATGAGACAATAAACCGGGGTCCCCGTGTGCGAACGCACACAGAACATCTTGCGCACACGTTAAAACCCATTCCGCTTTTCGGAAGAGTAGGCCATTGTGTGCCGATGGGAACGGATGATAAAATTGACAAAAAATGCATACACACGGGAACCGGATGGAAAAAAAGGGCATGAATTCTTATTCCGTTATCCTCCAAATAAAAGAATAAAATAAATACATATAAAATAAATAAACTATCCTAGTTCTAAGATTTTCTGGCATGACTCACGGAGCTCGTTCATCCTCAGTCCCCCCCCCCCCCCCCCCCCCCCTTCCTCTTCCCTTTCCCTGTCCCACACCACGTCTGTTGTGTCCTAAAGTGGTTTGCTGTCCTAAAGTGGACTACAGGCTCAACGGAGGTAAGAACTCCTCCCCCCAGTCTGGAAACTTCCTGTGGACACTTTGACCCCCTCCTCAAAGGGATACATCGGGGGGGGGGGGGGGGGGGGGGGAGCTCAAACCCTGTGCTAGCAACCTTAAGGGCAGTCTCTGATTACGCAATGCAGCTGATGACCCTGTGGATGCTGCATCTGTTTCCTGACCACTACGTCATATTTATTTATATATCGAGGATAGTGGAATAAGCACTTATGTGCTTTTTTTTACATCCAGTCCCCGTGTGTATGCGGTTTTGTAAATTTTGTCATCTGTTCCCACCGGCGCGCACACAATGGCCTACTCTTACGAAAAGCAGAACAGGATTTAAAATGTGCGCAAGATGTTCTGCGTGTGTTCGCGCACGGGACCTCGGTTTACAGTCTCATCCGAAGGACTTTTGGGGAGAGTGGAGTCTGCACTGATGTTAACTCCAGGGGAAAATATCCCCTTGAACGGGAATCGAACCCGGGTCGTCAGGTTGCGAGCGCAATGATCTAACCACTAGGCTATCCCGTCATGTGCCTGGGTCTTCTGGGTCAGTCTGTTGATGACATCAAATAGCTTGCCAGGGTCCATACTGTTTCGATAGCTGCCAGTCATTTCCAAAGGAGGAGGAGAAGAGTTTACATGGAGGGGTGTTTCTGACATACGACACCCGCCAATTGTAAGCTGAAAACTGCTGATAAAGCTCGATCAGGGGCCGGGCAGTTGCTTATTCCACTTTACTTGTAGGTGTGTGTGGTGATGTGAGGAAATGGCTTATTTGGATCTAATGGCGCTACTGTGCGGAATCTCCGCTAGTCTGTCATGGTTCAAAGCGCAGCTGGATCATTCCTCCCATTTTTGTGTCCAGTGAAAATTGCCAGTGAGGACTGGCGGGCTTTTTTCAGGGAACGTGACAGTTTCAAGATTACAAATATTGTGGCTTAAGTGAACAAAAGTGGGGAGTGTGATCAACAGCCATTGAGGCGCTATGTATGTCACTTTACCATGAAAAAACAATAATAATAATAATAATAATAATAATATAGTCATGAAAAACCAGGTTTGATATTATTTTATGTTCCAACACTGCAATGCATGCTGTGGAGTGTTCGGCCATTACTGACGATAATCTGCATGACTGTGCTCAGCAAAAGTGAAACTGCTGAAATGTCACATTTCTGGATAGGCTTCTTGGCACCAATCATAGCTTACTACTACACGTAACGGCTGTGCATGCTTATCATCTATGACAAGCAAGACCAACTAACTGCTCATTCCAAAATACGTCTGCATGGCTCTTTCCAACTCTGAGAACTGATGTGAAGTTAAAAACAGAAAAAAAACCCAGCTCGGGTTAACTCACTTATGACAGCAGTCGCTCTCCCCAAGCTAGGGTTTAAGCAGCGTGGAGTATGGTTTTCCTGCCGATGGGTGACTGTTCGTTTGTGCGCCCTGGCTTTAGTACAATCTCCCAGTTCATCCAGCTGTACATGGAACTCTGCCTTTTTTTACGAACAGGGAAAGTAAAGCAACGAGGGAGAGGAGATGGGCGCCACCCTAAAACAATGCTGGCACCAAAGAGAAGCTGCAGTTTTTGCACTTTACTCCTCAATGACTGTGTAGGTTGTAGGAACATCTGTACCTTCACTATGGTCCTAAAACTGTGTTCCAATCCCAGAAAATCGCAACATTCATATATTAAAATGTCCAGAATCTTTTCTAATTTTAAAAAATCAATATAGCATGAGTACAATTGTGTGGGTTTAAAAATTTGTTTTCAAAACATTAGGTTTTATAAGTTCAGCATAACGTAGAACTTATATTGTACAGTTAGCTTAGGAGACTGTCAAAGAAGGAAAGGATGGCGGGGGGGGGGGGGGGGGGGGGGGGGGGGGGTGGGGGGTAGGGGGGATCAGAATCTATCTCACTGATATGATTATCTTAGCCTCCTCCAATCTCTACGCAGAGCTGTGTGCCAGAAAGCAGCAGGAAAACAGAAACCACAGCAGGTGCGACATGGACTTTGAAATTGTGTTGCTCCTTTCATTTTCTACCTGTGACTCAAGTGTTTGATTAGATTTCCCAGGTTTGGTCCATTACAGGGGAGAGCAAGTGCTGTCATAAGTGAGTTAACCCGAGCTGGTTGCTTTTTCCTGTATGGGAAAAAATACCAGTAGAGTGTTAAGACCAGTAACTAAGTCTCACAACCAAACCTTACATGTTTAACCTTTTGCTCGTAACCTAAATGAATTTCTGTTTGAGGCAATACAGCATTTGAACTGAACCGAATTGAACTGAAATCAGAGTAAGGGGTCGGGTTAGCCCAGTGGTTAGAGCGTTGTCCTCGTGATCTTTCGGCCCGGGTTCAAACCACCTTTGAGGCACCCGTTCAAGGGAATTCTTTCCCCCGGAGTTAACATCAGTACCGACACCACTTCCCTGCAAGTCCGTTGGATGAGACTATAAACCGAGGTCTAATGTGAGAACGCACGCAGAACATCTTGTGCACATACTAAAACCGTTCTACCTTTTGGAAGAGTAGGCCAGTGAGTGCCAGTTGGAACAAATGATAAAATTTTTAGGAAAAAACAACACACCAAAACATGCACACTGGTGTCGTATTCAAACATTATCTTGGAAGTCGAAATGCCGCTACCTTCATGATGGACCAAAATGCTGGCATACACAAAATCTCACCATTGGTGAACCTGGGAGCTCTAACCGAGCAAGACAAAGAAAACAGAGCAGGGTAAGAATCAGACGCCCCCCAAAAAAAGAGAATCGTTTTGTCATAAATCTCAAATTGCAAAACTCATAATTTAAAGCACCGTATCGCAGTAAACACTACCATTTTGTCAGTAATCACTGCTAAACACACAACACAACACACACACACAACACACAAACCCAAACACACACAACACACACAAGAGTCAAGATTTAAGATTCAAGATTTAATTCCTGTCACCCCTTGGTGATGAGGATTACACACACACACACACACACACACACGCACACACAACCCACACACACACACACACACACACACACACACACACACACACACACAACACACACACACACAACACACGCACGCGCGCGCGCGCGCGCGCGAAAAGTCTGTGATCATTCCTGCTTTTCTATCATACTGACCTCACTTTCACCTCTGTCCATTTCCGTGCCTGTGGTCAGTTCCTGTCCAAAGTCTTCCATCACCAGAGTCACAGGGAAGGAACTGGCCTTGAGTGGACACTGTAATGGTCTCCCCTCCACAAGGGGCCTTGAGTGGACATAGTAATGGTCTCCCATCCACAAGGGGCAATCATCCAAAATGGCGTTGTCTCAACCTCTCTTTCAACTCTCCCCTTCACTGCTCTGTACAGATTAAGAATGGGTGTATTCAGGAGTGTCGGCAGCATGTTTGGTTTAGGTGTTAGTTTTGCAAAAGATGAACCCAAGGAAGTTTCGTCAGGATGTTTGATAAAGGTTTTAGTGCTTTAGAAACCACTTAACATCACGTGTAGGGGGATGGGGGAGAGGCTTTAATAACACTTATCTATTATCTATCTATTTCTATCTATTATCTATCTATCTATCTATCTATCTATCTATCTATGTCTGTCTGCCTGTCTGTCGTCCGTCGTATCTCGACTCGATCCTATCTATCTATCTATCTATCTATCTATCTATCTATATCTATCTATCTATCTATCTATCTATCTGTCTGTCTGTCTGTCTGTCTGTCTTCTGTCTGCCTGCCTCCTGTCTGTCTACCTACCTACCTACCTACCTACCTACCTATCTATCTATCTATCTATCTATCTATCTATCTATCTATCTATCTATCTATCTATCTATCTATCTATCTATCTATCTATCTAATACATGGTGTATAAAAAATGTATGTCGATAAATGGCAAAGCATTATCGAAATGATAACGCACATGTAATAATTATAATGATACATTACAATCAGGTATAGAAATCATATCAAAGAAAAAAGTTAGACCGTTTTGACAATGCCAGCCCTGAAACTCTCAGTTGTTCTGTCTGTTCCTGTATCTCTTCGTGTCTCACTGGGGAGAGGGGATGATAACTCAGTGGTCACACCGCTTCTTTTCCCCCCAAGCTAAGGTTAAGCAGCGTTAAGTGTGATTGTCTCGCAGATTGGTAACCAGTGCCTTGGTTTCAGTACAGTCCCCTAGTTCACCCAATTGTTAATGGGTAACCTGCTCTCTTTAGGGTCAGGGAAGGTTAAGCAGCATTGGGCGTGGTTGCCTCGCAGTACATACAGTCCCCCAGTTCACCCAGCTATTAATGGGCAGACAAGAGGAAGAGATGGGAGGACAACATTGGAGAGTGGACAGACATGGAGCTGAGAGACACCCTGAGGGTGGCTGAGAGACGAGAGGACTGGAGAAAGGTGGTTGACAAAGCTTCGAAGACGCCCCAAAGGATTCGGAATCTGAGGGATCGGTGACGGTGACGGTGACCCTCTCTAGGGTCAGGGAAGGTTGAGCAGCATTGGGCGTGGTTGCCTCGCAGTACATGCAGTCCCCCAGTTCACCCAGCTGTAAATGGGTACCTACCCTCTCTAGGGACAGAGAAGGTAAAAGCAGCGAGGGAGAGGAGATGGGCGCCACCCTCAAGATGCTGACTTTTAGAGAAGCTGAGGTCTCTGATGCCTCACTGCACAACGACCGTATAGGTTATGGGGCGTCTTTTTACATGTTTCTTATGTTCATTGTGCATCTCCCAAGATGCCAGTTTTAAATCAGCTTTTTGGGGGGTGTAAAATGGCAAAACAACGTAGTGGTTAGAACAGTAGACACATAACCTGACCGTACTTCTAAGGCGAGGGTTTGAATCTCCGTTGAAGAGTTTTTTTAAAGGAATTTTTCCACGTGGGAGATGATATTTTGTTCTGATTCCATTTCCCTGCTACTTCGTTGACCCGTTCCGCTTTTCGAAAAAGTAGGCCATTGTGTGCCGGTGGGAACGGATGACAAAAAAATCACACAACTGAATACACACGAAATAAAAGAATACAACAACAACAAAAATGAACTGGCAGTCTAATACAACCAAACCAAAACCAAGTGTATGAAAAGTGTCCGTGCTTCATTGAAAATTGAGCCGATGTGTTTATCATTTTTTAAAAATTTATTTGCCATCATCATTATCGTCATCGTCGTCATTATAGTTGTCGTTCTGGTCATTCTTTACCATCACCATCATCGTTGTTGTTGTTGCTGTCGTATATATACG
>CM054155.1:25707690-25747690 GCA_028751875.1 Rapana venosa | reverse complement strand
GTTTACATTGACAGAACCAGATCACCTTTCACCTGATTTTCTGATACATTTTTACACTGGGATTTTTTTTAACTTTTAAGAGAGCATAAAAACTCTGTGTGTGCGTGCGTGCGCGTGCGCGCATGTGTGTGTGTGTATACGCAGGGAGTGGGGACTGATGAAGCCACATTGATTGAAATCCTGTGTACAAGAAACAACGCTGAAATTGCTGAAATCCGACAACTGTACAAAACACGTGAGTGATATTTTCATGTTTCTTTATGCGCGCGCGTGTGTGTGTGTTGTGTGTGGTGTGTGTGGTGTGTGTGTGTGTGTGTGTGAGTGCGTGTGTATGTGTGTGTATGTGCGTGTGTATGTGTGTGTGTATTTTTTTTATTTATTTTTATTTTTATTTATTTTATTCTTTTTTATCGAGGATAATGAAATAAGCACGTGTGTGCTTTTTTACATCCAGTCCTCGTGTGTATGCAGTTTTGTAAATTTTGTCATCTGTTCCCACCGGCACACAATGGCCTACTCTTACGAAAAGCGGAACAGGATTGTATGTGTGTGTGTGTGTGTGTGTGTGTGTGTGTGTATGTGTGTGTATGTGTGTGTGTATGTGTGTGTGTGTGTGTTTGTGTGTGTGTTTGTACGCACTTGTGCCTATGTCCCCTCTCTCGGCTTTGGTTCTTTTTATGGTGATATCCTTTTTTGTGGATTTGTAAAAGCCTTCAATGGATTTTTTTCTTCTTTGATGATGTAAACTCTCTCTGTCTCTCTCTGTCTCTCTGTCTCTGTCTGTCTGTCTCTCTCCTCTATCTATCTATCTATCTGTCGGTCTGTCTGTCTGTCTCTCTGTCTCTGTCTGTCTGTCTCTCTCCTCTGTCCATCTGTCTGTCTGTCTCTCTGTCAATCTATCTATCTCTGCTGGATGGGAAAGGTGATGGGATAGGTACGAGCGTGCCTAAGAACGCGCTAAAACACACCAGTTCCTGCTTGTACATGTACACATTCTATACATCAGTCTGCTAATATGACCGACCCCTGCCTGCCTGTCTCTGTGACTGCCAGACTTCAAGAAGGAGCTGGAGAAGGACATTGCTGCAGACACCTCTGGAGATTTCCGACGTCTGCTGGTAGCCCAGGTGACGGGCCATCGCAGTGAGGGGGCTCCTGTCGACCCTACCCTGGCAATACAGGAAGCCCACGAACTCTTCAAGGTATGGAGATCCTGGTTGTGGAAGGTGTGTGTGCGCTAAGGTATGAAGACGTCAGTTAAGTAAGGCATGTACACACTAAGGTATGCATATGTATACATACGTACATATGTATGCGTACAGCAGGGAAAGTATGTACACATTGGATAAGATATGTACACGCTAAGTTAGGAATGTACACGCTATAATAAGGTATGCACACATTAACTAAGGTATACATATGTAAACATACGTACATATGTATACGTACAGTAAGTAAGGTATATACACACTTCTGACAAAATCCGCATCATTCGCTCTAGCTTGGATCAGACTCCTTTCCAGCCTGCAATTTGTGACCCTCAATTTTCTGGCACTCCTCTCCTGTCCTTTCATCCAGCAAGCGAGAAAGAAATCGAGACAATTCTGAAAGGAATGACTATAAAATCATGCGATCTCGACCCCATACCTGCTTCTCTTTTCGCGCAGTGCCTGACACAGCTCATACCCGCTATCACAAAGATAGTAAACTCATCTCTTGTTTCTGGAAATGTTCCTTCAGCTCTCAAAACTGCTTTAGTCACACCATTACTCAAAAAGCATGACCTTGACCCTAATATTCTGAAGAATTACAGACCTGTTTTCAACCTACCTTTTATCTCTAAAGTCCTTGAAAGAGTAGTTCTGAAACAGCTCAACAACCACCTTCTCTCCAACAATCTTCTTCCTGCGTTTCAGTCTGCCTATCGTGCCAACCACAGCACTGAAACCACTCTAGTTCACACCTTAAACATGCTTCTACTTGCTTCTGACTCAGGGAAAATCTCCCTCCTCACTCTACTCGACTTATCTGCAGCCTTCGACACTATTGACCACTATATCCTTCTCTCCCGTCTTCAAGAAACGTTTGGTGTTACTGGTACAGCCCTCACCTGGTTTAGATCATACCTGAATGACCGATTCCAGACAGTCACAGTAAACAAGATTCAGTCAGTACCTGCCAGACTGGAATGTGGAGTCCCGCAGGATCAGTTCTGGGCCCTGTTCTTTTCACTCTCTAACACCGCTCCACTGTCACATATAATTAACCGTCATCAGATCAACCATCACTTTTATGCAGATGACTCTCAGATTCTAAGCAGTGACACTCCTGAAAATCTGCCTTCCCTCTTGATGAATATGACCTACTGCTTTCAAGATATCCAAAACTGGATGATAGAGAACAAGTTACAACTAAACGCTGATAAAACTGAAGCTATGCTTGTAGGGACCAAAAACAAACTCTCTTCCATTACAACAGCTTCAATAGAATTCGGCAATGCATCAGTCCCACCATCCACTGCTGTAAAGTATCTAGGGGTCATTATTGACAACACACTCTCTATGCAAAAATTCATCACCCAGACCTGCCAGTCCTGCTTCTATCAATTACGAAGTATTAGTGCAATTCGAAAGTACCTGTCCACAGAGGCAACATCAAAACTCGTGGCATCTCTCATTCTTTCACGTCTGGACTATTGCAATTCTCTTTTGGCTGGTCTGCCAGCATCATCTATTCACTCCCTTCAACGTATTCAAAACTCTGCAGCTCGACTAGTCCTCAGAAAGAAAAAATCTGAGCACATTACCCCTCTCTTGCGATCTCTCCACTGGCTGCCTGTGCCACAAAGAATAAACTATAAGATCAGTACTCTCTGTTACAAATGTCTCCACAAAACAGCACCTTCCTACCTCTGTGAATGTCTCCACCTGTACACCCCTTCTCGTTCCCTTCGCTCTGCTGCAGATTCCTTGTGCTTACAAACACCTAGATTCAACCAGTCCACTGTTGGCCGTCGCTCTTTCTCTGTTTCTGGTCCATCGATTTGGAATGGCTCCCTATCTCTCTTCGCCAGAGGGCCTTCTTGTGATCTTTAAATCTGGCCTCAAGACATATTTGTTTCAAACCTAAGAATTTCCTTCCTGTTTCATTTCATAGCTATCCCTGCTTTTCAACAGCCAAAATTCCTCACCCTGCCAAAGTGTATAACGTGGGGTGTGTGTTGTGTGTGTGTGTGTGTGTGTGTGTGTGTGTGTGTGTGTGTGTGTGTGTGTGTGTGTGTGTTTGTGTGTGTGTGTTTTGTGTGTGTGCATTTGGGATTTTGTTTAGAACTATTACTCGCTATTGGTTGCATGACTGTGTAAGAATGAGTTGAGTGCAAGCGCTTTGGTTTGTCTGTGCAAGATACAGCGCTATATAAATTCCATTTATTATTATTATTATTAAGTAAGATACGTAGCCACTCAGTAAGGTACGTACACACTAAATAAGATATACACACAATAGGCAAGATATTTTTACAAACTAATATAGATATGTACACATCAAGTAAGGTGTGTACACACTAAGTAAGGTATATATATACTCTAAGTCAGGTGTGTGCACATGAAGCAATGCGTCTACACAGTAAAGAAGGCTGGTACACTCTACCTAAGTTTAGACACGCTCAGTAAGTCATCTATGCACATGTACTCACACATGAACAAGAAAAAACAAACAAACAAACCACCCAGCGTTTAGAGGCGGTAGCCAGCTACAATTATTGGTGGTATGAACGGCACAAACATGCCCAGCATGCAGTCTTCAACCACGTGGGGGGTGGGCTCCGCCATGCCAGTTCAGCCTGGAGTGTGGGTTTCTAGCGCCCTCTCCAGTAGTTGTGATAGGGTGGGTAGGTGTCTCCCTCCATTCATTACCTCACAGGAGGGCCATTGACTCTTTGAGGTTGGCACCCACCACTGTTTACTTCTCTTTGCTTCCTTGGTCATGTGGTAGGTTGGCAGGCTGGCTGACTGGCTGACTGGCTGATTGACTGGCTGGTAGGCTGGTTGGCTCGCTGACGGGATGACTGGCTAGCTGGCTGACTGGCTAACTCACTGGCTGACTGGCTGGCTGACCGGCTGACTGGCTGGCTGACTAGCCGGCTGACTGGCTAACTCACTGGCTGACTGGCTGGTGACCGGCTGACGGCTGGGTGACTAGTGGCTGAATGGCTAAACTCACCGGGGTGACGGGTGGTTGACCCGGTGACTGGTGACTACCCGGTCTGGCTGTGCCGGCGACGGCGACTGACTTTCTGGTTGCTCGCGATCGTGACTGGTTGTTGCTTGCTTCCTTTTCTTTCTTTTCTTCTTCTTTCTTTTCTTTCTGTTGTTGTTTTTGTTTCGCAGCTAGAACTGCAAGGTTCACCCAAAGGTGAGATTTTCGCGTTTGCCACCATTTTTACCCACCATTAAGGTAACCGCATTCTGACTTCGGGGATGATGATTGTCAAAACACGACACTAGTGTGCATGTGCTTTTTTAAAAAACAAATTCAGTCATCCATTCCTACCTGGCACGCAATGGCCTACTCTTCCGAAGGGCAGAACGGATTTTAATCAAAGTGTGCTAGATGTTCTACGAGCGTTCGCACACAGGACCTCGGTTTCCCAGTTTCATCCGAAGGATTTTGAGTTGGAGAGAAAGTCAAGTCGGGTATCTGATTTAACGACCCGGAGGTTAAAAGAAAATGATACATCAACAACAAATCATAAACAATATAAAACTTGGGACAGGTCCCTGGAGGTTATAGTGCGTTCATGAGGGTTGGAACGAGCGTTATACTAGTGGATGAAGTGGGGAACGCCACCACTTGGAGGGCGGTATGCGTAGGGTTCGTAGCTCGACCGTAGATGTCGCTGATGACAGCTATATCAGCGACTCAGACAGGAACGGAGATCACTGCACGGAGGCGATATATCAGTTGCAAATCATGATCGTTGGCCAGATACGACTACCTTCCTTCGGTAAAGCACTAGCACTCGATACTCAAAGGAAGGACAGACGTCACCAGACAGGCAAGCACTAGGCAAGGCAGACACCGCTAATCAGGCCGGCGGTCCTTACCATCCGCGCCACCCTTCCTTCCTCCTTCTCCCTGCCATCCTATTCCCCCTTACATCCCCTCCTCTCCTCTCCTACCTCCTTCCTTCCGCCCTTCCTTCCTATCTCCTCCTTCCTTCACTCCCATTCATCTTCCTTCCTCCTCCTCCCTCCCCTCCTTCCTTCCCCTCCCTTCCTCCCTCCCTCCTTCTTCCTGTCACTATCACTATCCTCCCTCCTTCCTTCTCCCTCCTTCCTTCCTCCTTCCTTCCTTCCTCCCTTCCTTCCTTCTCACTCCTCACTCACTCCCCTTCCTTCCTCCTCCCTCCCTCCCTTCCTCTCTTCCTCTCCCCTTCCTCCCTCCCTCCCTTTCCTTCCTGCTCACTCACTCACTCCATCCCTCCCTCCTTCCTTCCCCCTCCCTCCCTCCCTTCCTTCCTTCCTTCACCCCTACCTCCCTTCCTTCCTTCCTTCCCCCTCCCTCCCTCCCTTCCTTCCTTCCTTCACCCCTACCTCCTTCCTTCCTTCCTTCCCCCTCCCTCCCTCCCTTCCTTCCTTCCTTCACACCCTACCTCCCTTCCTTCCTTCCTTCCCCCTCCCTCCCTCCCTTCCTTCCTTCCTTCACCCCTACCTTCCTTCCTTCCTTCCTTCCCCCTCCCTCCCCCTTCCTTCCTTCCTTCCTTCACCCCTACCTCCCTTCCTTCCTTCCTTCCCCCTCCCTCCCTCCCTTCCTTCCTTCCTTCACCCCTACCTCCCTTCCTTCCTTCCTTCCCCCTCCCTCCCTCCCTTCCTTCCTTCCTTCACCCCTACCTTCCTTCCTTCCTTCCTTCTCACTCACTCACTCACATCACATCACTCCTTCCTTCCTTCTCACTCCCTCCCTCCTGTCCTCCTTTCCTTCCTTCCTTCATCCTTCCCTCCCACCCTTCCTTCCTTCTTCCTTCCTTCTCACTCACTCACTCACTCACTCACTCACTCACTCTTTTGTCTAATATCACGTAATGTGAAAAGACGTTAAATTAAAGAAGAACTCACTCACTCACTCACTCACGTTCTTCCTCCCTCCCTTCCTCCCTCCCTCCCTCCTTCACTCCCTCTCTCCCTCACTCCCTCACTCCGTTCCTTCCTTATTGATTTTGTGTGTGTGTGTGTGTGTGTGTGTGTGTGTGTGTGGTATCCCTACCACACCAGGCCGGAGTGAAGAGGCTGGGGACGGACGAGGAGACCTTCAACCGAATCCTGTGCCTGCGCAGCTACGGTCAGCTACGGGCCACCTTTGACTCCTACAGGCAGCTGGCTGGAGAGGACATCGAAGACTCCATCCGCAGCGAGATGAGCGGCAACCTGCAATCCGGATTCCTGGCTATAAGTCAGTGTTTGCTGGAAAGGAAGGAATGGAATTTATTTATCTATTTATTTATTTATTTCAGACATAGATACACTGATGAATAGTTTCAATACAGCAGTGACTGAAACAGCAAGCGAGCTTCTTGGCAAACACCAACAGTCAAAAAAACCATGGGTCACACCTAACATCCTACAACTATGCGACAAGCGTAGAGAGTTGAAGAAAAAGAAAAATGAAACAAAAGAAAGAGCAGAACAATATAGGGCAGTCAACAAAAGAATCAGGAAGTCCATGACGGAGGCAAACGAGAAATGGATCGGTGAACAGTGCCAAGACATTGAAGAGAACATCAAGAAAAACAATAGCAAGAAAGCATATCAGCTGGTGAAAGACCTGACTAGCACAAAACAGGGAAAAGGTTTAACAATCCAAGACAAAAATGGGAAGTGTCTCACTGACGACCAGGATATTCTGAACAGATGGACAGAATACTGCTCCGACCTGTATAACTATAGAACCGCAGGATATCCAGAAGTCCGTAATGTACCCGCAAGCAAAGACACAGACAGTCACCCTATCCTCCGAGAAGAAGTGGAAACAGCAGTCAGATCGCTGAAAAAGGGGAAGTCAGCAGGGCTGGCAACATTCCAGCTGAGTTGGTTCAAGCTGGAGGGAAGCCATGATCAGTGCCCTACTAAGAATCTGCAACAAGATCTGGCAGACAGGAAAATGGCCAACACCATGGACACAGTCACTCATCATCACCCTCCCCAAGAAAGGAAATCTACAACAATGCCATAATTACCGCACAATCAGCCTCATATGCCACCCAAGCAAGGTCATGCTGCAGATAATATTGAATAGACTGAAGCCACAAGCAGAGACCATCATTGCTGAGGAACAAGCAGGTTTCAGAGCAGGGCGCAGCACAACAGAACAGATATTCAACTTCAGAATACTATGTGAGCGGTACCTTCAACATCAACAAGACCTTTACCATGTATTTATCGATTTTAAGAAGGCATTTGACAGGGTGTGGCATGCAGCTTTGTGGGCAACCATGAATTTGTACAGCATCGATGCAAACCTGATCAGAGTCATCAAACAGCTGTACAACGAGGCCACCAGTGCAGTGTACTACAACATTGGAGAATGGTTTCAAACAACAGTTGGAGTAAGGCAGGGCTGTCTACTCTCACCCACTCTTTTCAACATCTTCCTTGAGAGAATCATGGCTGATGCACTGGAACATCATGAAGGATCAGTCAGCATTGGTGGCAGAACGATCACAAACCTCCGCTTCGCAGATGACATTGATGGAATAGCAAAATCAGAAAAAGAGCTTGCCAGCCTAACAGAACACCCGAATAAGGCCTCCAAAACATACGGCATGGAAATCAGTGCAGAGAAGACCAAACTGATGACTAATAATACCAACGGCATTAGCACTGATATCAGGGTTAATGACCAGAAGCTGGAAACAGTTCAAAGCTTCAAGTACCTGGGAGCCATCGTATCAGACCAGGGATCCAAGCCAGAAGTAGTATGCAGGACTGCACAGACAATAACAGCACTGTCAAAACTAAACACCATCTGGAGAGATAAAAATATCTCACTTATCTCCAAGATCAGACTAATGCGCTCCCTTGTCATATCCATATTTCTGTATGCCTGTGAATCATGGACCCTGAATGCAGATTTGGAGAGAAGAGTACAGGCGGTGGAGATGAGATGCTTTCGGAGACTCCTTGGCATCTCCTACAAAGACCACATAAGCAACGAAAGCGTGCATAACAGAATCCAGCAAACCATTGGACCCTATTAGAACCTTTTAACGATCGTGAAAAAACGTAAACTTAAATGGTATGGGCATGTCACAAGATCCAAAGGACTTGCAAAGACAATTTTACAAGGCACTGTCCAAGGAGGAAGAAGAAGAGGCAGACCAAGGAAGAGCTGGGAGGATAACATCAGCGAATGGATAGGCCTAGAACTCAACAAAACCCTGAGAAAGGCAGAACAGAGAGAGGAATGGAGGGAACTGGTTGTTGAGTCTTTGAGGGTGCCCCCACGGTCGTCTGACTACGGGACAGATAGATAGATAGATAGATAGATAGATAGATAGATAGATAGATAGATTGATTGATTGATTGATTTATACCACTTTTAAGTCACGGCAGATTTCTTTGCGTGAAATTCGGGAGCTGCTCTCCCTCTGGGGAGAACGCGTCGCTACAAGAGCGGCGCCACCCCATTTTTTTTCTTTCTTTTTTTTTCCTGTCTGCAGCTGTATTTGTTTCCCTATCAGAGTGGCTTTTTTTCTACAGACTTTTGCCAGGGACAACTCTCTTGTTGCCGTGAGTTCTTTAACGACTTGCAATTTTTTTTACTTGACAAAATCGTTCCAGTACTGGACTACAACCTGCAAACCGGATTGCTGGCTATAAGTCAGTGTTAGTAGAAGGAAGGGAAGAAAGGAATGGATGGAAGGGAGGGGGGAAGGAAGGGAGGGGAGGGAAGGGGGAGTGAGAGGGAAGAGGGGGAAGGGAGGGAGGGAAAGGAGGGAGGGAGGATCCGCAATGAGATGAGCGGCAACTAGTCCTCCACTTTTCTCAACTTTGGATATGTTCTTACTGACTTTTTTTTTTAACAGTAGAATGAACCCCTCCCCCTAAAAAAAAATAAACAAAAGAAAACAACCCCCCCCCAAAAAAAAAAAAACCACCCCAAAAAACCAACAAACTGTTGCAATTTTTTCCTTGACAAAATCGTTCCCGTACTGGACTAAACCTGCAAGCCGGATTCCAGGCTATAAGTCAATGTTACTAGAAGGAAGGGAAGAAAGTAAGGGAAGGTAGGGGAGCGAAGAAAGGGAGGGAAGGAGAAAGGGAAAGAGGGAGGGGGAAGGAAAGGAAGGAAGGTTGGAAGGGAAGGAGGGAGGGAGGGAGGATCCACAATGTGACGACCAGAGCGGCAACCTCCAAGCGAGATTCCTGGCTATAAGACAGTGTTACTGGAAGGAAAGGAAAGGAAGGGAAGAAAGGGAAGGGGAAAGGGAAGGAAGGAGGGGGAAGGAAAGGAAGAAAGGAAGGGAGGGAGGAAGGAGGAAGGGAAGGAGGGAGGGAAGGAAAGGAGGGAGGATCGATAGTGTGATGAGCGGCAACCTCCAAGCAGGATTCTTGGCTGTAAGTCAGTGTTGGAAGAAAGGAAGGGAGGAGGGAGGGAGGGAAGAAAAGAAGGGAGGGAGGAAAGAAGGGAGGGAGGAAAGGAGGGAGGAAGGCTGTAAGGGACGGAGGAAAGGAGGGAGGATCCACATTGTGACGAGTGGCAACCTCCAGGTGGGATTCCTTGTTATAAGTCAGTGTTGGAAGGAAGGGAAGGGAGGGAAGAAAGAGGGAAGGAGGAGGGAAGAAAGAGGGAAGGAGGGAGGGAAGGGGGGAGGGAGGAAGGGAAGGGGGGGGGGGGAGGAGGGAGGGAGTCTGCACTGAGATGAGCGGCAACATCCAAGGGGGATTCCTGGCTATAAGTCAGTGTTGGAAGGAAGGAAATGGAAGAAAGGAAGGGAGGGGAAAGAAGGAATGGGAAAAGGGAGGAAGGAAGGAAGAAATAAAGGAAGGAAGATAGAAAGAAAGGGGGGCAGGATGGAAGGGAGGGAGTGAGGAAGTAAGGGAGGGAGGAAAGAAGGAAGGAAGAAAGGGAGGGAAAAAAGAAGAGATTAAGGAAGAAAGAGAGGGGTGAAAAGGAAAGAAGGAAGAAAGAAAGAAAGAGAGAGAGAGAGAGAGAGAGAGAGAGAGAGAGAAGAGAGAGAGGAAAGAAGGAAAGGAGCAAGGAATGGAAGGGATGAAAGAAGGAGGGAAGGAAGATCAAATGCATGCCACCCCAAGCTGGATTCCTGGCTATAAATCAATGTTCTCTTTTTTACAAAAAAAAAAGAAAGAAAATGAATGAAGAAAGAAAGAAATAAATGAAGACAGGAAGAAAGAAAGAGAGAAAAAAGAAAGAAAGAGAGAAAAAGAAAGAGAAAGAGAGAAAGAAAAAAAAGAAATGAAGAAACAAAATACGAAGGAAAGGAGCGAAGAAAGAAAGTAAGTAAGAAAGACAGACAGAAAAAGAAAGAAACAAAGAAATGAAGAAACAAAGAAAGAAAGGAGCGAAGAAAGAAAGAAAGAAAGAAATTAAGAAAGAAAAAAAAAAGAAACAAACAACGAAAGAAAAAAAAAGAAAGAAAGAAAGGGATGGAGGCAGTGTCTCCTTCCTTCTGGGCTAAAAACCTGAACTGTTTGAGATGAACAAAAATGAAGTTTATGATCAATGATTAGCTTAATAAGCCGCTTAAAGTTGTCAGCTTTTTTTTTCTTTCTTTCTTTCTTTTTTCGTCGTCTTCTTCTTCTTCTTCTATTAAATAAAACAGAAGATTGTTCGGGGCCTAGACATTTAGGCCTCAGTGAGATTAATTTTTGCAGACAGATCTCAAGATGCTGCTTCGTCTTTTGTCTTTTATTTTGCTGTCTCTGTCCGTTTTCTGTGTGTCTCTGAATATCCCAGACAAACAAACTAGACAGACAAACAGACAGACACACAGAGACATACAAACAGACAGACAGACACACAACGCATGCACGCATGCACGCACGCACATATCTACACACATACACAAATATACACACACAATTACACACACACACACTCACACAGACACTCATATACACACACTCACACACATCCACTACAATCACAGTGTAACTCAAACATTGATGCAGTCTGTCTGTCTGTCTGTCTGTCTGTCTGTCTGTCTGTCTGTCTGTCTGACTGTCTCTCTCTCTCTCTCTCTCTGTCGGTCGGTCGGTCTGTCTCTCTGTCTCTGTCTGTCTCTGTCTCTCTCTGTATCGGTCTGTCTGTTTGTGTCTCTGTCTCTCAGTCTCTGTGTCTGTCTGTCTGTCTGTCTGTCTGTCTGCCTCTCTCTCTCTCTCTCTCTCTCTCTCTCTCTCTCCCCCATCCACCCACTCTCCCCCCTCTACCCCACTTATAACGGTGTGTGTGTGTGTGCGTGCGTGCGTGCGCATGTGCGCGTGCGTGTATGTGCGCGCGCGCGTGTGTGTGTGTGCGCGCGCGTGCGTGTGTGTGCGTGTGCGTGCGCGCGCGTGTGTGTATGATGTGTGATGTGTGTGCGCGTGTGTGTGGCGCAGTACGTGTGGCGCGGAACAAGCCGGCGTACTTTGCGGAGAGGTTGTACAAGAGCATGAAAGGCGCTGGCACCAACGACAAAGCTCTCATCAGAGCCATCGTCTCCAGGAGCGAAGTAAGCGCTGTATCATTGTCATTGTCCTCGTTTGTTGTCATCGTCATCGTCGTTAGTTATCATCACACTCTTCGTTATCGTCGTTTTCGGCGTCGTTGTCGTTGTGTACATTATGGGGTGTGATAATGGTGGTGGTGGTGGGGATGATGATGATGATAGTTATGATAGTAGTAGTAGTAATAATGATAATGATGACGACGATAATTACTATTGTCATTGTTGTTATCATCAAATCATCATCACCACCACCACCACCACCATCATGATGATCATCATCATCGGTGTCGTCGTCGTCGTCGTCGTCATGATGATAATGATGATAATAATGATGAGAAGAAGAAGACGAGGAAGAAGAAGAAGAAGAAGAAGAAGAAGAAGAAGAAAGAAGAAGAAGAAGAAGAAGAAGAAGAAGAAGAAGAAGAAGAAGAAAAAGAAGGCAAAGAAGCTGTTGCTTCGAAAATTAGAGTTAGACCTTTCTAAGTATTATGTTGTGAGATTATTTTTTTGTTGTCGGCAAAATACGGAAACATTTGTTCAGCTAGTGAGTGAGTGGTTCAGTCAGTTACTGTGCTGGTTAGTTGGTGGTTAGTCGGTTGGTCGGTTGGTTGGTTGGTAGGTTGGTTAATTAGTTTGTTGGTTAGTTAGTGTGCTAGCTAGCTAGTGAGTGAGGGAGCAGGCAATTACAAGATTTTTGGTTGTTTTTTTTTTTTATCTTTGAAGGCGGAATGAGGCTACCTTCATGATGGAAAGGGAGGTGGCAGAATGGTTAAGACGTTCGCCTGCCAACAAGTCAACCGTGTGATCGGTGGCCTAGAGGTAACGCGCCTGTCTAGAAAGCGAAAAGTCCGGGTCTGAAGTGTGCGGCGGTTCGTACCCCGTTTGGACCGGAAATTTTTCCCCCATCCATTAGACCATGAGTGGTGGTCTGGGCGCTAGTCTTTCGGATGAGACGATAAACCGAGGTCCTGTGTGTTACACGTAATTATTTAGCGCACGTAAAAAAACCCACGGCAACAAGAGAGTTGTCCCTGGCAAAATTCTTAGAAAAAAAGCCACCCTGATAGGGAAACAAATACAGCTGCAGAAAAAAAAAAAAAAAAGGGTGAAAGGGTGGCGCAGCGCTAAGTGGCGACGCGTTCTCCCGCTCTCCCCGGGGAGAGCAGCCCGAATTTCACGGAGGGAAATCTGCCGTGACTTAAAGTGGTATGAAATAAAATCTGAGCGCTTTGATTTGTTGCTTTACAAGATTCAGCGCTATATAAATTCCATACATTATTATTATTATTATTATTGTGGGTTCGATTCCCAGCCTCACCCTTTCTTCCCAGTTTGACCAACAAATTCGAACTGAATGTCAAAGTCCTTCGGATGAGACTATAAACCGAGGCCCCGTGTGCGAAGAACGCATGCAAAACATCTTACGCGCGCGTTAAATCCTGTTCCGCTTTTCGAAAGAGTAGGCCATTGTGTGTCGGTGGGAACAGATGACAACATTTACAAAACCGCATACACACGGGGACTGGATGTAAAAAAAAAGCACATGAGTGCTTATTCCATTATCCTCGATATAAAAGAATAAATAAATAAATAAATAAATAAATAAACAGTCGCATACGCAAAAATCCCACCGTTTGTGAACCCTGGAGCTATGGCTGAGGAACCAAAAAAATTATTGGATGGATGGATGGATGGATGGATGGATGGGTGGGTTGGTTGGTTGGCTGGTTGGTTGATTGGTTGGTTGGTGGCTTGGTTGGCTGACTGTCAGGTTGGCTTGTTGGTTCGCTGGCTGGTTGGTTGGTTGGTTGGTTGGTCAGTTAATTGGATGTTGGTCAGCCCGCTGGCTGACTGATCTATAGACCAAAACACGCTGACCATCCCAGCGCTCAATCAATGAATAATGGACAGATTCTTAGACTCATCAGTCAGTCAGTCAGTCAGTCAAATCAGTCACAGTTCAGTCAGTCAATCAGTCAGTCAGTCAATCAACAATCCCAAAAACAAAAACCCAACCAACCAAAACCAAACCAACCCAACCAACCAACTAAACCAACCAAACCAACCAACCAAAAACCAAACCAACCAACCAACCAACCAACCAAACCAACCAAACCCAAACCCAAAACCAACCAACCCAAACCACCCAAACCCAACCAAACCAACCAACCAAACCAAACCAACCAACCAACCAACCAACCCAAACCAAACCAAAACCCAAACCAACCCACCCAAATCAACAAACCAAACCAACCAAACCAACCAAACCAACCAAACAAATCAACCAACCAATCAATCAATCAATCAATCACTGTGTGTGCAGATCGATCTAGACTTCATCAAAGTGGAGTTCGAACGCATGTACGGCAAAACGTTGGCGAGCTTCATCAAGGGAGACACCAGCGGCGACTACAAGAAAATTCTCCTGGCGTTATGCGGAGAGTAACGCCCCTTTTAGTGTACACTCTCCTCACGGCATCGTCGTTGTTTTCACATTCACTTTCTTACTTTCTCTGTTTGGTATTCATTCATCTATCATGTCTCGATTCGTTCAATGATCGCCTTCTTCCATTTGAAATTTGTGGCTTAATCGTAGAATGAAAGATTAGGGATGTAGTTTCTGTGGATGTTTTTTTTTAGGAAAGGGGGAAATCAGACAGACATGAGGAGGAAGATGGAGAGAGGAGGGGGGGTGGGAGTGGGGGGGGGGGGGGGGGGGGGGGAGGGGGGGATGGGGGGGGGGGGGGGGGGGGGTTGGAGTGTTAGGTGTTTGTGCAAGATTTTTGTGTGTGTGTTCAAAACAGCAAAACATGTCACAATGACACTGTATAAAATGAAATAATGGCATTCTAGATTTTTTTTTTATGAAAGAAAAGTTTTGGGATTTGGTTTGTTTGGGTTTTTTTTTTCCCCCTTTTTTTTTTGTGTCTTGCATTTTCTGTTTTAAACCTCTCTCTCTCTCTCTCTCTCTCTCTCTCTCTCTCTCTCTCTCTCCTCTCTCTCTCTCACTCTCTCTCACACACACACACACACACACACTTGCTTTCCGTTGATTTTTGTATATATGCTAGATCTACCTATCAAGTATTTGTGTTTTTTCATTATTTTTTTTTTTCGGGGGTCGGGAGCGGGTGGGGGGGGGGGGGGATGGGGCAAGCGGGGAGAGGGAGGAGGAGGCGGGAGGGGGAGGGGTAGGGGTAGGAGTAGGGGGTGTTGGTAGCTAGCGTCAGTCAAGTTTCACCTGCTGTGTGATAACACCACTCTCGTTACCGTGCACTTGATTGTGTTGTTACTGTGCAAGGGAATCACCACTTACGTGTCTTAAGGGCTTTGGACATCGCTGGAGAGAAAACACACACACACACACACACAACACACACACACACAACACACAGACACACTTCAATGTACCATCTGAAAATAAAAGTTTGACTTTGACTTTGACTTTGACTTTCACACACACACACACAAAACACACACACACACACACACACACACACACACAGAGTCCTTCGGATGAAACTATAAACCGAGGTGTGCGAACGCACGCAGAACATCTTGCGCACACGTTAAATCCTGTTCCGCTTTTCGTAAGAGTAGGCCATTGTGTGCCGGTGGGAACGGATGACAAAATTGACAAAACCGCATGCACATGGGGACTGGATGTTTTAAAAAAGAAAAGCATATGAGTGCTTTATTCCATTATCCTCGATATAAAAGAATAAATAAATAAATAAATAAATAAATACACACACACACACACACACACACACACACACACACCACCACCACTGTATTTTGTTATCCATTTTGTCCAAGCAGTCACTCCCTTCATTGTTAACTAACTGTATGGTCGGTTTGATTATGATTTTTAAAAAACCAACAACAACCAGCCACTGAGTGATTATAGTGTTTTGTTGTAAAGCAAACCGTTTTGGAAAGTAAGGTGGGTTTTTGTTGTTGTTGTTGTTGTTTTTAGGTGGATATTAACAATGATATTATGATTGTTGTTATAGTCAGTGATGAGTATACTGTTAGGGATCATTGGATAAAGACTTTTCACATTATTTTGCAAAATATGACGATGATAATGATGATGATGATTATAAAAGAGTTAATACTGATGATAGTGATGGTAATACCAATAACAACAAGAATAACAACAACAACAATAATAATAATAATAATAATAATGATGATGATGATGATGATGATAATGATGATGATGATTACGATGATTATGATGATGATGAAAAAATAATGATGATGATGATGTAAACGATATGTTATTTCAAAGACTTTTTAAAAATATATATGTATACCATCTTAGACTGATGATGACATTTTCTAAAATTGAAAGTTAACTTCACGATTTCAGTTTGAATCATTGTCTAGTCGTGTGTTTACACCTGGTATCAGTAATTTCGTGACTTACCTTTTTCTAAGACTTGCTTGCATCACGTTTTTCATCAGTCACAGAATCATGCCTCTATGTTTAGGACACTGGACATCGGTATAGATCTAGTACCCCTCGATTCATTTAAAGGCAGTCATATGAAGAATTTTTAAAAGAACGAGAAAACATCGACTTTCGTAGTTAAAAAAATAATATATACTCTGTCTTTTTACCGGAACGGTTGCATTATAGGAATACATGCAGTTTTGTGAGATTGGTGTAATGAGTTGCGTTTTGTCTTTTGATGGTTGATTTGAGTTTGAAGATGGATTTTTACTTTCGTCCATTCCATATCATCTTTTGTTTTAAATCACAAATTTCTCCGAAATAAGTCTTCCTACAATCAAGATAACTTGCAAAATATGCATAAATGAAAGTGTCATCGATGTGGTGAAATACGTAGCTAACAGAATTTAGCTATGGTGAGTAAAATATGAATACATAGCCTACATTCTTTGGTGTCATTATCATAAACTTTTCACCTTTTGAGACAGCAGCAGTAACGTGCAGAAAGAAAAGTGAAATAAACAAATCTGTGCTAAGTAGAGAAGATGCTAATATTACTTCAAACAACACGACTCTCCAGTAATTCACTACGAAAGCCTGTGAGCTTTAAGGAAACTAGCAGCTGAACATAGTTACCTAGTCCCGAAGTTACGCACAACAACCTGACAATTTCTTCAAGCTTATTTCAACATCATATGTAAACTGAACATATCAGCAACTCGTTATTCTGGATGCAGCTGACGTCCACCAAGTGTTTCTGTAGAACTTTACCTCACATACTTTCTTGACTAAAATCTAATACTGAAATCACTGATGCTTGCCAACACAAGAGCCTATTCAGCCATACTTTTAGGAAGGACCTTCAGATTCGTCTGGTCGAACTGAAATAGATTATTACTGGATATGTTTGAAAAGTATGTGATGGGAAAAGCATTACCTGTTGCAAGGATTCAATCACCTACACACTTGAATATTATACCTGTAGTCCCGTTTTAGGATTGGAGGAAGGGCGAACATTAGGTAATGACAGAGAGAAGAAAAACTATTAAAAAAAATTTTGTTAAAGAAAGAAAAAAAGGCAAAAATTTGTGGCAGTTTATAAATCCATGACAAAGCTGTAGACATAATAAAACATTTTGACAACTGAAGCATATCTTTTAAATAAACGGAACACATCAGTTGTGAAACATGTAAACCGACTTTGGGGTGGAAAATCTTGTTGACAAATAATGTGTTTGGCAAATTCACATAAATTATGACGAACATTCCAGCCGCAAAGGGCTGCCCGCCTGTATAAACGGCAACGTGGTTCCTTGATGCCTGTAATTATAGTTCATTATCTCTCGTTATTTCGTGTAACGTCATCATCAGTTTAACATTTACGAGAATACAGTGTTGGGAGAAGGCCATCACTGTCTTTGCATAACAGTGAGGCAGATTAACTGCAGTAGCTGTGGGATTATGTCTTAGGACCCAATTTTATCAAACAACGCTATTCATCTTAGACAACTACAGTAGAACAACTTGTAACTGCCCTTCATAAAACCAGCCACGGGGCTGCTTGAAACCTACTTTAACGGGTAACAGGAGATACGTTTGAGATCTGTTTTATCCTGATTTCCCCAGCCATGCGTTTAGGAGGGTCCGTTAGTTCGCCACATAGCAACAAAGTTTGCTATGATGGTATTTTCAGTTCATACGTTCTTTTAAGCTGTTTTCGTCGCGTTTTTACGCTTCTTGCATTCTTAGAAGTTTATTAAAAAAAATAACACGGACAGTAACAACATCAACAAAACAACAACAACACAGGGAAAAAAGAAGAATCCTTGCAATCTGCTTCTGAAGGCAAGTAGGACTTTTGACAAATTCGTGCTCATGTAGGAATTTAGAACAGATTTGATACCCGAAGTCAGAATAGGGCTGCCTTAAAGGTGAGTAAAAACGGTTACAGGCACAACATCTCACCATTGGTAAACCGAGCTCTAGCCGAGGAATAAAAAAAACCAACCCCCAAACAAAAAAGGGATAATCTTATGATGATACTCTTCAGGTGAAAGGTAATTGTTAGCACGCGTCAAACATTTAAAAAAATATATATATGACCATTGTTACATACAAAACTGTTACTTCAATTGTTACTTGTTTGTATTGATCACTGCACTGTTACCTTGAGATGACTGGCAACATCTTTTTTTGATATACATGTGAAGTATGAATTTTTAGTTGCATAACCATGATATCCGTTTCATTTGATGGATATGCGTTGGTGTTGTGCTTTGTATGAAATTGTGTGCGGACGCTCTATCTCTATCTCTGTGTCTGTGCTTATGTCTGTCTGTCTGTCTCTGTCTGTCTGTCTGTATCTCTCTCTCTCTCTCTCTCTCTCTCCTCCACCTACACCTTACACACACACACACACACACACACACACACACACACACAACACACACACACAGTGTGAGTGAGAGAGCAACGAAACAAAGAAAAAATTGACAGTAAAAGAGAGAATTAAGTCAGTAAAAAAAAAAGTATGAATAATGAACTAAAAATAAAATATCGAAATGCATATTATAAAACTGAACTCAGAAACACACACACACACACACACGCACACACACACACACACACACACACACACACACCCACAACCACCAGCGCGCGCGCCTCTCAAAGACTAAAACTCAAATTTTTATATAAAACAAAAACTGAACGCAAAAAACAAAACGAAAGATAAAACCAGGGGACATAATTACCACTCCACTTTGGTCTCCCCTGGGGGAACATCGTAAAGATTCATTTTCATATAGTTTTCAAGACACTTCCTCTTTCCCCCTCCGACCATCATGGAATAAAGAAATCTATGCCATTTTCCTTCAAGTGTTTTCCACTCTAAAGCACTTCACCGCCCTGCCAACTAGTTGAGACACAATTATGCGCACAGATATTGACATTTTTTGTAAAATAATAGCGACGATGGCAAACAACAGCAGTTGTCTCCCATGTCGATAGCTCTATCGCGCTTTATAAATCTCTTGATGATTGTTGGAGCACGGGGAAAAGCACGAACCGTTTTTGCCTTCGAGAATTGAGCATTGGTAGGTTGGGTTTTTTTGTTTGTTTGTTGGGGTTGTTTTGTGTGTTGGTTTTTTTTTTTTTTTTGGGGGGGGAGTTTTTTTCAAATGTACAGTAGTAGTGTGATGATTACTTTAGAAACTGGCTGAGTTAAAAAAAAGAAAAAAAAAGAAAAGAAAAGAAAAAGCCAACAACCTGGAAATAGTTGTGAGTAGCATTTTCTGACGCGAGTGCAGACAATTAGAATTCTTTTTAAAGAAACGAAATTGCTATTCGCCTGGTTTTTCAAAGAGCAAATACTGCCCCCCCCCCCCCCCACCCCCCACCCAGGCAAGCCAAAAGCTTTGCCAGTTATTGTGAGCCAAGTGGCAAGGCATACAATGAAATGTATTTTATTCTTAAATGTTATTCTGAGTTGTTCTGACCCTGGCACTCTATCTCTCAACAACGCTCTATGTCACAAAGCGCGTTGAGTCCCTGAGCTATTAATATATGACCTTAGCAAGAATGGAAGAGTAGGGATTAATTCATTATTAATTAAGACATTTAAGAGGGAAAAAAGGAACAGAGAGACAGAGACAAAGAGAGAGAGAGAGAGAGAGAGAGAGAGAGAGAGAGAGATCAAATCAAAACAAGAATTATTGAAATACTGAACAAAACTTACAGAATGAAATCTGAATTATGTTTCATTCCCCAAGTCCAATGCGGTTCAAAAACTCGCAATTTCAAATCCCATCCACTAGCCTATTGTGAACCTCAGAGCTTAGCAAGAACGAAAAAAAAAGATAAGGTTATCAATGGTGTGCTATAACTGAATCCTTACCAAATACAACATTTCGATTTAAAAAAAAAAATCAAACCAACTAACATATGGCAATCAGAAAGAAGTCATTAAATTTTCCATCAAGTCTACCGTCTAAGAGAAGTAACTACTGTTGAAGAAAATGCAATGGAGTAGAGTTCTTCCTTTGCAAACAAGTTTCATGACATACGAACATGACTTCGATGACGATTAAATATCATTTGTGATGATCTTTACTGACAAAGCACAAAGCGGAAAAACAATCGAAAATGCAAAAATCCCATCCCACTAGCCTATTGGTGAACCTCAGAGCTCTAGCCAAGAAACGAAAAAAAAAAAGATAAGGTTATCAATGGTAGTGCTATAACTGAATCATTACCAAATTACAAACATTTCGATTAAAAAAAAAAAATCAAACCCAACCCTAACAACATGGCAACATTCAGAAAGAAGTCATTAAATTTTCCAGTTCAAGTATTACCGTCTAAGAGAAGTAACCACTGTTGAAGAAAATGCAATGAGTACGAGTTCCTTCCCTTTGCAAACAAGTTACGACCATGGACAACAAGGACTCGATGACGGATTGAAATATTTCATTTGGTGATGATCTTTACTGACAAAAAGCAACAAAGGGAAAAGCAAAACAGAAAGAAAGAAATGAAAATAAACGATGACAGTAGCAATTGTCGTTAATAAGCTCTTTGCCGGTAAGCTAAAGGAGAAAACAGACCAACGAAAAAGTGACACTGTGGCACAACGCTATCAACAGAAACCATTCTTCAATTATTCATACAGATCAACTCTCCATCTCAACCCACAAGCCAGTATATTAATTTTTCTTTCGCTTCAAGGGACGTAAGACTTCCAGAATCCATACTGACACACCATCATTCAATAAAAGGATGGAAATGGCCGAGAGTCCTTGAACCTATCACATTTTTTCAACGATTCGTAGAAGTGCTGGAGGTCCTTTGTCAACATGAAAGAATCTTTGTCTGTCTGTCGCCTTTAGGTTATTCTGTGTGTGTGTGTCATAGACAGGAGACAGTGAGTGTGTGTGTGTGTGTGGGGGGGGGGGGGTATTAGGTTGAGAGCAGGGGTTGAAGGGCCCTGTGGTTGGACTATGGAAGTTGTGATCTGACCGATACTGAGGGCGAAAGGTCCAAGCCTCACTGAGGTATTCGTTCAAGAAAACTTTCCTTTGAAGTTTGGGTTTTGTTTGTTTTTTGGATAGTTTTGGGGTTGGGTTGTTTTTTCGTTCCTCGGCTAGAGCTCCGAGGTTCACCAATGGTGAGATTTTGCGTAGGCGACTATTTTTAACCCAAAATTAAGGTAGCAGTATTCCGATTCCGGGTTTGATGTCTAAATACACCTGCATGCATGCATGTTTTTAAAAATTTATTTTGACAGCACATAGCCAAGGGAAAAAATCAAGTCAAGTCAACACAAAAATATTTCTATCATTTCACGAAGGGCGATTTACGACGCCGACAGGCCCATGGTTGATTTGAATCATAATCTAGAAATATCCCTGAAGTTGGAATGCGGCTATCTGTCTATCTATCTATCTATCTATCTATCAACCTCATTTCAGAATAGCGTGATTAGAAATAGTTTCATGACTGTCACCACTCCGATAATCCATAACAACTACAACAGATGACAGAACTGTCTTTAGGTTAAGGTCCTTAATAAAACAACGGTCCTTTGGTCCGAAGCTGGCATGATATTGACGTATTAACACGATACCAGAATGATTTGTAGTGTAAACAATGGCAGTACCGTTTATTTGTTGGCGGACTTCAGGGTTTGGGTTCGACTCACAGGTATGAAACCCCGTGTATTTTTGTAATTATTTTTTGTTACAATTAATGTCTGCGGAAATCGGCATGTGATGACGTGACTCAGGTTTGATCTCATTTCTATTTTCTGGTGTCTCAACTTTCCATCAGTTTTCCTGTCCTCGCTGATGATTTGTTTTAAAGCTGTCAAAGTATCGCGAAAGCTGAATGGCTTAGTGCTTGGAAGCTTCTTCTTTCCTCCTCCTTTCATTCATCTTCTTCCTCCTCATACTCCCTTCTTCCTCCTACTCCTTCTTCCTCATCCTTTTCTTCTTCTTCCTCCTCCTCCTCGCTATGCATATTTTTTTTTCGAGGGTTGGATGTGAAAAAGCATGTAATGCTTAATCTTTTTACCCTCTGAAAAACAAAAATTGTTCCTCCCTCACTTCTTCTTCCTCCTCCTCCCTCTCTTCTTGTTTTCTTCCTCCTCGACCTCCACCCTCTCTTCTTCCTCCCCCCCTCCCTCTCTCTCTTCTTCTTCTTCTTCCAGAACAGAACAACCAGTCCTCACCAACAGAAGAGACGCAGCTTCACTCCTGCATGAGAGGTTTGAACACAGAGACCGACACAGAAAGAGGAGACGAACAGAGAGGTCGGCCGTCTGCAAGACGTAGCCACAAGAACCCAGTTAAGCATCCAACAGTTTCAAATACTGGAACTCCCCGAAGTCGGAATGCAGCAACCTTGATGGTGGGCAAATGAGGTCGCATACGCAAAAGCTCACCATTGGTGAGCCTCGGAGCCCTAGGTCGCATACGCAAAAGCTCACCATTGGTGAGCCTCGGAGCCCTAGCTGAAGACCCCCTCTCCCCCCAAAAAAAACAACCACAAAAAACAAAAAAAACCTCCAAAAAACTGCAACAGCGATTGATCTCCTGTGACAAGGGAGTGACTCCCTTCAAGACCCAAGAAGTTTGTTTTTAACCAAAGATCATGGGCGATATTACAGCTTATTGATGAGTAGAAACCATAGAACATTTTCCTATAAACCAAAAACTACATAAGAAGATTGTTCATTGGCATTCAAAAAGACAGAGGAGATAAAAACTTTGCCGATTACTTCACACAGATTAAAAAAAACAACTTTCGTGGACATAGCATATCAGCGCTACAAGAAACAAAATCAAAGATTATACGAAGGGTAGTAACCAGAATGAAGATGACTGACATCAATAATAACAACGACGACAACTAAAACAACATTATACCATGACGTACCCACAAGTTCCATGTATACCTCCCCCATCCCTCAACTTTCCCCTGGAGTTTGGTAACATTGGTACGAACTCCAGTCCCCTAAAAAATCTTTCGGATGATCAACCGAGATCCCGTGCATGAACACACAGAGAACATCTCGTGCACACTTTCAAATCCCTATGATCCTATTATAAAAGAGGAAGCCAGCTCCAGGGGAAGCATGGATGATACGAACATACCCAGCATGCATCCTGATATCAGAAAGGGATGGACTCCGCCTGGTTCAACTTACCCACTACTTACTGCCTGAAAAAAGTCAGTGCAGTACCACTCCCAACGACTCCTCAATGAGTTATGGGAGAAGTCAGTCAAAGAGACATTGAAGTTTTTTGCAATCAGTCACGGTGTATGCGCGGCAAAATCATGCGCAGAATAGCGTGATTAGAAACAGGTTCATGTTACCTTCTCGATAAACCTGAGCAAATCCAATACACCTTGCAAGATCAAGGTTTTCAAAGCAAAACCTTAGTGAATGGCGTAAACCACACTCCTCAATACAGTATCGGTTTTTAACACCACAGTTTCTTCTTTTTGTCAATTATCACAGTATTATCCTTAGATTGGGGATCTGAATTATGAATGTGATAATAAGCCTGTTGGAAATTGAAATCTGTCCGGTACGCACCGTTTAGTATTGAATCGGCTTTAGTTTTCTCCGAATGTTGGGTTTTTCTGTGGGGTTAAATTCTTTTAAAATATCGCCTTCTTTTCTTATTAATTTTGCTTTCAAGCTGTCGGTTTTCATTTGAGGGTTTGTTTTGTTGTGCATGGGGGTGGGGTTGCTGTTTATTCCACAACAATCCCGATCTGTGAGAAGTAACTATAAAGCAAACACCAGCGTGCAAACGCATGCAGAACATCTTCCGCGCGCGCGCACACACACACACACATTTATTTATTTTATTTCGAGGATAAGGGAATAAGCACTCACGCTTTATTTTACAACCAGTCTCTAAGAGAATAAGCGCTCGTGCTTTTTTTTACAACCAGTCTCTGTGTGCATGCGCTTTTGTAAACGTTATCTGTTCCCACCGGCAAAAATGGCCTACTCTTCCGAAAGCCGGACAAGTTTTAACTTGGGCGCAAGATATTTTACGTGCGTTCGCACACAGGACCCACAGTTTATTGTTCCACCCGGACTTGTACGTGCGTTCGCACACAGGACCCACAGTTTATTGTTCCACCCGGTCTGAGGGGAGAGTGGGAGTTGGCATTGGTGTCAACTCCGGGTATAAAAATCCCCTTGCACGGGGAGTTATGTGGTGGCTCAAACCCGGGCCCGGTAGCGCAACGCTCTAACCACCAGGCTGTGTGTGTGTGGGTTTTTTATATTAAAAAAAAGTATTCTTTTATATTTATTTATTCTTTTATATCGAGGATAATGGAATAAGCACTTGTGTGCTTTTTTTTTTTTTTTACATCAAGTCCCCGTGTGTGTGCGGATTTGTGAATTCTGTCATCTGTTCCCATCGGCACACTATGGCCTACTCTTACGAAAAGCGGAACAGGATTTAACGTGTGCGCAAGATGTTCTGCGTGCGTTCGCACACGGGGCCTCGGTTTATAGTCTCATTCAAAGGACTTTTGGGGGAGAGTGGAGTCTGCACTGATGTTAACACCAGAGGAAAATTTCCCCTTGAACGGGAATCGAACCCGGGTCGTCAGATTGCAAACGTAGGTGTCCATGTCTGACATGTACATAGCATGCTCGGCTACGTACGTTTTATCGCGCATTCGAACGCTACCAGTGAACTGCCGCCTATTCCAATAACGGCCATCCTGCATGCAGTACACGTCTACCCATGTAGGACTGGATGTAAAAAAATGCACACGAGTGCTTATTCCACTATCCTCGATATAAAAGAATAAATAAATAAATAAAATGTATAGGTTTGCGTGTACGTGTGCGCTCGTCTCCCTTTTCTTCAAACGGACAAAGGCTAGAATACGAATGGTATTAATGAGCGGCGATGGACGATGATGTTGACGAGCACGGGCCATCAATCACTGACCCTATTCAGTCAGTCCTTACAGAAGGCCACCACACAGGGCAGGGCAGGGCGGGGCAGACAGCTGAGGCCACTGAGGAGAGCCTCTCCACTGACCTTTCAACCACGACAGTGACACCACTCTTGGGGCTGGCATTCGAATCTCGGCGGTTTTACATGTTTAATGGATGGAATGCTGAGCCTGAAGGCAGGAGAGCCTAGTGGTTAGACTTGAGCGTCCCAAGTATTGATTTGGTAATAGTACGAGAGCGCGGGTTTGAGCCTCTGTGTGTCTGTTAGAGGGGATTTTTATTTTATCATGGAGTTCATTTAATGCACTGACTCCATTTACCGGAAAAAGTCTTTGGGGTAAGACTATAAAACCGAGGTTCCGTGTATCAGTGCATGCAGATCATCTTACACACACGGTAACATTCCATGCGCTTTTCGTAGTAAAGTAAGTCAGGAATCGTAGGTGGCATAGATAACACAAACATACCCAGCATGCAACACGGAGAAGGATGGGCTTCGCCAGATTCAACTTATGTTTAGTTAGTAGGTTAGTTTAGTTTTCGGGGTGTCTTTGTATGCTTTGTTGGTTAATTAGGTTGTTCATCCGTCCGACTCTCTCTCTCTCCCCACACAAGACACATTATGTTAGTAAGGAACGACTGAAAACTTTTTTTTCTTTCTCAAATCAATGACCAGGCGGACGCAGGCACTGGTGATGTGCTTTTCGCTCAAGCCATTCCTGTGGCAAAAGACATTCAGCTGGCCATCAGCAAGCATTGTAAGGGCTCCAGCAGTTTTCCATAAATAAGAGAGAGAAAACAAACACAAAAACGGAACAAAAATCTTACAAAAATAAAATAGCCTCACAGAGAGGGGGCGGGGCAAGAATAATAATAATAATAATAATAAATGGAATTTATATAGCGCTATATCTTGCAGAGACAAATCAAAGCGCTTGCACTCAACTCATTCTTACACAGTCATACAACCAGTGACAAGCAATAGTTCCATCAAGTCCAAATGTGCACACAGCACACACACACACACACACACACACACAGGTCACACACCCTGGCAGGGCAATAGAATCTTGGTTGTTGAAGGCAGGGAAAAAAAAACTATGAGATGAGGCAGGAGAGGAAAATCTTAGGTTTGAAATAAATATGTCTTGAGACTGGATTTAAAAGTGTCATAAGAAAGCTTTTGGCGGAGAGAGAGAGGGAGATCATTCCATCAATGGACCAGAAATAGAGAAAGAGCGACGGCCGATGGTGGATTGGTTGAATCTAGGTATTCGTAAGGACAAGGTATCTGCAGCAGAGCGGAAGAACGAGAAGGAGTGTACAAGTGAAGCATTCACAGAGGTAGGCGGGTGCTGTTTTGTGGAGACATTTGTAACAGAGGGTACTGATCTTATAGTTTACTCTCTGTGGCACAGGCAGCCAGTGGAGAGATTGCAAGAGAGGGGTAATATGCTCAGATTTTTTCTTTCTGAGGATTAGACGAGCTGCAGAGTTTTGTATACGTTGAAGGGATTGGATAGATGATGCTGGCAGACCAGCCAACAGAGAGTTGCAATAGTCCAGACGTGAAAGAATGAGAGACGCAACAAGTTTGGATGTTGCATCTGTGGACAGGTACTTTCGAATTGCACTAATACGCCGTAATTGATAGTAGCAGGACTGGCAGGTCTGAGTGATGAATTTTTGCATAGAGAGTGTGTTGTCAATAATGACCCTAGATACTTCACAGCAGTGGATAAAGGGACTGATGCATTGCAAGTTGTATTGAAGCTGTTGTGATGGAAGAGAGTTTGTGTTTGGTCCCTACAAGCATGGTTTCTGTTTTATCTGCATTTAGCTGTAATTTGTCTGTATCATCCAATTTTGGATATCTTGAAAGCAGTGGGCCATATTTGTAAAGAGAGAAGGCAGATTTTCAGGAGTGTCGCTGTTTTAGAATCTGAGAGTCATCTGCATAAAAATGATGGTTGATCTGATGGCGGTTAATTATATGTGACAGTGGAGCAGTGTAGAGGGTGAAAAGAACAGGGCCCAGAACAGATCCCTGTGGAACTCCACATTCCAATCTTGCAGGTACTGACTGAATCTTGTTTACTGTGACTGTCTGGAATCGGTCAGTAAGGTATGAACTAAACCAGGTAAGGGCTGTACCAGTAACACCAAATGTTTTTTGAAGACGGGAGAGAAGAATAGAGTGGTCAATAGTGTCAAAGGCTGCAGATAAGTCGAGTAGAGTAAGAAGAGAGATTTTCCCTGAGTCAGAAGCGAGTAGAAGTGTGTTTAAGGTATGGGCAAGGGTAGTTTCAGTGCTATGGTTGACGCGATAGGCAGACTGAAACGCAGGAAAGGGAGACTGTTGGAGAGAAGTGTTGTTGTTGAGCTGTTTTAGAACTACTTTTTCAAGGACTTTAGAGATAAACGGTAGGTTGGAAACAGGTCTATAGTTCTTCAGAATGTTGGGGTCAAGGTCATGCTTTTTGAGTCGAGGTGTGACTATGGCAGTTTTTAGAGCTGAAGGAACATTTCCAGAGACAAGAGATAAGTTTACTATATTCGTAATAGTGGGAATAAGTTGTGGCAGGCACTGTGCAAAAAGAGAAGCAGGTATGGGGTCAAGATCACATGATTTTATAGTCATTCCTTTCAGAATTATTTCGATTTCTTTCTCGCTTGCGGGATGAAAGGAAAGGAGAGGAGTGCCAGAGAAATTGGGGATCAGAAGTTGCAGGCTGGAAGGAGTCTGATCCAAACTGGAGCGAATGTTGCGGACTTTGTCAGAGAAGAAAGCAGAAAATATAGAAGGAAGCTCAGAGTGGTTGTGAATAGAAGGCAGAGGACTAGCCTTCTCAGATCCAAGAAACGTGGATGTGAGGGAAAAGAGAGATTTCATAGACGTGGCATCAAGAACTTGAGAAGAAGAAAGAAGAAGAAGAAGAAGGCGATAGAGAGAGAGAGAGAGAGAGAGAGAAGAGAGAGAGAGGAGAGAGGGAGAGAGATGGAGAGAGAGAGAAAACAGAGACAGAGAGAGAGATAGGAGGGTGCACTGAAAGAAACAGAAAACTTGCATGTAACCAGTGCTCAATACACACACACACACATAATTTGAGAAAATAAAGAGGAGGAAAACAAATAATAGTAACCAATTTATCACTTCATCATTATGAACATGATGTTTATCAAAGATTCAGGAAAAGAATTACTATGAAATAAAATCTTTCAAAGACAGCATTTGATGCTTTATTGAGTAAGGACCACCCGAACCTCTGGCCTGACCCGACTCTAGTGTCGGCTCCTGGTTGAGCAGTCTTCAGAGGTTCCTACCGTGAATGTAAAGTCACTTCGTGGCTCGATGGTCTAGGATATACACACACCTGCCTTTAAAGCGGAGGTACCGGTACCGGGTTCGAATCCTAGTCGAAGCTTCGATTTCCCCTCATCCACTTCACGATCTTAAGCGAGGATATGGGTGCCATCTGTCTGATAAGACGACGAACCAAGTATCTGTGTTGAAAAGTATTTAGCGTACAGAGAAAAAACCCAACAACCTGTGACAACAAAAGGCTTGTTCCTGGCAAGATTTTGTATATGAAAAAAGAAGAAAAACAATTACGTGGGTGATTTTCCAAAAAAAAAAGTTTCGAATGCTGAACTTTTTTGTAACCACAGCTAGGACATATATGAATGTCTATCAAATAATCATAGCAAACAAAGATGTGTTAGGCTATAAGCGAATACCTGAAACACACACTATAGGAATAACAGAGCAAAGCAGCCAATTTTTTAAAGTGAGGGATAGTACAGTGGATGAGCTTAAGGGAGAGGTATGACCCCTTTCTCTCCTAAAAAGCGGGGATCAGGGGGCACAATCCCCTGAAACCTTTCTTTAAACTGTAGAAAAGCTTTCTCATAATTATGAAAACCTATCATGTGTGAAAATATCTAAAATGCCTTTACTGTCTGAACATAACCACAGTCAATAAAAAATTTTTTTTTTAAGTTGGCAGCATTATTGTGTGATCCTGGGCAGGAAGTCTTTCAGACTGTGTAGGATTGTGAGCATAGGCCTGGAGACTTTTTCCCCATTAGATATATACAGGGTTCATATAGGCCCCTCCGTATAAAATTCAAAGACTTTTCAAAACACTGTTATGTCCTTTTATGCATCCACGCATGTATGTCTGTATACACACACACACACACGTACGCACAAAAATAGTCATCCTGGTTACTGCACTTCCCACTTAGCCCCACCTTTTTATATTTAAATAAGTATCTTTTTTGCTGAAACATTCCCCTCTCTTACAAAAAAAAAGTTTGCCCATTCCGTATTCTTGCTCTCACACAGACGACTTGGCCTTAACTTCTCTGATGCCCCTTCCCTAATACAGCTATCCACCCACCCTTTCTGTCTAACAGCCTTTTTTCATAAAACACACCCCCCCCCCTCTCCCATACTCCTCCACACCTAAAAATGCAGTAAACATAGGTTTGTTTCTGTGTCACGTCTTGTATCATGGTATCCACCTGCCTTCTGTGTCCACATGTAGGGGCTAGGTTAAGGAATAACGGTTAGTGTAAAGGTTAGTGTTAGCAATCAACATTAGTCACTGGGAAAGGGCTGTCGGTCAGCTGGTTTGTCTGCCTGTATGCATGTGGACACAACGGCACATAAACACCATGGTACCTAGCTTTTGACACAATAGTTTGGATGTTTTCTTTAGATCACAAATCCCCCATCCTATCAAAAAGCCATGGTTGTTTCTGTTGCTTTACTGACCGGGCTTTTTAATGACAATTTTCCAGATCTGGAATCAGCTCAGTGGTTTCCAGCAGCCTACTTTTGTTTTCACACAGACTGTGAGTGTTTTCAAAAGAACCAAAATTAAGTGGATAAACGAAGGAGCAAGTCCAAAGGTACGGTTATTTCTCGCTTATTTCTTGCATTTCCCAATTCTTTTAATTACAATATTCTAGCTCTGAAATCAGCCTTTTCAGGCCTAATGTGTTTTTTTGAAAAATCGCGTCTGTTTCCAAAAGAACTCAAGTTAAATTGATAAACAAAGATAGAGAGTTGCTAGCCTTTTAATTCTATTTCCAATAACCTAGCTACACATAACGTACCCCCTCCTTCCAATTATTCCTTTCCCTCTAGTACCTCTTCTACAAAATCAACTATGATTTCCCTCCTTTCTCTCAAAACACTTATTTACACACGCACATGCTCTCTCTCTCTCTCTCTACTTCTTCACTCTCTCCCTCCTCCCCCCCCCCCCCCCACACACACACACACACGTGCGCAAACGTTAAAACCTGTTCCGCCTTTTCGAAAAGTAGGCTATTGTTTGCCAGTGGGAAGGGATGACAAAATATTTGAAACCACGTGCACATGGGGACTAGATGTGAAAACGCACACACAATTTTGTCAGGCATCCACCCCACCCCCTCCCCATTTGTCTGTTCTCAATTCACCTCCAGTGTACATCACCACCTTCACTACCTCCCCTTCCTCATTTCATTTTGGCTCAAGCCTTAGGCACCACTTGCGTAGAAATTCTTTACCTTTTATCCGTTTTATAGCAACTCCAGTTCAAACAAAGTGTTCAAATCTTCTCTTGTAAGTTAGCTTCAGCTTCGAACTCTTGCACCCAACCCCATTTGCAGACCAATGTGTTTTATCTCACGTACAGCTAAAGCTTCACACACACACACACACACACACACACACACACACACACACACACACACACACACACACACACACACACACACACACACATAAAAGTCCTTCCGATGAGACTATATACCGAGGCCCCGTGTGCGAACGCGCGCAGAACATCTTGCGCGCACGTTAAAACCCGTTCCACTTTTCGTAAGAGTAGGCCATTGTGTGCCGGTGGGAACGGATGACAAAATTGACAAAACTGCATACACACGGGGACTGGATGAAAAAAAGCACATGAGTGCTTATTCCATTATCCTCGATATAAAAGAATAAATAAATTTTAAAATAAATAAATAAACACACACTTTGCAGACAAATGTATTATATCACACGTACAGGGAAAACATTTTTTTGTTGCTACTTTGTTAATATAGCATCCGAGCTCTGCTTTCATCTAATACACAGCATTCAATGCATAGTTTGGGCCTTGCTCTGTCGTTCTGAACTCTGAATGACAAAATTCACCCAACTTAGTGATTGAGAGACGACTTTCCAGACACTTTTACTACGTATGCACTAAATTAATTTTTACCTCCTTGAAGGCTTTGTCCTCTGCTAGTCCTTGCTGGTTTCGTCCCAGCACTCACACGTATTTGAACCTTTACTTCTTTTTCTCCCGCACAGAAATGTATCTTTAGTGTATAATAATTCAGAATGAGAATACTTTGGATACACCAGCCTTGACTTTCAAGGGTTTTCAAGATGTTTGTCACTGGTTGTCATTTTGGTCATTTTCAAAAGAATCCAAGGTCTTGTATCTAATATTCTTTTTTGGGGTTTGAAATCAGAAAATCGCCAATACGGAATTCCATTTAAAACGGAAGGACAATCACCCATGCATTTAAAACAAGGGGGTGGGGTGGGGTGGGGGGCAGCTGTCATAAGAAAACAAATCTACACACAGTCAGACAGGACCAAAAGTGTTGGTAATAAGGATAATAACATGGTAGGAATATAACTATGGTGTAGCATGTTTGGTGGTCTGCCTTTTTTCTTTCTGCCCTCAACCTTACCTTGGAGAACTGTGGTCATCAGATTTGTCTGTGTGTCTTTTCTTGCGGAACCAACGTATCTCAGTCAGCACTTCACTATTTCAACCAACATTTGTCTTTGCACTTATAACGGTACTAATGTTAATAATGATAACAGTAATACAGTGGTCATTTCTATTCCGCTTTTCTAGATTGGCTCAAAACTCAGTTAACACCAAGAACATTATCTACAAGTGACATGCGTTCATATACCATGCATACTCTGTCACACTGACTAAAAATGTATCAAAAACACTTGTTAAAACACTGCTGTGATGATAATTGTTAGAAAGATTAAACCAAAAAACCTGCTAAATCTCTCTAGCAATGAAAGCTTTATATGTAGGGGGAAAAATCCACAACCTCTGTTTGATTCTAAGCTCTCTGTAGACCAAAGTTCAAGTTTACATAGTGATCGTATCTATCAACATAATCAACAATAATTACTAAAAGAAAAAAAAAAACCCAACCAACATCATATGTGAAAGGCAAGCTTCTAACACAAATCACAGAAGTATGAAGATTAATCACCCCCGCCCCTCTTGCTTTTTGGTTCATGTGAAAGCAAATTTTCTCCCTTCTGTCGTCTCCTAGCTTCCAAAGCACAAAGAAACATGTGCAGAAATATCAAAGCAAGTTAGGATGTTTCCATCTTTTTCACCAGTATTCATCAGTATTCGATGTTATCAATTAATTCTCGAGACAAAAGAATTTTCCCTTAGACAAATAAAATGGTTTTTAGAGTGTGCCGATGGCTTATTAAACAGAAAGCTAAACTTAACTGTCCTTATTGCCACTGTCGACGGTAGGAGCTCCACACGATGCCGCCAAGGTTCGCCATCTCTCTCTGTCCCTGCTAAGGTCTAGGGTGTCCTGTAGCCCTCCCAGACCACTGGCCTCAGTGATGTTGGCAATGTAGGATGCTGGTGGTTTGCCCCTTTTTCTTCTGCCCTTAACTTTACCTTGGAGAACTGTCGTCATCAGATTTATTGTGTGTTTTTGTTGGCATGTGTATTTCAGTCTGCCCTTATCAATTTCAGCCAAAATGTGTCTTTGCACTGAGAGTTCAAGTATGCTTTCATTCATTCTTCTGTCTGACCGCTTGACTCCAAGAAGTCGTCTGTAGTTTGTCTCTTTCCAATTTTCGGACCCATACAGCAATATAGGTCAGATTAGTTGTTTTGAAAAATTTCTTCTATGTAAAATACTAAGACAGCAACTGTTGTTGTCTGTCAAATGAGTAAAAACGCATTGCACTGCCATTAAGCGCCTAGTAAGTCAGGCCCACTTCGGCGTGGGAGAGAATTATCTTTTAATTCTTCCTGGAAAAAGGCAGGAGAATGGATCAGGAAGGAAAAAACTGGACAAGAAGGCGGTGACAGGAAGAAATTAAACAAGGCAGAAACAAAAGAGAGGGCTAGAAAAGAGGGAATTCCTAACGTACAATTTCCAGAAAGTGGGGATGCTATTTACTGACAGGCGTCTGGCATCCCCCCCCCCCCCCCCCACAAAGTTTTGACAAATCGAGATATTTGGGCATGCCTGTCTTTTAAATGTTGTTTAACTGAATCATTTTTGGCTTAGCCATACAGATTCTAGCCTTGACGTCTTGTAAACAGCAGCCATTATTCATTCTCTTTGACAGAGCTGAAATATTAGAAATTTTGAGCGTATTTCAGATCTGTTCCACTGATTTTGATATTCCAGAGGGTGACTGAATCATTACTGCATTGCTTTGGTCTTTTCGGCCTTTAACTTATGGCCAGTAATGTTGCCCCCCCCCCCCCCCCCCCCCCGCGTTGTCTGTAGAGAATTCTTCTTATGCTTACTACTCTTCACTATTATCCTCCATTGAGGGCCCAATTTGTCCCATGGAGTAGGCCGTTTAAGCTTCATTCAAGTGTCAAAGGTACAATTTTGACAGTAAGCAAGCAAGACTGGAAGATACCGTTTGTTTTCGGAGTCCATTGTGCAGATTCAGTCTTCTTCCAGCCCTTATGCTGAGCTGAGCCTTTCAACCGAGGACCCTGTAGGTGGACACTTACAAAAACTACCTTCTGCGCAAGTTGAATGTGTAGACTTTTTGTAGGTCATCGCGTGCCAGTGGAAATAGGTGAGAAAGTAAAAGCAAAGCAAAAAAAACAAATAACACCAACCCAAAAGCAACACAAAAAACACATCCACTTTGGTGTCGTAGTTAGACACCAGCTCAGAAGCTAGAATAAAACCACGTGCTGGTTTTTCTCCTCCATATCTTGTTCGTGAAAGAAAGTCTTTATAAGAGATTAATTCCTCCAGTCATTTATTCTGTTAGCGGCTTCACGGTCACATGTATGCCAAAACTCAACCACTGGTGGACTTTGGGTTCAAGCTAAGAAAAGAAAGAATTAAATCTTGGGAGTTTGAAAAAAACACCAACCCAAACAGGACTGCCTCCTAACCGAGGAATAAAGATAGACGATTCTGGAGGTTAAAGAAAATCCATGGTATCTTTCAAGCCAAGGAAATACGAAGTAACTATTTCAGGTTGGAAGAGATTCCTGGTTTGTCTTGGAGCTGAAGAAGAACTACGGTAAAACGATGGTGTGAAAGTATCTAGGCTGGCCTTTTAGCCGAGGAAATAAATGCCAGGCGTACCTTAGGGTGGAAAAGGATTCAGAAACGCCTTCCTTAAAACAAAGAGGCACTGCCTTAGAGAAGAAGAGTGCTTAAGGGTTCATCCGACAGAACAAAGAATAGAAACCTAAGGTCGAAGAAAACCCAAGGATATTAAATCATATGAAATTTTCTAGCCAAGACAACTATCAAGCGCTAACTACCCTAGGGCCGGAGAGAATCCAGGCATGCTCCCCTTGGAGTCCAGCATCAATGCATGCTGGGTTTCGAAGTGGCGGCGTAGGTCCACCTTCCTCTGGAAGGAGCGG
Source organism: Rapana venosa (assembly GCA_028751875.1). Taxonomy (NCBI): domain Eukaryota; kingdom Metazoa; phylum Mollusca; class Gastropoda; order Neogastropoda; family Muricidae; genus Rapana; species Rapana venosa. The sequence continues at coordinate 25,712,831 of CM054155.1, read as the reverse complement.
CCACAGTGGGTGCAGGTGAAGGGTTTGAACCCCGTGTGTTTGCGGCTGTGAGTGATGAGGTTGGAGCTCTGGCTGAAGGACTTGCCGCACTGCTGACACTTATGGGGCTTCTCTCCTGTCAGACACGCACACACACACCATCATCATCATCATCATCATCATCATCATCACCACTCATCATCATCATCACACCACCATCATCATCATCATCATGATATCGAATACCTTTACAGTACATGGTGCAATTCGATTCAATATGACACTCTAGGCCTACAAAAAAATGCACACCATCTTCAGAAGAAAAGCTATATCATCATCATCATCATCATCATCATCATCATCATCATATCGGATACCTTACAGTACATGATGCAATTCGATTCAATAGGGCACTCTAGGCCTACAAAACAATACACACCACCTTCAGAAGAAAAGCTATGACTATTGTGACTCAACTGCAGTTTTTGCCATTTTTGTGCAGTTATTCCATTGTCAACATGCCTGCGATATTGAAATATGCACACCTCTTTCTAAGCTGCCACATCATAAATTAGTATGCTGTTCTGACGCGTTATTTCGGACCAACATGTCCGACCAGCAACGCGCTATGTCGGACCAACAACGGGCTATGTCGGACCAACGGGTTATATCGGACCAATGTGCTTTGTCGGACCAACGCGCTTTAAGCCCTAGGAGATTTGTGCTGTCCAGACATCGCGTCAGAAAAAAATGCACATAACTGTTTTTTTCATGCTCAATTGCCGCAGTTACAATGTGTATGTTTATAATATTTGAAAGTAGCTTTTAGTCCCAAACCATTCAGTACCGGTATCTATGAATACTCTGATTTAACTACAGGGATGTTTTGTTTCTTCTTTTTTTCGTTCCTCGGCTAGAATTCCCGAGGTTTATCAGTGGTGAGATTTTGCGTATGCGACCGTTTTTGCCCACCATGGAGGTAGCTGCATTCCGACTTCGAGGATATATGCTGGGTATGTTCGTGTTTCGTAACCTACCACACGCTGACATGAATTACGGGATCTTTAACGTGCATGTTCGATCTTCTGCATGTGTATAATTATACACGAAGGGAATCAGGCATTTGCAGATCTGCACTTAAATGTTGACCTGGGAGATAGTATGTAAAAATCTCACCCTTAATTCACCAGACGCCGCCAAGATTTGAACCCACGACTTCATGGACCTATGGGATTGAAGTCGAACGTCTTAACCAGTCGGCTATAGCATCCGTCACTTTTGTTTCTATAATCCGTCAGAGGCATGAAACTAAAGACGTATTAGTTACATAGTTTTTACACGACATATTATATTATATAAGCTCAGAACCTAATCAGGATATTCTTCATCAGCACAAACAATTCATCGCAAGAAACAAAGTATGAACTGCCTTGGGGTTCAGATGACTCAGACATTTTTTCATGCAGTCGAAATAGATATTTAAACGTTTTCAGTAATCTTCAAACTTCTTTGAAATACATATTGTTCCATTTACTTTTTTCTCCTCATATTCTTTCACCATACTACTAGGCCTATAGCACCACAAAACCCCGAACAAACACCAAAATGTTAACCCCCCCCCCCCTTTTTTTCTTCTTTTGGTCTAAAATTTTTAATGACTTGATAACATCCAGATTTTGCTTATCAAAAGTAAAGCCTAAGAAATTACCCAAATTTATTTTTCAACTTCAAAGAAATTATCTCCAAAATCATGATGGGCGGACAGCCAGACAGACAGAAAACAGACAAGCAGCCAGACAGACAAATACAGATTTGTCACGCTTTGTAATAAAACAATACATTTTCCCCCCTCCAGGGTTTTTTGTGTGGTTTTTTTCGAACGCGTTCAGCCACGATGGATTCATACGGATTTTTTTTCATTTCAAAGGAGACCTAGCCGCCACGAGTGCCTGACGCAATAGTTTCTAGGCTCTTTCTCATCCATTGATTAACCGCAATCGTCTCCCTCCATTCGCCCCCCCCCCCCCCCCCCCCCCCCCCCCCCCCCCCCCCCCCCCCTCTCTCTCTTACATCCCATCTACCCCCATCCTTCGATCCGTCTCCCCATTATTTAAAGAGAGAAAAAAAAAGCAACCACTGCAACTGATCTACAGCTCATTTGAAACATGGTATCGATCGAGAACTCACCCCCCTCCCACAACTTGGAACTAGCAGACATCAATCAAACCCTGATTACCCCGCGCCCCCCCCCCCCCCCCCCCCCTTCACTGATAATGTCACCGCCCATCTCCCCGCCCCCTTCGGGATTGGCTTTATTTTTCCCATCATGCCCTGCTCCCCGCGCATGCCCAGGGCTGCCGCTTTTCGCACCGAGAAGCAGACGACACTTTTTGACCCCTGACCTCCCCCGAGATTCGAGCGTGATTAAGAGAACCTATTAGCGAGTAGGGGATGGGCTTGTAATAAATACGACGTGGTAAATATCAGGCCGGGAAAAAGAACACCCCAAAAAATCACAATGTGCTGGTGGCGTTGGGTATGATCGCGGCTGGCGAGAGAGAGAGAGAGAGAGAGAGGAGAGAGAGAGAGAGAGAGGAGAGAGAGAGAGAGAGAAGATGAATGGAGAGAGAGAATGTGTGTAAATGAATGAAGAGAGAAGAGAGAGAGAGAGAGAGAGAGAGAGAGAGAGAGAGAGAGAGAGAGGCCTACAGTCCTCTGAATATGCCACGGTTATGTTTTATTGCTCTTCTTATTCAGTGATGCGCCGCCGTTTTGTGTTTGTTGCTCTAGTGGTACTGTTTTTAATTATCGTTCTTTTTGTTGTGTTGTTGTTTTCCTATCCCTCGGTAACGTTTTTGTTTATCGTTTGGGTGTGTTGTTTTTTTGTTGCGACTGTATACTGCTGTTTCTGGCTGCTGTTGTTTTTGTTGTTGCTGTTATAATAATCATCATAATAATATAAATATAACGATAATATCAACACTAACAACAACAACAATAATAATTACTGTTATCTTTATCATCATTATCTTTCTATCATTATTTCAGTGCCATCTTTTGTTCTCCCTTAATCCCTTTGCAAGCGGTCTGTGCACTACACTGACTTTTCCAGGCAGTGTGTCTAGCTCGGGCAAACTGAACTGGCGGGGCCTATTCCTCTGCAGCTGTCAGGCTGCATGCTGGGCATGTTTATACCATCTATGCCACCAGACTTTGCTGGGCTGCTCCTCTATGAAAAATGGATGGATGGGGATTTTGATGCTCTACGTGCGTTCGCCCAGGGGACTTCGATTTACAGTCTCGTCCAAAGGTTGGCAGAGAGGACTGGAGTTGGAACCGGTGGGTATACTTGAATGGAAAAAAACCCCACAAAAGCCCCTGGAACGGAAATCTCAAAGGGGGATTTGAACTCACGCAAACAGTCAAACTCCGATTTTCTTTTTCACTTTCGGCTAGAGCTCCGAGGTTCACCGATGGTAATATTTTGTTTATGCAACCGTTTCTTGTCTACCTTTTAGGTCGCCGTATTCCCATTTGGGAATAAATTACGATTTCAATGTTCCAATTACTAGGATATCCAGCCCCATATCTAAGAAACAGTAAATTCAAATTTCGTAAGAAATTATATTTTTTCTGAGCGATCCCCCAAAAAAACAGCACAATAGTATCGAACTTGAAGAACAGGTCTCTGGGAGTAAACATAATTTCAAGCAACCGCTTTCTTTATTTGAATTACAAGATTAAACAATAAAAAGGGGCGAAAAGGCGAATGGGAGGGGGAGGATTTTTTCCATGTGAAAAGAAATGACTGGGAACAAATTTTTACTGTATGGAGAGGGAGCGAAATAGAGAGAGAGAGGGGGGGGGGGGGGAGGTGTCAGAATCTAACACCAGATCAAAAGCCAACATCTTATTCATTTATAAAGCTTACCTATTTGATGCAAATAAAAAGTTTTCTACAAGGCTGTTGATTTTCCAGAACGATCGCCCATATTACATGGATACTAATAGGCTCAGATAACAGCTAGCTTGTCAAAAGAGAGAGAGAGAGAGAGAGAGAGAGAGAGAGAGAGAGAGAGAGAGAGAGAGAGAGAGAGAGAGAGAGAGAGAGCGCTATAATTGTATAACTAAGTTCTGATTTCATTACCCTACTTCCCTTGAAAAACACAAAATATTTCGCACGAATCTATATCAACAGTCAATAACGATCAACAGCAACAGATCATACAGCCTATATATCTATATATATCCCCCTCCCACTAAAAACCCATAGAAAACTCACTTTGATTGAGGTGATAAACCAAAGCAGATGGGAAAAAAAGGCTAAAAACCATTACTTTCTGCAATATTTCAACATATAAAAAAAAAAGTCACCATTAACTCTCTCATTACCAGACAACACGACACCCCCACAGAGCAAACACAAACACACACACACACCCTCCCTCACACACACACACACACACACACACACACACACACACACACACACACACACTCCTCTCTCTCTCACACACACACAACACAACACACACAAAAGAACAGACGGCCCAACAAAGGCTCAGCAGCTTAGCACCCCATCGCTCCACGCAATCTGTGTCTGCTGGGGCGGCCAAAAAATCTCGCGGTTTGATTTGTCTGACATTCGGCTGACCTTTTCAACGGCCGCAGCTACAACGGTCAGGGGCTCCCAGAAGATCGCTTAGGAAGGAGACATGCCGACCAGATATGGGCAGCTGATGGATTAGGGCGTCATTAGCTAATGACGGGGCCCACCGATCATGAATTATGGCCCCTGACAAAATCTTTGCAATATGGCGTACAATTTTGCCGACGCCTGCATATTCCGCTGACCCACGGGCGCGTTGCATGGGGTAAGGAGGGGGGTAGGGGAGATGTAGAGAGTGATGTATGAATAAATTAGCATCTCGGGTTACAGTCTGATTCAATTTTGGGGGGTGGGGGGGGGATTATCTTCACTTCTGTGGTTGGAGTGGTTTGTGAAGCTTGTCACCACGGGTGGTGGTTTTGTTGTAATGGGGGGTGGATGAGTGTGGAGGAGTGGAGTGGGGGTGGGGTGGGGTGGGGGGGGGGGGGGGGGGAGATGACGAGTTGGTCGTGTTCTGGGCTCCGATGAGTTTTAAAGAGTAATGGGGTGTAAA
>CM054155.1:25620190-25702690 GCA_028751875.1 Rapana venosa | reverse complement strand
GGTGGATCGGTGGTTTAGAGGTAACGCGCCTGCCTAGAAAGCGAAAAGTTCGGGTCGGAAGTGTACGGTGGTTTGTTGATCCCCGTTCGGGCCAAAAACTTTTCCCCCATCCATTAGACCAAGAGTGGTGGTCTGGGTGCTAGTCTTTCGGATGAGACGATAAACCGAGGTCCCGTGTGTTACACAAAATTATTTAGCGCACGTAAAAGAAACCACGGCAACAAGAGAGTTGTCCCTGGCAACATTATATAGAGAAAAAGACACTCTGATACAGTTGCCGACTGAAAAAGACACACACAAAAAATAATGGGTGGTGCTGCTCTTGTGGCGACGCGCTCTCCCCGGGGAGAGCAGCCCGAATTTCATGAAAAGAAATCTGCCGTGATCTAACGTGGTATAAAAAAACAAGAAAAAAACAGCAGTATACATCTGAAAGAACTATGCTGTTGGGTAGAACTGAGGGAGGCGAGACTCAAACGATACTGAATGATGAATTTTTAACACATACACCACACACAAACCTCTGGATAAGATTATAAACCGCGATCTTGTGTGCGAACGCACACATAACATCTTGCACACATGTTAAAACCTGAGAAGAAGAAGAAAAGAAAGAAAGAAGGAAAAGTAGTAGAAGAAAATGAAAAAGAAAGAAGAAGAAAATAAGGAAAAATGTGTTAGAGGAAAGTTCATACATTGTACCCACATACACATCACCCGCGTGTACGCATACAAGAAAAAGCACGTTTTCGCACACGCACGCTTCTTCCTTTGAAATATCTTTTAACCATTTTTTCTTAAAAATCTTTTCAAAATCACACAACCAATTGCGAAAATCTTGGGCCCACACTTGAAGAGTGTGTGGAGATGAAAAGACAACTGAAACGTCCAACACTGAGAAGCACTGATTAATAATATCCCCCTGCACGGACCCGCTGGTTACCGCAAGAAATCGAAAGTGGATGTTTAGAGAGCAAAGATCCAATTAGTCGTTTCATGGCTATGGTGGTGACCCGATCGTTCGTTACCTTACAGCTTTAGTTTTCTGTTCCCCTCCTTCGACACCAAAACTTTCCAATAATTATAGCTATCAGGTAGTAGTATCACTTTGTGTCTGTGTGTGTGTGTGGTTAAATTAGAATAACTGTTCACACATGATTGTTATGCACGCGAGAGAGCGAGAGAGAGAGAGAGAAGAGAGAGAGAGAGATGAGAGAGAGGAAGAGATAGAGAGAGTAGAGAGAGAGAGAGATGAGAGAGGAGCAAGAGAGAAATGATAGTTATTGATATAGGAAAAAAAAAAGGTAAAGGAGTCCCATAACCTATAAGGTCGTAGGGGAGCGAGGCGTCAGAGACCTCACTTCTCTAGGGCCAGCATATTGAGGGCGGCGCCCATCTCCTCTCCCTCGCTGCTTTACCTTCCCTGACCCTAAAGAGGGCAGGTACCCATTTACAGCTGGGTGAACTGGGGGAACTGTACTGAAGCCAAGGCGCGCAAACGGTCACCCATCCAACTGGTAACCACGCTCGACGCTGCTTAACTTGGCTGGGGGAAAGCGAGTGCTCCGACCACTGAGCTATCCATGTGATATACGGTTCATAAAAGATATCAGATTTTACATTATTAAATAAAGAAATAAATCGAAACTAACTACCTACCTACCTACTTCTGTAAAAAAAAGCAACAACCCATCAATCAGTATTAATGAATTCGCTCTCTTGCTCACATACAATCGATCACCTTGGGATGAGCCTATAAACCGAGGTCCTCGCAGCGAATGCACGCGGAGCATCTGAAGTATAATCATGTTACACCCGCTACGCCTTTCCGAAGAGAAGACCATTGAGTGCCGGCGGCACAATTTACAAAACTGCATGCACACAGGGACTAAATGTAAAAAGCACTGCTTATTCATTATCATCGAATCAAAAGAATTGAAGCTGAAATCTCTCTTTCAGACAGGGGCTAAGGCCTCAAATCTGAATAAACTACTCGTATTCTCTCTCTCTCTCTCTCTCTCTCTCTCCTCTCTCTCTCTCTCTCTCTCTCTCTCCTCTCTCTCTCTCCTCTCTCAGAAAGGGCTATGGCCTCAAATCTGAATAAACTATTATCTCTCTCTCTCTCTGTCATTGTCTCTCTCTCCCTCCCTCCTCCCTCTCTGTTGATCTATCTGTCTGTCTGTCTCACTGTGTTGATCTGTCTCTCTGGTTGATCTCTCTCTCTCTCTCTCTCTCTCTCTCTCTCTCTTCTCTCTCTCTCTCTCTCTCTCTCTCATCTCTCTCTCTCTCTCTCTCTCTCTCTCTCTCCTCTTTTTCTTCCCAAGGTGAGAACAAAGCCCGAAATCGTAGAACTGTTTGCCTCCTGCAAAGGCTCGTTAGAAAATCACACACTAGTTAGAATGAAATATGCATGACCGGGTGAATACTGTGTCCATTCTTCACACCACTGGCCACACGGAATGCAGCATTCCACAACGCCAGAAAGAGCAAGGTGTCTTTCCAATTTGGCATTCGATTTGAAAAGAAGCCGAGCCGTTTTGAAAAAAAAGTTTCTTTTTATCATTTCGCAAAAGATGGATCAATGGGCTCGAGGTAGCGCACCTACCGAGAAAGTGAGAAGCGCTGGTTCGATCCCCGCCTCCCCCATTTCTACGTGACTTTGAGTGGTGGTCTGGATGCTAGTCTTCCCGATGGGACGATAAATAGAGGTCTCGTGTGAAACACGCGTTCTGCGTTTGTAAAAAGAACCCAGTGCAACAAGAGAGTTGTCCCTGGCAAATTTCTGTACAAAAAGTCACTTTCGTAAGGAAATAAATACACACGAGAAAGGAAAAAGAAAAAAAAAATGGATGGCGCTGCTTTTGTGGCGACGCGCTCTCCTTAGGGGCGCACCCCGAATTTCATGCAGAGAAATCTGCTGTGACTGAAAGTGATATGCAATTCAATACAATACAATACAAAACAATACAAAGTAAAAGAAATCGAATGTAATAGAAATGGGCTGGGCGATTCAAATCAACAAAATTAAAATATGAATGATATATGGAATGAGTAGAAGCGTTCAAACTACCTTAATACCAAAACAATTCGAAATATTTCCGCAAAAGAGACTATTTTCCATCTTAATTTATACACCTTATACTCTTCTATGTGTTGTCATATTCAATATGGCAGAGACTGCTATGCACGATTGGTCTGCTGAGCCGCTCAAGACTGTTCCAAACAATAATGATAATAATACAAACACATGAAACTTGTGTAACGCTAGATCTTGTAAAAACAAACCAAAGCGCTTGCATTTAACCTATTCTTACCCATGCACCCAATAACAAATAGTTTTAACAAATTCAATTTACACACTCGCACGCACGACGCACGCACCCCCCCCCCCCCCTTTCGGATGAGACTATAATCCGAAGCCCCGTGTACGAATGCACGCAGAACATCTTGCGCACACAGTAAATCCTGTTCCGCTTTTCGAAAGAGTAGGCCATTGTGTGCCGGTGGGAGCAGATGACAAAATTTACAAAACCGAATACGCACGAAGACTGGTTGTAAAGCACACACACACCACACAACACACACACACACACACACACACACACACACACACACACACACACACACACATATATATAAATAAATATATATATATATAAAATGCGCGTGCGTGTATTGCGTGTGTGCGTGCGTGTGTGTGTGTGTGAAACATGTCCGGGTCAGCTTATTTTTCCCCCGAAATTTCTTCACAACCTCACGCAAACAATTTGAAATTAGCGGCATCATACGGGGGCCGGATAGCCTAGTGGTTAGAGCGTTGCGCTTGTGATCTTGCGGCCCAGGATCGAACCACCACCAAGGCGCCTGTTTGGGGGAATTTTACCCTGGAGTTAACACCAGTACTCCACTCCCCTAAAAAGTCCTTCAGATAAGACTATAAACCGAGACCCAGTGCGCCAACACACGCACATCATCTTGAACACACGTTAATAACCCGTTCCGCCTTACGGAAAAGTAGGCCATTTCGTGCCGGTAGGAACGGATGACAAAACGTATTTAAAATGCATGCACATAAGTGTCATGTTTTAGATACCATCCCCGCGGTCGGAGTGTGGGTAAAAACGGTCGCATACGCAGAATCTTATCCTTAGTGAACTTCGGTGCTCTAGCCGAAGAATGAGAAGAAAAAAAGTCAACACATCAAATTCCAGGAACACAACAACAGTCTGGTTAGAACATCCAACGCGTGGTCTGATTACAACCTGAAAGCTTTGAACCTGGTGGAGCTCATTTCTCTCTCTGTGCAGCAGCCTGCATGCTGGGTATGTTCGCATCCATCTCCGCCGAACTGAAAATTATTGTCTTCTATAGAATTAACAAAAAGAATGTTTCGATTCCAATTTCTTTGCAAGACGTTCGAGTGAGACCAAAGTCACCTGTGCAAACACACCCATCACCACTTACGCTGATTAAAAACCCTATCTGTCTCTTGCAGAAGACTTGGGCAGTTATTATAACTGGTGATTTGGATTACGCGAACATACCCAGCATGCAGGCTGCTGCACAGAGAGAAATGGGCTCCACCAGGTTCAACTTGTTAAAGATGAGTTGTCCGAAAGTGTCGGTAACCCTAGGTGACTCCCCACGGCGAAAGAGAGAAACAGAAACCTCAAATGGCCACACATTGTTTTGCGGGGTGTGTTTTTCTTCTTATTTTAACAACGACCTTATGTTTTCGGTTGTGTTTTACTTACCATCATTATTTTTATGTACATTTCCGTATTTCTTCTTCTTATGTATTATTATTATTTTATACGAATTCTATATTATGATTATTAGACGAATTCTATATATTATGTATTCAAGCTTATTAAAAAGTTTTTTAAATGTCGCTTAATTAGCAACGAAAATAACACGACCACATGGTCTGTTGATGTCTGTATTTAAACATTCTGTGTGTGTGTGTGTGTGTGTGTGTGTGTGTGTGTGTGTGTGTGTGTGTGTGTGTGTGTGTGTGTGTGTGTGTGTGTGTGTGATGTTTTCGAGTCAGTGATATGGATTTTATCAACGCCCTAATATTCCTTGGAAAATGTTTTGTTCAAGTATTGATTCTGCAAGTTGGCATATCGAAGCTTTCTTAATAGAAAAAAATTAATGAATGGAGAACTGAACTGTGGAATAATAGTAGATGCCTTTATTATATTAAAAAACAAACTATAAGATCAATTTTGGTATTGAAAAAATATATAACTTGTCTACCAGATGTATATGTTTTCACTCATGAAATTTCGCTGCAGTTTTCACAAGCTTCCTATTGAGGTTGGACATCTCCATAATATACCATGGGAAGAAAGAATGTCTGTTTTAGGGGATGAATTTCCTTTATCATGGAATGTCCTCACTTTAAACATTTACAAGATTTTATTCCTCAGCATTTTCTTCAGCCCATGTCCAGTTATTGTAGGCTGATAAAATGTAAATCTCGAAATATTTTCCTGTCTCACTAAAAATTCATAAAATTTGCAGGTATTCAAGAAATTTCACTTGTCTTTCACAAGTGTAGATTGTGTCTTTTAAAGAAATCTGTATACTTTTCGTTTGTAATTCTCCATACCCCAAAAGATGTGAAAGGAATTAAATCTTGAATCGTGTGTGTGTGTGTGTGTGTGTGTGTGTGTGTGTGTGTGTGTGTGTGTGTGTGTGTGTGCATGTGTGCGCGTGCCTGTGCGTGTATATAAATTTTAGTCAAATACAGTGCTAAATAAACCAGTTGTGAAGAATTAAAAGTTTAAGCTATATGTCTAGTTCATTAAAAACGAGATAGAGAGAGAGAGAGAGAGGGGGGGGGGGAGGGGAAGAAAAGAGAGAGGAGGAGAGAGAGAGAAGAGAGAGAGAGAGAGAGAGAGAGAGAGAGAGAGAGAGAGAGAGAGAGAGAGAGAGAGAGAGAGAGAGAATCAACAGAATATGTCCGGAAAAAAATTAAGGTTTGTGTGTGTGTGTGTGTTGTTGTTGGTTGGTTGTTTTTTTGTTTTTTTGGGGGGTGTGTGTGCACAAATGGATACTTACAATTCTGCATGGACAAAAGGCGTCTACATTTAAAACATCACTAAATAATATAATTATTATATTTGAATCATTAAATGATTATGCCATCACATCTCTCTTTGTCCTAGACTAAGAAGTGAGAGACGGAAAGAGAGTGAGAGAGAGCGAGAGAGAGAGAGAGAGAGAGAGAGAGAGTGTGTGTGTGTGTGTGTGTGTGTGTGTGTGTGTGTGTGTGTGATAGATAGAGAGGAGGGGGGTGGGAGGGCAGAGAGTGACAGAGACACAGAGAGAGAAAGCGACTCACAAACAGACAAGAGATAACGGAAAAGAACAACAAAGATGAGGAGAGAAGAAATGTGTGTATGTGTGTGTGTGTGTGTGGTGTGTGTGTGTGTGTGTGTGTGTGTGTGTATGTGTGTGTGTGTGTGTGATTGGGGGGAGGGAGATAGAATTTTTGATAGCATTCAGCTCATTTACTCTAAAAAGGCATAGTTTCCCAGTTTCAAATGAAAGACAAAAGAAACAAGTGGAATATTCTTCTTACTCCTTCTTCGTAGAGGAACGCTCAGATAGCAACTATTGTTGTCTGTTACAAGAGCGAAAATGCGTTGAGCTGCCGTTAAGCGCCTGCAAATCAGGCTCAGCGCATCCGACTTCGGCATAGGAGAGAACTGTTATCTTTTAAGTCTTCATGGGGGAAAAATGCAAGAGAATAGACCAAGAAGGCTGAAAATAAACAAGCAGGTAATGACAGGAAGAAAAAGAGCAAGGCAGAAACAAAGAGAATGATAGAAAAGCGGGAATTTCTGGCAAAAAACTTCTAGGTGGGGATGCTATTTATACTGACAGCCCTCACCCCCTCCTCCCACGGCATCCACATGGGGAAATACTACCACTACTATTACTAATAATAATGATGATAATAACAACAATAATAATAACAACAACACAACAATAATAATGTTATAATAACGAAAATAATAATAACAACAACAATAATAATCCCTTACCTTTGACAGAAGGCACAACAAGTTGAAAAGCACTACCGCGGGATAATTTGGGGTCCAGGTCAGTTGTCTGATCCGGGTTTTCTGTCCACATCATGGCGTCTTCTCGGTGACTTTCCACCAGAAACTACCTGAACATAGCACAATCCGTATAATCAAATTTGAAAAAAAGAAAGAGAAGAGTTTAACTTGATGATCTAAAACAGATGAAGATCACTTTGTTGTTAGTAGGCCTACTAATGTTGTTTTAGGTAAGGATTAGTTTGTAGAATAAAATAATTTGTGTTGATTTCTTTATCCTAGAGGTGATGTGGGTACCCTAGGATTTGTTTTTTTTCTTTTTATCACGCTGGGTTTGGCGTTTCCTCTTTCATTTATTTTTTCTATCTACTTCAAGTATTCAAGTGTTTCTTTTTATCACGTTGGGTTTGGTGTATGTTTCCTTTTTTTCTATAACCTATTTCAAGTATTCAAGAATGCTTACAGCACCTCTGCACTTGCCCCTTTACATTTCAAGCTAATTTCCTGACTTTTTCTATGAAAGAAAAAAACAACTCCTACCTTCCCCAAAACTTAAAAGATCTGGATATAAAAATACAATCCCCGGAATAGGAAATAAAAATGTAATCTTTCAACTGCAACTTCATTTTTTTCCCACTTATCTTTTCCCTTCCTCCGTTCTTCCTTTAAAGTCTGTCAGCATATCCTGTCTCCTTTCTTTCTAATTTTCACTCCCCATTTCTCACCCTTTAAGGAGGAGTCCCACGATCATATAAAACCAGCTTAATACCACCATCGAACTCACTCACTAAAATGACAATCCAAGATGTTGTTGTCACCAAACCAAAACCAGATTGGCTTTAAATGGTTTTGACTGTTGTGATAGCCCCATGGCCCATCCCTTCCTTCCTCTTGATGCTGGGATCTCCCTGTATAGCATTGCCAGCACCGCCCCTCTTTGCAAATCACAGAACAGAACTGGCACGTGCGCGGCCGTAGCCACCAGCCAATCAAAACGCGAGAAACAACCACGCGCACGCGCCCTGCGGCTACACTGATCTTTTGACCCGGAGGCGGAACAAGCAATCGAGGGATCATACAATGCAAAGGTTACAGTGGTGGCGGTGGGGCGGGAGAAGGTGAGGAAAGGGGGAAGGGGGGAAGAGGAAGGATCCGTTTGAATGGCGAGTGTTGTAATTATTGGTCGCGGATTGATTGAATGATTGATTTTTCTCTCGTGAGAACTACGACCCAGGTAGTTAAGGATGGAGAGAGAGAGAGAGATGGAGAGAGAGAGAGAGACATTGTGGTTTGTTAGTTTGAATAACGGAATTCTTTTTGTGTGCGGTATGTGAGGGCGCTGAGGGGAGAGAGACTGATTCTGCAATCGGTTTCTTTCTCGCCGCGTCTTTGATAAACGGAACTCCTGATTGTGGAGAAGTGTGGCGCTGTTCTCACGCTGCAGATCGAGTGTGTAAAGGACTTTGGCCGAGTTACTTTTTGTTGTTATTGTTGTCGTTGGATCAATTCTCGGTTCATTTCATTCTAATGATCAATTCTCGGTTCATTTCATCCTAATAGACTTGCTTCTCGGTTTTTAAAACAATGATTTTTGTAACCAGTTTTGCTTTCTCAAGTTTCTGTTTTTATTCCATATTTTCTTTCTTCTTTCTGTCTTTATTAATAACTTGCTTACTTAACGGACTTACAAGCTAACTTACTACCCGATTTTCTTTCGTTCCTGTGCGCATGCTAGAGCTCCAAGGTTTACTAACGGTCATATTTTTTTGTATGCAACAGTTTTTGCGCACCATTAAGGTAGCCACATTCCGACTTCGGAGATGATGTCTAAACACGCCCCAGTTTGCATGCGGTCTTATAAACATTGTCATTCCTTCCCACCCGCACACAATGGTCTACTCTTCCAAGCGGCAGAACGGGTGTTAACGTGTTCTGCGCGCGTTCGCACGCGAGACCTCGATTTACAGACTCATTCGAAGGACTTTCGGGGGGAGTGGAGTTGGTACCGATGAACTCCAGGTGTAAAACCCTCGACAGGGTGCCGGGGCGGTGGCTCAAACTCGGGCCTCAGATCGTAAGCGCAAATTTCTAATAGCTAGGGTGTCCTGCATATGTATTTTGATTCTCTTTGAAAAAAATGGGTCTTTTTCTACAGATTTTTGCCTGGGACAACTTTTGTTTCAGTAGGTTTTTCTTTTAGGTGCGTTAAATGAATGAATACCTGTTGTACAGGGGGCCTAGGGTTTATCATCTCATTTGAAAGACTATTATGAGGGGCATTGTGTTAAAACTAATACGAGAGAGAGAGACAGACAGACACAGAGGAAAAACCCCAAACACCAAAGAAAGATAAAACATAAGTCTACATAATAACCACGGCAATTTTTGTTCAGACATATAATCCAAGCATCTACAACTAACAACTAACATTTCCGTGAATCCATACGACTTTCTCACAAAGAACCTTGGGGGAACAAATTATTTTTCATCCTGATGTCTTGCTAGTTTGACCATGAGCGCACTGTTGCGCGTCTGCACACGCGCGCGCGCGACAGAACCATCCAGCCCCCCACAGCGGCCCCCTGTAGCTCTCCCCTCCCAAATCCCAACTATGGTAGGAAAAATAACCAAAAAAACTGAATAATTGCGGATGCGGTCAAAATTGTTTCAAATCTACGTTACTACTGTGGGGCATCCTTCCCTGGAACCCTAGAGAAACTAACCCCCAAAAAATGACGAGGCATCGTCTCCAATATCTGGGACACTCCCCCCACCTCCCTCCCTTTCCCCTCTCGTCTTAAGAGGTTTACTCTGATCAGAATAGAGATGTAATATACGAAGTCTTAATGACAGCCACACCAGTGCCAAACAGCCCTCTCTCCTCCCTTAACAAACTACCTATTATTCGATACTCCTTTAAGGAGGGTGGCGGGATGGTTCAAACGTTCGCCTGCCAACAAGTAAACTGTGAGGTTCCGAGTTCGATTCCCAGTCTCGCCCTTTCTTCCCAGTTTGACGGAGGAAAAAATCGAACTGAATAGTCAAAGTCGTTCGGACGAGACTATAAGCCGAGGCCCCATGTGCGAACTCACGCAGAACATCCTTTGCACACGTAAGAAACCCGTTCCACCTTTCGGAAGAGTAGTCCATTATGTTCCAGAAGGAACGGATAACAAAAAAAGCTCAGCATGTACACAGGTGTTGTGTTTAGACACCACCCCCGAAGTCGGAATGCGGTTACCTAAATGTTGGAGGGGGGGGGGGGGGGGGGGGGGGGGAGGAGAGACGGTCGCATACCCATAAATATCGCCTTTGGTGAACCTCGGAGCTCTAGCCCAGGAACGAAATTTAACAAAAAGAAAGAAAAAAAGATACTCCTTTAGCTCACCTCAAGCCAGCTTGTGACTGACGTTTGCCATCGTCCCCACTCCCGCGCGGCAAACCACGGCAATGGCTGGTCTGCAGGTAACGCATCTCCGAGGAAAGTGACAAGTGTGGGTTTGATCATCAATCCACTAGACCTCGAGTGGTGGTGGTGGTCTGGGTGCGAACCTTTCAGGTGGGACAATAAACCGACGACCGCACGCGCGCGCGCGCGCGCGTGTGTGTGCGTGTGTGTGTGTGTGTGTGTGTGTGTGTGTGTGTGTGTGTGTGTGCGCGCGCGCGTGCGTGTGCGTGAAAGTCAAACTTGTTTTCAGAAGGTACATTGAATAAGCAGTGCATTTGCTTTTTTTCATCAAGCCATCTATTTAAAGAAAAAGAGAAAACATATATATGCAGACATAGAATAAAAACCTAATCAATGATAAACCATACAAATGATATATGCATACATGGAATTAATACACGAAGTCTAAATGACAGGCACATAAGTGTGTGTGTGTGTGTGTGTGTGTGTGTGTGTGTGTGTGCGCGCGCGTGAAATCATCACTCATTTATAACACACGGCTCACTACAGTGAAACTGTTATGTTATATGACATGTTTATACTGGAATTCGGTTTGTATGCTTCTAGTTATAATCTTCAGTGTTTTTATTTAATTATTTCTAAATCAAACTGGACAGGGCATCTGCTGATGTCAGGAAAGAGGAGTGTACCGTTAAATGAAAAGAAAGGCCTTGAAAACCTTAAGTATAAAGTCATCCATTTTCACGCCTGCTTTCATAAAGCATTAAACATGCAGATAAAATCGCTTATACGTGACAGTAGAATATCGTTGCATAAGTTTTTGTTGTTTTTTGATGATAATGATTATTATAATCATATGCAGGGTGACGGAAATGGAGGTTGAAAATTAGGGACAGATAATTATGAGGGGAAGATCTTGGGTAGAAAAGAAAGTGTTTTGAGGCTGGATTTGAAAGTGTAGGTTTCGGTGGAGCGAAAGAGGGATGTGATTCCAGGTGGATGGACCAGAAACAGATAAAGATCCACGGCCAACAGTGGTTGGTTTGAATCTGGGTGTTGGAAAGCACAAAGTATCTGCGGCTGAACGAGGGGAACGGGATAGAGTAAACATGTTAAGATAGCTATAGAGATAAGAGGGTGCAGATTTGTGGAGACAATTGAAACAGAGGCTATTAATCGTATACCTCACTCTTTGTGAGACAGGCACCCCGTGAAGAGATCGCAAGAGACCAGTGATGTGTTAAGATTTTTTCCTTTCTTAGGACTTGCTCAACTATAGGGTTTTCTATGCGTTCAAGGGAGTGGATGGATAATGCTGGTAGACCGGCAACAAGAGAATTACAGTAGCCCAAACGTGAAAGAATGAGAGATGTTACAAGTTTGGATGTTGCATCAGTGGACAGATACTTGCGCGCTTATGCGCCGTAATTGCTTGTTGCAGGATTGTCAGGTTTGGGGTGATGAATTTTTCATAGTACGTGGAGTAAAAAAACAAACTACACCCAAATACTTCACGGAGCTGGACAGAGGAATCGACATATTGCCAAATTCTATTCAAGTTGTTGTGATGGAGGAAAGTTTGTGTTCGGTCCTTATGAGCATGCCTTGGGTTTTATCAGCTTTTGTTTTAATCTCTTGGAGGCAGTGGGACCTATTTGTCAAGAGGGAAGGCAGGTTTTCAAAAGTATCACTGCACTGAAGCGGAGTATCATCACCATTGAAATGATTATCCATCCGATGGCGGTTTATTAAACGTTAATATGTGAAAGAGGAGCAGTGTAGAGTGTGAAAAGAACAGGACCCAGAACTGATCCACGAGGGACTGTACATTCCAGTTTAGCATGTTTTGATCGAAATTTGCTTACAATAACTACGTGTTTTATTTTAACTGGAGTCCAGACAGTCAAATAGCTCACTTCATGGGATCGCAAATGCTTCGACGTCTCAACATTTCTGAAGATAGCGAACACTATGTACCCGAAAGACACCACTTTGGAATCGCGCCTTCCATATTTAAGATCCTTCAACCAATAACCAAACTTTTGTAAAACTGAGGTTTCCACCGAGGAGGAAAACTGGCATTGCTTGCTTGTATGTGTGGCTTTAAACAGAGCAAGCGGGCGAGTGAGGAGGGCGATTATATATCTATATAATTTCTAAGATAATGGAATAAACGCTCATGTGCCTTTTTTAGCATCCAGTCCTTGTGTGTATGCAGTTTTGTCAATTTTTTTCATGTTCACACTGGCATACAATAGGCTACTCTTTAGAAAAGCGGAATAGGTAACGTGTGGGCAAGACGTTCTAGGTGCGCTTGCACAGAGGGCGTCGGTTGAGAGAGAGAGAGAGAGAGAGAGAGAGAGAGAGAGAGAGGAGAGAGAGAGAGTTACCGAGTTTGTTTCTGTAGTTGAAGGGAAGAAAATTATGAACTGCTACAATGATGGTTTTCCAAGTATTTCACACTTCTAAACATATTTTACATAGAAAAAAAGTCGAGGAAAAAACAGTTAAGTGGGAAGCATGGTAGCACAAAGAGAAACCTTACAAACCCAGTTTAATACACACACACACACCTTGAACCCAATTCAATCCAATCCAATCGTGTTTCTAGCTCCAAACAATTTGTTTCATGTAAGGCGATTTTAATTATGTGAAGAGGAAATTAAAATGTCACATGTAAAAGTATGTAGTTAAAAAAAACCTCAGCACCTTTAAAAGCAACAGACTTTTAAAAAAATTTAGAAATGTGAATATAATTATAAATCATTAAGATAAAACAAACCAGAACTTGGATAATATCAAGGGCAAGATTCTCAGAATTTCAAGGCAGACAAAAAAATTAATGTAAGCCCATAACAGAATTATTCTCTCTCTCTCCCTCTCTCTCTCCCTTCACCCACCCACCCAAACATACACTCGCACCCACCACACCGGTACTTAAACTTCTCAACACGTAAGTTTCATATAACTTTTTCGTAAAATCTGTTGGTGTAAAGTCTGCACTGATCTGCCAATCAAGGGAAGACCTGTACCCAGACTTGCCACCCAGCACAAACTAATGTTCATCATGCCAGCATCAAAGACTCCCATTTCTATTTTTGACTGACATTTCATCGAGTTCACACACAAAAAACAAATTATAGTTTAAAAAGATTAATGGTTAAAAAATCCAAATATTAAAAGTCAGACATCCAAAAGTAATACATTTATAAGCAATGTAGCTATCTTCCATACAACAAACAGTACAGAGCTGATCCCTTCCTGGCCACCTCCCCCTTCCCTCTCTTCACAGAAATGTATTCTCCATTTTAAAAAACAACACAAAGAGCCCCTCTTAAAAACACGACGTGCTTACTCTCCATCAAATAGATATAGACAGGCACACACACATATAGATTATCTATATATCTTCACGCGTCTCTCTTCATTGGCCACCCCCCCCCCCCCCCCAACAAACAAACAAAAAACCCAACAAAAAACCAAGACCCCTCAGGAAACAAAATTCACATTTTCTTTCTTTTTTTCAAACAGACGTCTCTGTCAACAAACCCACTCGCCCTCACGTGTACACACCACTATACTTAGAATTGTACAAGAGCAATCTCATATTCTGATCTGATCAGTTATTCCACACTTTACACAGCTTTTGTAACAGTAGAAAAAACGCCTCACTTGGATGGTGCATTTTCAGGGCTCAACACAACAGAAAACCAGAAGTAAACTCGTACATATTAAACAAATTCAGTACCAATGTCACCACACTCAGTGCTACACACACGTAATAAGTCAAATAACTTTTAATATTAAATTCAATGCCAATGTAACCACACTCCATACTGCACAGTACCAATGTCATCACACTCCACACTACCAATATAACCAGACTTCATACTTCACAGTATCCATACAACCATACTATAAACAAGATTGGATTGGATTGAACCATACCTCCCCCCCCCCCCCCTCACACACACAGGGTGCTCCATTTCCTTGCAAGATACTCCTCAACCTCCACCACCATCCCTCACACAAATCATTAACATAGTACAGGATTGATCTTTTACACACATTTGTTCATGTCAAGATATGTAGGTGTAAAATCTGCAATGATCTTCCAATCAATGGAAGACCAGTACACAGATTTGGCACCAACGCCAATTTATAAATGACATTCATGCCAAGGTAAACGGGTTTCAATTTATGTTTTCAACTGACTAGAATCCAGTTCACAAAAAGAAAAAAAATCCAAAACATAATTTGATAAAAATAAAGCAATCAGGCATCCAAAGCTTATAAATCTAAGATCACTACCACTTTAAACTATACTACACTACACTACAGATTCCTTTCTGGACAACTCATCCTTTCCTTCTCTACAGAGGTATATCCATTCCCCAATTAAAGCACACACCAAAAGAAAAATGTTAGTCCTCATCAAAAGCTAAGAATTATTCACTCTTCATAATGTTTTTGTTGTAAAAATATTTGTCTAATTATATAATGTATTTTTAATTTAGTTCGTTTTTGGTGGTGGCCTCAGTTGCATGCAGATCGCGGAGCTCCCACCTTTTTCTTTTTTTTCTTTGAGCGAGTGCTTCAACGCGCCTCTCTTCATAGCCCCCCCCAAAAAAAACCCAACAACAACAACCGCGTATATATTTTTCTTTTGTTGTTGTTTAATTGTATTATTTTGTGTGTGTTTTTTTAAACCAAGGCTCACATCTCTCTGTCAAACATGTTAAACCAATTCACCCTCACATGTACACACCACTATACTTAGAATTGTTCGCAGCAATCTTTATATCCTGATCTGCTCAGTTAAGCTACATTTTAGTTTTTGTAACAGTAAAAAAAAAAGTCCATAAAAATAAAAAACTTCATATGGATGGTACATTTTCATTACACAAAACCGAAAGAAAGTTGAATAATGCCAACATATTAAACAGAAATTCAGTACCAATAATTATCACCACACTCAGTTCTACACACAAGCACAGTGATTCATTTTCTTGCCAGATGTTTGTCACCCTCTGTGTCACAGAAAAAATAAAGTTTTTCTAATTGAATCTCACCCACCATCATCACCCCTCACCCTATCACCCCATACAAATTTCTATCGCACAACATTGATCTTTTACACTCATTTTTCATAAGATATTGTGTGATGGTGTAAAATCTGCAATGATCTATCTTCCAATCAATGAAAGACCGGTACACAGATTTGCCACAAACACTAATGACATTCATGCCAACAAAGGCCATCACAAGTCCCAACTTGTTTTTAACCGACATTGAATCCAGTTCTCAAAAAGAAAAAGCAAATTTAAAGAAAACAATCCATAAAATAATTCAATAAATAATCAGGCCTCCAAAGCTTATAAGTCTAAGGTCAATACACATCTAAGCACCCACCATACTACACACACATACACACACACACTCACACCCTAATTCCATTCTGGCCGACTCCTCCTGTCCTCCTCTACAGAAGTATATCTATTCCACAATGTCATTACAAAAAAACACCCACACACACAAAACACTTAAGTCCCCACTAAAATAAAAGACATTCAATCTTTAAAAAAATCTTTTGGTGATGGTGGCCTCAGAAGCATGCAGATTGCCGAGCACCATTTTGTTTTGCGCCAGTGCTTCAACCGTCTCTCTTCATAGGCCAAAAAATTCACACATCTTTTTCTTGGTTTCTTTTTTTGTTTTGTTTTTAAATAAAGACTTACATTTCTCCATCAAACGTGTTAACAAACCCATTCACCCTCACACGTGCACACTACTATACTTAGAATTGTCCACATATCTTTTAGATCCTGATCTGTTCGTTATTCCACACTTTATCCAATTTTTGTAAAAGTAAAAAAAAACAACCCAACCCGCATCCCCCCTCCCTGAACAAAAACAGCAACCTCACATGAATTCTGCATTTTCAACACACATTCAGAAAACCAAAATTAAGCTGAATAATGCCAACATAAACACAAATTCAGTATCAATATAACACACTCAATACTACACATATGCACATTAATCACTTTTGGTAGATCCTCCTCACCCTCTCTCTGTGGTAAAAAAACACCCCAGCTTTTTATCTCCATGAATCCACCTCCACCACCCCTTACCCCATCGCCACACACAAAAATTACTAACATAGTACAGCATTCACCTTTTGCACA
This sequence comes from Rapana venosa, assembly GCA_028751875.1. Taxonomy (NCBI): domain Eukaryota; kingdom Metazoa; phylum Mollusca; class Gastropoda; order Neogastropoda; family Muricidae; genus Rapana; species Rapana venosa. The sequence goes on along the minus strand of CM054155.1, from coordinate 25,686,020 downwards.
CTTTTTCCATAAGATATCACAGGCCCTAAATTGTCAGCTGACAGTTCATCCAACTTGCAAACAAAATTTTCAAAAGACCAAATCTACACAGGAAACATAGGTGCTTCACATAGTCTCACATCCTTAAGATAATTTACACCAACTATAAACAAATCAGTATCAAGCTCCCATTTACACACGCAAAATGTAATCATCTCTCTTCATACAGGTGCACAAAGTTAAATCTAAAACAGTTCACATATAATGTCTCCTCTAGCAGAAAGGCTTACCATCACTGAAATATGACAGGACCAGACTATTTTTATCCAACATCTTAATATATAATCACGAAAACAGTTCTAAAAAAACACAAATCTAAGACTCAGTAGATGATCATACACAAAATCCAAAAACTGATGCAAATAATAGTAAACATTTAACGAAATATATGCACAAAATATGAACACATTTTAGTGTCAATCCCTGTCCCCACACAGCCCTCCTGCCTTTCATCTCTCATATATAACACTATAACCACTGTGCAGGCACATAATTATAGTCCGTCTCATTCTCTCTATCCTTATCATAACCCCTCCTCCTTCCACCTTTCTCCCACCATGTAAACATTCCTCTAAAGTAAAACACACACCAAAATTCAAATTTTTTTCTTTTGTGGCGGACTCAGTTATATGCAGATCCATCAATTTTCTTTTCTTTTTTTTTTGGGGGGGGGGGGGGGGGAGTTGCCTCATGTGCATCTCTTCAGACAAAATAAAACTTAAAATCGTTTCTTTTGCTTTTTCTCTTATTTTAGATACATTTTCTTAAAATCACTTTAAAAGTTTCATTCAGTCAAGCGTCTGATGCAAAGACTGCCTCAGTGCGAGAACTAGGGTTGCATTCTATAGATACTGGCTGGTTGTATATATTCGTCAGGGTTAGATACTGCTAAAGGCCAATCATTTCGTTAACTGCACTTTCCACTAAATAAACCATACACACATGTATTGGTAAATACCAGTAGTATACCATTCTATAGACTTGCCTGCAGTAAAAAAACATTCCCTGATCTCTCTTTCACATACACACACTCCGTCCTCTTTCTTCATTGCCACTCACTCTGAAAATGCTTCCTACCCCTTTTTGAATATCCATTTCCCAGTGACGACCCCTCTCCCCATCCACACACCTTCCATCACTCATTCCAAATGATTTATCCAAATAATCATGTAACCAGCACCTCTTAGTTTTGGTTTTTCAATACACTTTTCCCCTAAAAATGTTCTCCCCACAACTTTTTTTTACAAAGATGGTAGCCTACCCATACTCATACATTCAGTCACCATAGGGATTGCACAGACCAAAATATCCTAACCCTAGCGTCCTTCCCTACAATTCTACCCCCTCCTCCGACCCTCAAGAAAATGTTTTTCCCTTGTGTCAGCAAGTTACATTGCATCCACCTGCTTTTAGTGTCCACATGACGAGCCATGGTTAAGGTTAGTAGTTAGGGTTAGTGTTAGTATCGGTATCAAAAGAGTTAGCATGGGGGTAAGGGTTGCCAGTCAGTTGGCTGGTTGGTCTGTCTGTCAAAATGCATGTGGACACAAAGAGCACATTGACACAATGGTTATGTAGCTGTAGACACAAATGGTAAAGAGCTTTTTTATGAATTATCAATTAGCGGTCCCATGAACAGCTAAGGCTATGTGTTGGATTTCAGAGTCGATTTGTTAAATTACGAATTTCCAATTCAGCTATCGGCAAAATTTTCAGGCCTTAAAAGGTATTCTTGAAAAGGTGTATTCGTTTTTGTTAAAGGATTAATCCCAAAATAAACCAAGTGAAAACATTTTTAAAGAATTAAACCAAAGATAAAACCATGTGAGAAAAATATAACCAGTCCTATTTTAACATATCTCCACTGATTCAGACATGTGTATCCTACTACTTATACCATCCTCCCATACCCCTTTAATACTTCATACCAAACCCGATATCCTCTTCCTCACTACCATACTCTCTCTCTCTCTCTCTCTCTCTCTCTCTCTCTCTCAACACACACACACACACACACACGCACACTCTTGCTGAAAATTAAATAACGCACATGTTTTATAAAGTATAGAAGTTCCTTATCAAATAAAAGTCAATCTAATCTGTGTAATTTTAATTTTCACTGCAGTGTAATCATAAATGGTATGCTACTGGTAGGACCAGCCTACACATACTTGTTCACAGGACTGTGACACATTCTAACAACCCCAAATGCCATCGGGAGTCTTGAACTAGCCTTACCACACTATGACGACTACTACTACTACCACTACTACACTTCATAAAAAATGGATGATGTTCCAATAGTCACGTGCTTCTTTATTTTGAGCTAACGATATTAGCGGGTACCAGGGCACACATTTGCTGCGGCAATTAAAGCACCTGCCTCCATTTATGTAAGTACAATTTTCCACAAAAAACATCACTAATTAATTCCAGCCCTAACAACAAGCAATGGGGCATCAAGGGACATAAAGCAAACGTTTTCCCAAACATCCATTCATAAGATTTTAAAACAAAGCATCACAAACTATTGTTAAATGTAAAGACAAGAGTACTTTCTCAACAGCTCAAATCTTAACCACCCCAAAAGAAAAACAAAACAGTTCATTTTAAATCGTTGCAATTGTTGCCAGTATTGCATGCATCAACGTGGCACCTCAGGAGATTAGTTTCTCAACCAATCAATCTGGATCCTTTAAAAAAAAAATCGAATATTGTCATTAAAAAAACACCATGAATTATTCACAGTCCTGACTGATAACGTTTTGGAAGAACCATAAATCGTTCCCTTTTCTACAAGCACCAATACACATTTCCTCAAGTAATCATTTCATCTTGTTCGTTCCAAAAAATTAAAACATAAAAAGATGCACCACAAAATAAACCAGTCTTATGAGCAGAAGAATTTTCTAAATCATTTGATCCGACTCCTTTGGAAAAAAATGTTTTTAAAAACCCACAATGTTTCTAATTCCAAGCATCAATGGGATATACTAGGAAATTAGTTTTTTTCCTTCAAATTAATCATCACATTCATTAACAGCATAAGAAAAATTAACCACTCTCGTAAGGAGCCATCACAATTTTCCTGTCTTCAATGCAATTTTATGGAATGCAAAGGTAGTTTATGTAAATGAATGCAGTGTCAAGTTCTGCTGGCATAAAATTGGTGGAACTTTTGAGGAATCAACCATGAGCCTGGGACAACTGCTGCTAAATCAATGTAACTTTTTTCATAACGTCATCTGCATAATTTTATAATGGCTACAGAAATGAGATACTGTGTGCTTTGTAGGGGCAACTTGGTTCTAATTCATGACTGTACCAATAATATTTTTTGATACAGCTAATTTTTGTTGTTCAGAAAGTGGAACTAAAGTGCTAGATATTAGCAAGTGCTGGGACACCCAGCACTATTTCTATGGCATCATTGTCAACAGTTTGTAACTTTGTATTTAAGAGATCAACTACAGATAATTGATCTATCACCTTGTCATAGGCAGACATCAAATTGATTAAAAAAAAAGAAACCCAAACAAAAACAAAACCAAGGGTAATTTCTCAACCAATCTTTCAGTCTCATTAAAAATAAGGGCTTGTACAGTAAAAAAAAAAAATCGCTATTACATTTCTACAAGCTGAAATGGGTGTTGTCCAATTTGATCTCAACCACTGAAAAAAAATCAAATGCCATCAACATACAAGCACACAGAATGGCAGTTTTTCTTTTTATAAAAAAGGGCTGTAATCAGGGTGCCAACAAATCTGCATAATTCATTTTAAAAAAGCAATAAGCAATTCAAAGCTTTAGAAAAAAAAACAACAATCAAAACTCCATCCATCCAGCTATCTTTTCCACCATTCTAAGTGATTTGAAAATGATTCTAACCATTCACTTTGGTGTACGTTTTATTTTGCCCGATCATCATGCAAACCGTAAAGCACCATCTTTTCTTTTTTCTTATTTTCATATTTTTTTGTATGATGTTTTTTTTGTCTGGTATTTTTTCCTTTTTTTTGTTTTTTGGTGTCATTTTTTCTTTCTTTTTACATTTTTTCTCACTCCACTTTTTTTCTCCCAGTCTTTTTTCTGGGTTTTTATTATTCTTTTTTTATTCAATGGTGCTTTACAATCTCTTCCTAGGCAAAAACAACCAAAAACTACATGACAGGAAATGCTTTCCATCTTTCGTGTCTAACCTCAGCTGTGAGAAGATGCATATCACCTAATGATTTCAGCTAATTACATTTCTCTGCTTCTATAATGTATGCTGATGCATGCAGTCTATTGTGTGGGCAAGTGGTAACATTCATCTGGGTTTATTACCGCTCTAGTATGTGTTGCAGCATTTTATGCTATTACCTACCATCCATTCAGATACATTTTCACGGAAATTGTCTCTTGAAGATGCATCGTGCCTAAACTTGCTGTTTAATTAGGCAACTATCAGAAATGAATGCAGTTGACAAATTTCTTCATTCAAGTGGTGATCATTTTGCACTTAAATCAGCAAAATGTTCTTTCAGTACACCACATGTACGACAGTTCCCCCCACCCCAAGTTTCAGGTCCATTTTACAAGTTCTGGTCAGCTGCTCCACATAATCTTACGTGTTCTTCTGCAGGATCACCGAGGGGATGTTCTCAAAAACTGAGGATAGTCTATAGTTAGGGGGTGTTCAAGTGTGCAAAGTCCTCGATGTCCGTGATGTGTTTGGTGTCTGTGAAATCCTGCTCGAGTTTTGTTTAGTCTTGCTCAGTGGATGTCTATGAAGTCCTGTATCCTGCTCGATTATGAAATCCTTCTCGATCCTGCTTAATGTCTATGAAGTCTTCAATCCTGCTCGATGTCTATGAAGTCCTGCTCGATGTCTATGAAATCCTTGATGTCAATAAAGTCCTCGATGTCTATGAAGTCCTGCTCGATGTCTATGAAGTCCTTGATGTCGAAGTCCTGCTCGATGTCTATGAAGTCCTTGATGTCAATAAAGTCCTTGATGTCTATGAAGTCCTGCTCGATGTCTATGAAGTCCTTGATGTCGAAGTCCTTGATGTCGATGAAGTCCTGCTCGATGTCTATGAAGTCCTTGATGTTGATGAAGTCCTTGATGTCAATAAAGTCCTTGATGTCGATGAAGTCCTTGATGTCGATGAAGTCCTGCTCGATGTTGATGAAGTCCTGCTCGATGTCGAAGTCCTGCTCAATGTCGATGAAGTTCTTGATGTCGATGAAGTCCTGCTCGATGTCTATGAAGTCCTGCTCGATGTCTATGAAGTTCTTGATGTCGATGAAGTCCTGCTTGATGTCTATGAAATCCTGCTCGATGTCTATGAAGTCCGGTCTTGATGTCTATGAAGTCCTGCTCGATGTCTATGAAGTCCGGTCTTGATGTCTATGAAGTCCGGTCTTGATGTCTATGAAGTCCGGTCTTGATGTCTATGAAGTCCGGTCTTGATGTCTATGAAGTCCTGCTCGATGTCTGTGGGTGTCCTGTTCCTTGACCGTGGGTGTTGTCTTTAATGCGAAGCGTGTCCTTTTCAATATTGGGTCTTGCTGGTGTGTGTGTCCACTGTGATGAGATTCTGGAAACAAAGATTTTAGGGCTTTAGAGTAGAATCAAATCGAATTCTTTAGCGATAGAGACAGAGAGAGAGGGGGGAGAATCAAATCAAATTCTTGAGAGAGAGAGAGAGGGGGGGGGGGGGGGGGAGGGGGAGAGAAAAAAAATTCAGAGAGGAGAGAGAGAGAGAGAGAGAGAGAGAAAAGAGAGAGAGAGAGGAGAGAGAGAGAGAGAGAGAGAGAGAATAAAAACATTCAGAGAGAGGAGATGGAGAGAAAGAGGGGGAGACAGACGGAGAGAGAGAGAGGGACAGAGAGTGAGGTAGAGAGAGAGAGAGGGGAGAGAGAAAGGGAGGAGGGAATGAAAACGGGGGAGGGGGGGTAGGGAAGGGGAGAGAGAGAGAGTGAGGACGGGTGAGAGATAAAACATGAGAGAATTTACAAAACTGTGTGCACATGGGGACTAGATGCAAAGAAAAGCACACTAGTTTTTATTTCATTATCTTCACAATAAAAGAAAAAATAAAAGATCATTATCCTCCCTGACCAGTAGGGTCAAAAGGAATCGAATTGTTTAAAAAAGAAGAAAAGATGATAAAGACAGGTTTCAAATTTCCACACAGTCTTCAATAAACCTTATTACTGCTGTTGCAGACACTGGTCCCATTCCCTGTATACTCACTGGGATTCAGACACACAGAAAAACATATCAAAGGCTTCCTACTCCCTGGGACTTTACAGTGAACATAAATATCACTAAATGACCACGGTTTTTAGAACAAGGGGATATATTTTTGACTTTCATGCACCCCCCCCACCCCCTTGTCCTAACCCATCTCCCCCCTTTTATATAAAAAGGGCCTTTGCGACCTAACACATGAAATTTGTGGGAGGACAATGGTAATAATACAGAGAAGAGGGGAGGCAGTGACCCTATTTCTCTATACACACATTACTATTTCTAGAATGATTAACCCAAAGAGAGAGCGGGGAGAGAGGGAGAGGAGAGAGAGAGGGGGAATTAAAGGAGATGAGAGAGAGAGGGGAGAGAGGGAGAGAGAGAGAGAGAGAGGGGGGAGGGGAAGAGAGAGTTGGATGTGTGAGTGTGTTGGGAGGGGGTGAGAGCTGTGAAGCTGTAATGCATGGGAGAAGAGTTTCTGTTTTTTTGTTTTTGCATGGAAGAAGAGTTATCAAAGTGATAAAATGCAGAATGATAAAGAACTTTGCAGTAACTTATTGATCCACTGAGCTACAAACAACAAAAAGAAAAATGTATTTCTAAATACACGGAACAAAATTATTCCAATAAAAAATGTAAAAAAAAGTTTCAATTACTATAATTTTGCATGAGAAATAGGTATCACAAGTGGCAGTAAAAAAAAAATCCCCCAAAACCCAAGGGCAAAGAAATTCCATACCCCCCCCCCCCCCCCCCCACTCCACCAAAAAGAAGCTCCCAAACCAAAAAACTTAACATGAAAAGTTAACCTACTGCAAACAATAAGCTAAAAGAAAAAAAATACAGGTGCTGGATTGCAGTCTTTAAAGTTCAAAGTAATCATAACAGCCACCAACTGGACTATGTGATAGTAATCTAAAACAGTCATACATGTAGACTCCAAATGTGTAATTCATGCTACCAGTTCTTTGCCAAAATAGTTTTCAAGTCAGCATCAAAGTTTGTCATTTGATTCACTTTCTATTTTAAAAGGGCTCAGATATAACTTTCTGTGAGATTCCATCTCAATAGTTTTTACTGCAATGAAAAATTTGACATCCTAGCAAGAAAGGAGCAAATAGTTCCTTGAAGGTGGCAAAATTAATTCTCCCATTTTCACCCCGAGAGTGTTATCATACTGTATTATAAATCACAATAAAGATTTCAGTGTGAGGAAAGGGGACTGTGCTGTTCAGATGCACACAAGAATTGAGAAAATTTTTAGTTGTTTAAAACACGAGAACATATGCAGTGTTTAAAGCAAATTGTTTCCTTGGCTTGATAGAAATTAAATAGCTTTAAGACAACATATTGCATTATCCATTTGCGGTAATAGTATAACAATAGTTTATATCATGCCACAGCACTTAAGGACATAATTTTTATTCTCGTTTTTATGTTATCTTCACCATCATCAATTTTTAAGAATTTCTTACATGACTTTCCATAGGTGTACCCCTCTTTCGAAGCAAACAGCCCAGTTCATGATGGCTGCCATTACCCACTTGGCACTTGGGTCCAGTCCCACAGCCCCTGGAAGTAGGCACATCCTAATTATTAGTAACATTCAAGCTCATTATCGTTTCTTGGCTATACATTACATTCATTTTATCACGTTACTTTGAAAAACATGGAAATAGGATGATTCTGTACAGGCTTTTTTCATAAATCACCTTTATCAGCTCAAATATTACAACAATTTTGATTTCCACACTTAGCAACTTATACCATTAACAAAAAATTACAATTTATCTTGAGCCCTTTGATTTGAATAAAACCATATTTTTTAAATTGACGAATCAGTTGGTAAAATGTACACAAAAACTAAAACACACGGAACATTTGTTTTGAAACCATAATATGTTCACACTCTTCATTCTTCACTACCAATGAGGGATATAGTATATCTTTTTGTGGGAGAGGGAGTGGTTACAAATGAGATCAATTTTCTTACCTGGTTCATTGTCCAGAGTGTGTAGCCTCCCGATTCCGCTTCATGGAGGCAGGCAGTTGTATCTTGGCAGCAGCGAGGCTTCATTCTCCCATTCAGTGACTAATGGCACTGAACTTTGCTGCCCCATCTTTTGTGATGCTCCTTCCCTGTTGCCACGCTGCTCATCTCAACCTTTCTGCCTCATCTTAAGCTGAGGTTTGCCATGTTGCATCTTCAGTCTGTAGTCCACAGAGGGCTCGCCAACGCTACATCCTTGGCTGCCGTGGAGTCATCGGTCAGAAGGAGCCCTGAACTGCTCCTGGATCACTGTGGTGGTGCTCAGTGGTGCCTGTTCTGGATAGTGCTGAACTTGATTGAAACTGTTCCCCTTCGTAGGGTACCTGGTTAAATAGATGCAAATCGCAAACTTAGAAATCAAACATGAAAACTAAACGATAAATTTACAAATAAGAAACATGAAATTCAATCAGCTGCCATGGTATAGTACATAGCACATTGCTCTCCTGGTTGGAAGGTCATGGGTTCGAATCCCATGAGATGCAGATTTTTTTCTTAACTCCAGCCAGTTATACTGAGAACAGAAGTTATGGGCTGATTGTGAGAAATGGGGCAATAAAATTGCTCATTAGCCTCTTTAATGTTGCATTTTGAAAATTACTTTACACTATTACTGCAGGTGCCTGTATGTCTCAGGGCTGACTGGCACCAAAGCGTATTATGATATAAGTGCCCAGTACAGCCCTGTCAAGAAGTCTTGAGACAGGCGTGCTTACTTAGCATCATAGCTGTATCATACATATCAAGTTTATCGGCAATTGAAGAAAGCAAATGATTTGGTGGGCCCTAATATTCAATTGAATTGAAAGGACATTCATGGTAGTGAGAATGGATTTCAAAAATACAAAAACATATGCACACTGGTGTGTTTAAGGATCATCCCTGAAGTCGGAATGCCGTTACCTTAGTGGTGGGCAAAAACGATCGCATACACAAAATATCTCACCACTGGTGAACTTCGGAGCTATCCAATCCAATCCAATCTGTTGTTCATAGCCCCACCGGCCCCAAACCTCAGAGCTCTAGCTGAGGAACTTAAGTACTGGAAGCTAAACTATAAAATATCTTACCTCATGTTTAGAAAAAGCAGGCCTCAAAAGAAGGGGGATGTAGACAGCTGACAAAGGAAGCATCAGCAGCTACTATCAATGATGATGTCGCCGACAGGTGAACGGATTCTGAAGGCTGTTATCACAAGTCAGGTCACCAGCACCTGGTTCCAGTCCCTGAAAGCAGTAATCATCATCAGTGAGACGAAACACCCAATTTTGTTGGCTCAGAAACAATTTCATCTTATCCCTTTGACAGTTCTACTTGGTAATGCTTCTTCACCAAGCCTTTCACACTTAACCCATCTAGTCACATTGGTGTCAATTTAAACACATAATGTACCTTGAAATTCTGAATATAAACGCTATTTTAGTTCAATTCACAAAAAGATTTTCAAATTAAAAAAAACAACTCAATATAAACACGATACTCTCCACTCCAGATCTAGCTGCTGCCATGTCTGCAGCATCCTAACATTACAAACTCGGACAAGTAAAAACCTCAGCGACCAGCGTTTTAAAGAATTTTTCCTACTAAGCTAAAACCGATTATCTGATTCATCTATAATTACATCGTTAAACTTAAGAAGCTATTTCTTAGTGTACTTACACATGCAAGGCCTTGGAGCCGACTCCCAGATGATTGACATGACTGCTAGCTTCCCAATGTCTGAAGAAGACTACTGGATGATCCACTTGATTTGCTTGCTGGCCCATTTCTGAAGGCTACTGGATGATCCACTTGATTTGCTTGCTGGCCCATTTCTGAAGGCTACTGGATGATCCACTTTATTTGCTTGCTGACCCATTTCTGAAGAAGACTTCCAGATGATCCACTTGATCGCTTGCTGCCCTCATTCCTTTAGAGCGCAACTCCCAGATGATCCACGCATTGGCTCACCAGGTTAGGACCCGTGCAGAGTAAAGGGTGGAAACAAAATAGCAACCTTACAGGAAATGTTTTAAAAAAGATAAGGGCATAACTCAATTCAGTCCCTTATGACCACCGTCTAAAAGACCTATTCAAGAGAACTCTAGATGATCTACATGATGACTAACCCAAGTTAAGACCACTGCAGAAATAAAAAATAGAAACGGAAGAGACTTTAGAGGAATAAAAAAAAGATGAGATAATCCTAGTCACAATCTCTTATGACCACTGCCTCGAAGACCTATTCCTCAAGAGAGCTCCTAGATGATCCACATGACTCACCAGATTAGGACCCATGCGGAATGAACGAAACGAAATAGAAACCTTACAGGAAATGTTTTAAAACAGATGAGGGGACAACTCAAGCCACAATCCCTTATAACAACTGTATAAAAGACCTATTCCTCAAGAGAACTCCTAGATGATCCACATGACTAGCCAGGTTAGGACCACTGCGGAAATAAAGGATGGAAACGGAATAGATTTTACAGGAATAAAAAATCTGAGGGGATAATCCCAATCCCTTATGACCACTGCCTCAGAGACCTATTTCTCAAGAGAGCTCCTAGATGATCCACATGATGGCTTACCAGGTTAGGACCACTGCAAGAGTAAAGGAAGGAAACGAAATAGAAACCTTACAGGAAAGTTTTTAAAAGTTGAGGAGATAACTCAAGTCACAATCCCTTATAACCACTGCCTAAAAAACCTATTCCTCAAGAGAACTCCTATATGATCCACATGACTAACCAGGTTAGGACCATTGCAGGAATAAAAGATGGAAACTAAGATTTTACAGGAATAAAAAAAGATGATGGAATAATCCGAGTCACAATCCCTTATGACCACTTCCTCAAAGACCTATTCATCAAGAGACAACTCACAAGGCTAGCACCTGTGAGGAAATATGAATAGAAAATAGAAACCTTGCAGGAAATTGAAAAAAGATGAAAACTTCAAGTCACAATCCCTCATGACCACTGCCTCAAAGCCTGTAGAACACCTAGACACGAAGTTCACTGTCACCGAGATTGCTCACTTTGATCGCTTGCTCAGATTCTCCTTTATGTAATTTTTTTTCTATTCTTTGTGGTTTATTGTATTTTTTAAATCATTTTTTATTCCCTATTTCTCATTTTATTTTATTTTGTTTGGTTTTTAGTCGTTACATTTTAACTTTATTTCTAGTATTCTATAGTTTGGGTTTTATTTCTCATTCTATTTTGGTGTGGTTTTTTTAGTTGCTACGTTTGAAAATTTTAACTTTATGGTATTTTATTTTATTTTTCATGTTTTATTTCTCATTCTATTTCATTACAGTTTAATTCTTAGTTGCTACGTTTGAACCTATTTTATTTCAGTTTATTTTATTATCATATTTTATATTGATCTAATCGTTTAGCAAGGAGTACTGATGCAAGGCAATCTCAAGTTTGGTGCCCAGTGACAGTTTGAAGACAAAACAGGATTGTCCAAAGCCAGAGAAGGGAATCAGCCTAACAGACATGGGGAGAATGGCCAAGTCCTCTAAATCAACTTATGATGTATGGGTGTATTTAACCAGTGCTCTGCCTCAGTCCTACGAGATCTGGAAACACGCAAGAGTCAAGAAAACCAGGAAGACTAAGACGTAAAGACCAGAAAAGCAAAAATCATAGTTTTGTGAAATTGTTTCCTGAACCCTTTAAACACTGGCCTAACACGGTTGAACAAACGTGTCTCATAGTATCATGGCGTTTGTGAGGAGAGGTAAAAGATTGTTGCCAAGTATCTGAAAACAAAGACCAACAAATGTGTGACAGATAGATGACATTGCCTAAACAAAAGTATACGTATGTGTGCACACACGCGCGCAAACGTACACATGTGCGCGCGCATGTTTTTGCATATCACTAGGCTCAGTAGATTTCTGTAGACTACGTTAAATTCGGGCTGCCCTCCCTAGAGAGACATACACCCTCGCAAGAGCAGAGCCACCCATTTCAGTTTCTTCTGTGGGTGTGTGCGCGCGCGCGTGCCCACGCACATGTCTGACTTTTTTCCTATAGAGTTTTGCCATAGACAACGCTGTTGTTGCCGCTGATTATTTCAACAGGCCCTAAATTGCCATGTCGCACACAGGACCTCAGTTCTCACAGTCACGGTCTTGTGGAGAACGTTGTCTCAGACGCCAATCAACCTAAAGACGTTTTTCTAGTACGTGCATGCGAGCGCGTGTGTGTGCCTCTTTGACTCTGTGTGTGGGCATGTGTGTGCGCGCGCAGGCACATGCGTCAGCAACTGAGGGTGCCGGTGAAATGTAGGACCTGGGGATTAAAACAGGTTACAAACTGTTTCATGTTAATTTTTATAGTTAAACCACCAATAGCATACGCAAAGTGTCACTACTCGTGAACTTCGGAGCTCTAGTTAGCCAAGGAACGAAAATAACGCATTCTCTGCAAGTCTCCAGAAAATAACTGCCAAAATACGGCAGATTTCTGTATCAGCCAAAAAATAAAACCCAACAAGAACACCCCCCCCCCCCCCCCCCCCACAAACTCCCAGGCATGCGGCATAGTTTTGCAATTCATAACATTAAAATTTACATCATTTTTTTCTCGTGCGGTCGTTCCCGCTCATTATGAAAACTGGCGGCGATAAATACTTTCCAAAAAATGTTTTCCACTATTTGTACTTCTGAAAGTATGGCAACAGGAAAAAAAAGTAGTATGAAAATAACCCAAGTTCGAAAATCTGTCACAAACTGCCACAGGGGTTTCAAGCGCTTATAAACCTTTGCTGGGACTGGCTAGACTTTTTTTTTTTTTGGGGGGGGGGGGGGGGGGGGGGTAAGGGGAGGGGGTTAACTTCGCTGTAAAACTGAACTTGAATGGCAGCCATTTTTGTTAACTTCGCTGTAAAACTGAACTTGAATGGCAGCCATTTTTGCAATCTTTCAGCAAGTTAAAACTTTCAAGTGATATTTAGGCCTATCTAGATGTTGGTGGAGAGGGGCAGCCGTTAGCCTAATGGTTAGATGGTGGTGCCAAGTTTTGACGGCGGTGATGAGCCACCATGGGGATGCCCTTCAGGGAGATTTCCCCCCTAGGAGTTATCAGTGTTGACTTCGCTCCTCCAAAAGTCCTTCGGATGAGACTAAACCGAGTTCACGTGTGCAAAAGCTCACAGAACACGTTTTGTGCACACGTTAAAACCCGTTCTTCCTTGTAGAAGATTGGGTCATGTGTGCCCATAAGACCAGACGAAATTTTTTAAAAAAATAAAACAATGCACACTGACGTGTTTAAAATACATCGACTCAAAGTCAGAATGGAGCTACATTAATGGTGGGCAAAAACGGTGGCATACGCAAAAATATCACCATTATAACACTTCGAAGCTCTAGCCGAGGTACGAAAAAAAATATCTCGACTGTCCAGTCAAAAAAGCCAGCCTGAATTTTGGAGGTCGAAACCGGTGTGGCTATGAAAAATTTATTAGTCGGAAATCATTGGCATGTGGAATTCAAATACACGGAATGAAAAATTATCACCAACCATTATGTTGTATAAAACGTGCAGACCACTATCTCCATATTTCATCTGGGAAATCGTCGGAAGACTCAGAAAATAAAGTCAGCGTTTCAAATTATGATTATATACTCATTTGTAAACCGGTCTTTCCCGCTCACCGTCAGCGTGCCTGTGTCTGCGCATGTCAATTGTGAAGGAGCGATAACTTATGTCTCTGCTCAATTCGCAACACTGTCAACCTATCATGAAAACGTTAAATACCAATCCATTTAATTGCAGATGATGGCCGGTGGCTTGGATGGCCTGGACAGGGATGGGTTCTATCAGGGTCAGTTTGCCTAAAACACTGCGAACTGCCGGCATTCCTGGAGAAGTCAGTGCAGTGCCTCAATGACTCTTGAAGTTAAAGTAGAAGTCAAGTTACTGCAGTGGGACAGAGCATACCGACATCTTACCCTGCCAAGTTGATAATCTATATTTTTTCGTAATCTGGAAAATGAAAATGAAATAACATGTTTATTACGTTTTTGAATGAGGCTTCCTTAATGGTGGGTAAAAACGGTCGCATACGCAAAACTCACAGCTCTAGCTGTGGAACAGGGAAAAATTAAATATGTAACACAATCGTCAATAACAAAGGACGAACAAAAACTACATTTACCTGTATTCTCGGGTCAACATTGCACGAAATGTCTTGTGCAGCTACCACACAGAACTTGAATCTTCCTTCTCAGCCTGTTCCTCGGGAGTCGTTGGGGGCAATGGCGCTGCACTTTTTGAGACCGTGTCTCCTTCTACTTCTTGTTTTAAAATGAGGCTTTGTCTCTTCAGACAGCTTAGCCAACCGGGCAGCGCCTGTGCTTGCTCGGGTACAAGGTAAAGTGAAATGACACGTCCCCGGCCTTGCAACACAGTACTCACCACCCTCTGTGGGTGAACGGGATCATTTTCCACGTGCATCATGCATGGGGCATCAGTGTTGACGGTTATAACTTGTTCCTACAGCGGGGTTCATTGCTCTCTCTCTCTCTCTCTCTCTCTCTCTCTGTGAGTGTTTTTTTTAATACCACTTTTTAAGTCACGAGATTTCTCTACATGAAATTCGGGCTGCTCTCCCCGGGGGAGAGCGCGTCGCCACAAGAGCAGCGCCACCCTTGTAAACAGACAAGGCAGATGATACAAGTACCCATGACCAAGCAAGTCTTCCATGATTTACACAATAATGTGTGTGTGTGTGTGTGTGTGTGTGTGCAGTTCATAATTATTATGAACTGCACACACACACACACACACACACACCATGGATTTTTTCAGGCCTTCTCCCAGACAAAAAAAATGGAAGGAATAGAAACTTTTGCTTTTTCTGTAGTTTATTCACACCTGAGTCTCGCATACAAACAAGGCAGAATGTCATTACATCATCATCACTCATCGACGCGCGCGCGCGTGTATGTGTGTGTGTAAAAGCAGCTGTTTCAAGTGTGTATTTTTGCTTCATTCATAGAAATTTTGTACACATTTGGTATATACATGCACATCCACTCCCTCATCTCCCATTTTGTTTTGAATTGTGGCCCAAGCCTGATGTTCAATAAAACATTTTGATTTCATTTCATTTTTCTCTCCGAGTTAATGGGGAGGGAAAAAGTGGATGTATCTCTCTGTCCGATCGACACACTCACGTGCGTGCACATACCAGCACCTGTGCGCGCGCACACACATACACACACACACTCACACTGGCACGCGCGCGCACACATCTACCTACCCATCTACTTGTCTGTCTGTCTATCTATCTATCTATCTGTCTGTACAGAGAGCAAGAGTTCAGAGAGGTGTAGAGAGAATAGCTAGACCATGAAGCAGAGAGAGTTCGTTGTTATGTCTTCTCGCTTAATAACAGAAAAAAAATTCCCAGTGGATCTACATACTAGATGGATGTGATAGATTCTAAGCGAATTGTCTGCAGAGGACAAGTGGAACCTGTGACCTCTTTAAAAACCCTTAAGGGAGAGAAGAGGGGAGGGGAAGAGGACGGAAAAGAGAGAGAGAGAGAGAGAGAGGAAATGAAGGAAATCACAACTGGGCTTTAATGAAAGGTTTGTTATGGAGGCAGATGCATGGTAAAACTTAGTTTCTTTACAGACGGGGCAGAGGATAGAAGGCAGAAAGGCAGGCAGCAGGCAGAGCACAGCGACAAACAACAGAGAAGACAGACGACAGACAGACAGACTCACTGCAAGCCCCGCCAACAACAAGCTGAGGAATCAGCAGAATCGTAAACAATGGTCAGCCTCTACCTAACAACATCCTCCCCCACCAACACACACCCACATACCCCAACCTCTTACCCCCTCTCCTTGCCCCCCCAATCTCATCACACCAGGACTTTTAGAAGGGGGGAAGGCTCCCCCCCCACCTACCTACCCAACCCTCACCCCCCCACCTTCGGTCCATCCCACCCAGCCCACCACCACCAAGGGGGTTCTTGCTTCTCGCTTTCACAAGCAGAGGGTACTGAAGGTTGTTCAGGCTGTGTTGCTGCCAAAGGCTGTAGGTACCGAATGAAGACAATCAAACCAGCTGGCCCCCAAGTCCTTCGGATGAGCTAAAACCGGGCCCGTGTGCGAACGATGGAAATTTTGCGACCCTTAAATCCTGTTGCGGCTTTCGAAAGGTAGGCCATTGTGTGCGGTGGGAACAGGGACAAAATGACAAAACGCATACACCGGGGCTGGATAAAAAAAGCACATTAGGCTTTTCCATTATCCCGTATTTAAAAAAAAGAAGAAGTCATATGAGTGCTTGATTTGTTGGTTTACAAGATCAGGCTATATAAATTCCATACATATTATTATTATTTTATTATTATTATTACTTATAGAAAAAAACATGTGGACCAAAACGTCTCTCTGTCCCCCCGATAACCGTCTAGGTTGTAATAATAAATGACAATAATAAAATGATGACGATTTTTACTTTTGCTTCTTGGTTAGAGCTCCGAGGTTCACCAATGATGAGTTTTTGCGTACGCGACCGTTTTTAACCCACCATGAAGGTAACCGCATTCCGACTTCAGGGATGATGTCTAAAAACAACGCCCGTGTACATGCCGTTGTTTGTGTTGTGTTGTAAATGTCATCTGTTCCTAACGGCACGAAATTGTCTACTCTTCTAGAAGGCGGAAGAGGTTTTAACGTGTGCTCAAGATTTTCGGCATGCAGTTGCACACGGGACTTCGGTTTATGGTCTCTCTTCTTAGAAAGCCTTTTAGAGGAGTGGAGTTGATACTGATGTTAACTCGGTGATGGCTCGAACCTGAGCCGTCAGATCACGATCGTAACCCTCTAACATCAAGACTGCCCCACCCTCAATGATGATGATGATGATGATGATAGTGATGATGATGACGATGATGATGATTTTTTATTTTATTTTTTTATTTTGAGGATAATGGAATAAGCATTCACGTGCTTTTTGTTTCATCCAGTCCTCGTGTGTGTGCAGTTTTGTCAATTTTGTCATCCGTTCCCACCAGCACACAATGGCCTTCTCTGCGAAACATGTTCTGTGTGCGTTCGCACACGGGATCTCGGTTTATAGTCTCATCCGAATGACTTTTGGGGAGAGTGGAGTCGGCACTGATGTTAACTCCAGAGGAAAAATCCTCTTGAACGAGAATCGAACCCGGGCCAGCAGATCACGAATACATCACTCTAACCACCAGGCTATCCCGTCCCCGAAGACGAAGACGACGACGATGACGATGGTGATGGTGATGATAATAATGATAATAAATGGAACTTATATAGCGCTATATCTTGCAATGACAAATCAAAGCGCATGCATTCAACCTAATCTTACACAGTCATGCAATCAATGATAAATAATCAATAGTTTAAACAAATAGAAATTACAAACATGGTGCGCTGCCGACAAAATCTATGATATAAAATTTCAATAGTCAAATGTTTTTCAAAAGCACACACACACTCACACAGGTCGTATACTTTAGCAGGGTGATAGGACATGGGTTAGTGAAGGTTGGATAGTTCTGATATGAAACAGGAGGGGGGGACATCTTAGGTTTGAAATAAATATGTCTTGAGGCTGGATTTAAAAGTGCCATAACTAGGATTTTGGCGAAGTGAGAGAGGGAGCTCATTCCAGGTCGATGGACCCGATATAGAGAAAGAGCTGGCGGCCAACAGTGGAGTGGATTGGTTGAATCTAGGTATTCGTAGGGACAAGGTATCTGCAGCAGAGCGAAGGGAACGTGAAGGAGTGTACAGGTTAAGACATTCACAGAGGTAGGAGGGTGCTGTTTTGTGGAGACATTTGTAACCGAGAGTATTAATCTTATAATTTACTCTCTGTGGCACAGGCAGCCAGTGGAGAGATCGCAAGAGAGGGGTATTGTGCTCCGATTTTTTCTTTCTGAGAACTAGTCGAGCTGCGGAGTTTTGTATACATTGAAGGGAGTGGATAGATGATGCTGGCAGACCAGACAAAAGAGAATTGCAATAGTCCAGACGTGAAAGAATGAGAGAAGTGACAAGTTTGGCTGTTGCATCGGTGGACAGGTACTTTCGAATTGCACTAATGCGCCGTAATTGATAGTAGCACGACTGACAGGTCTGGGTGATGATGGAGGAGGGGCGGGAGACCCAAGTGGTTAGAGCTCCAAGCTTCTGATCTGGCAGTAACGGAGCACTCGGATTCTAATCTCCCCAAAGGTGCTCGTTTGAAGGTATTTTGAAGTTAACACGTTTAGCACTTGACTTCCTTTCCTTAAACATCTTTCAAATGAAACTGTACAGCCAAAGCCCATGTGCGAACCTACTCACATCTTGAGCACGCGTTAAAACTCAAACCAACTTTCATAGAAGAATAGGCTGGTGAGGTGGATGACACAAACATACCCAGCATGCAGCCTGGAAAGGGGTGGGCTCAGCCAGGTTCCACCCACTTACAACACACGAAGGCCGGTGGGATCGTATGACATTTACAAAACCACACGCACACGGGGACTGAATGAAACAAGCCCCCCAAAGAACTGAGTGTTTATTCATTATCCTTGAAATAAAAGAAATATAGATTATTTTTAAATAACACACACACACACACACACACACACACACACACACACACAAGCAAAAGAAAAATGCTTTCAATCTTCTTTGTCAGCACATTTTATCATGACCTTTATTGTACTTACTGTATCAACTTATTTCTCTTTTTTTAATTTTCATTTTTCTACTCTTATCAACTCTCATTATATTTCTGCAATTATTGAACTAAACTGTCGGCTTATTTGATTCTTATCTTTATTTTTATTTATCTTTCACTTCATTTTTATTCTTGCCTTTATTTTCTCTGTCAGGAGTCCATTGAGTGAAGGGAATTACAGGGGGAGGAGAAAGACGGAGAAGAGGGAAGGAAAACAGGGAGGAGGGGAAGAGTGGAATCGAGGGTGGGTGGGTGTCATCTCTATTTGTCCTCCTAGTCTTTCACAACTTCATGCAAATCTGTTCAATTCAGGCTAGTTTGACCGTCTGACCCTAACTCTTTCGACTCCAATTGAACGGTCAGCGAACTCTTACAATGCCGGAACAAATAACCACACGCCATAATGATGCGCTGCAATAAGGGAGAGCATTTACCCCTACCTCGACTCGACCAGTCTCGTCACATTATCTGTGATTACCTGCCCCTTGCGCTGGTGTCATCAACTTTTGACCCTTCCTCTTAGTAACATGTTCTCATGATGTGGATCAAATTAAGTGGTCAAAAATAGGTGGGTAGCTTGAAATGATTGGTATGACATGTGCTGATTTTCGGCGCATGATCGCAGTTGGAAGTTTTCCCCGCTCCAGTGTGTCGGTTTATATAATGTGTGCTGCGGTGTCACTTTTCAGAGCAAATGGCGGGTGTTACATCCTGAACTTCATGGTCCATTTCATGTATTGCATTGCCAGTGTCAATTTCACCTTGTCAGTTTTCGTTAAACTTCGTAATGATGTCTCTCTGCCTCTGTTTATCTCTGTGTGTGCGTGTGTGTGTGGTTGTTGTGTGTGTGAGTGTGTGTTTGTGTGTGTGTGTGTGTGGGGGGGGGGGGGGGGGGGGGGGTGCGTGTGTGTGTGTGTGTGTGTTGTGTGCGCGCGCGCGCGAGTGTGTGTGTGTGCGCGCGCGCGCAAGTGTGTGTGTGTGTGTACACTATGTGTGTCATACATGCAAAGAAACATCAATAGATCTCCATCTAACGAGCACTATGTCAGTATTTAGCTTTAAAAAAAGTGACACTCGAATGGGGGCGGGATAGCCTGGTGGTTAGAGCGTTGAGCTCATCATCTGAAAGCCCGGGTTCGAGCCACTACCGAGACACCAGTTCAAGGGCTATCCCTCCTCCCTGGAGTTAACTAACGTCAGCGCCGAAGCCCCGTGTGCGGACGCACGCAGAACAGCTTGCGTACAAGTTTAAACCTGTTCGTTTTTTCGGAAGATTAGGCCATTGTGTGTCGATGGGAAGGAGTGACAAAATTTACAAAACAGCATGCATACGAGAACTGGATGTTAAAAAAAAAGTACAGTCGTGCTTATTCAGTTATCCTCGAAATACAGAATTAAAATGAATGAATATTACTACTACTACTACTACTACTACTACTACTACTACTACTACTACTACTACTAAAAAGACACATTCATGAACAGCTTCAAAGTCCACTGCTACGAACACATTTTACCGTGTAACAACTTGAATAATTGTACTTCTGATTTTTGGTTAGAGTTCCCAGGTTCACCAATGGTGAGATTTTGTGTATGCGACCGCTTTACCCACCATGAAGGTAGCCGCATTCCGACTTCGTGGATGTATGCTGGGTATGTTCGTGCTTCCGTAACCCACCGGGGACTGATATGGATGACAGGATCTTTAACGTGCACATTCTCATCTTCCCCATGTGTATATAAATAGACGGGATAGCACAGTGGTCGGAGCACTCGCTTTCCCCCAGCCAAGTTAAGCAGCATCGAGCGTGGTTACCAGTTGGATGGGTGACCGTTGGTGCGCTTTGGCTTCAGAGCAATCCCCCAGTTCACCCAGCTGTAAATGGGTACCTGCCTCTTAAGGGTCAGGGAAGGTAAAGCAGCGAGGGAGAGGAGATGGGCGTCGCCCTCAATATGCTGGCCCCAAGAGAAGTGAGATCTCTGACGCCTCGGATCCCTACGACCTTATAGGTTATGGGACACTTTTACCTTTTATATAATTATACGAAGGAGATTAAGGCACTGGCAGATCTGCACCTGAAGTTGATCTGGGAGATCATGAAAAAATCCCCACCCCTAATTCACCAGACACCGCCGAGATTCGAACCCTTGACTTCATGGACCCATGGGAGTACTTGTGATGATCCCAACCTTCTTTTCCAACATTCCCTCATCTTTTCAGCTATTATACCCGTCACCAGATGCGGTTTTACTTTGCCACTGGTTTTGGTCTTCCCTGTTTCAGTCAGTGGCACTTTCCGTCGACTGGGTTGAAAACCAAAGTGGATGAATGAATGAGTGAATGAATGAATGAATGAATTATTTTTTTTGTTTGTTTCTCGGCTAGAGCTCCGAGGTTCACCAATGATGAGATTTTGCGTATATGACCGTTTTTACCCACCATTACGGTATCCGCATTCCGAGAGCGAATGAATGCATGAATGCGGTTATAAGCAAAGCAAATGAATAAATAATGAATGTATGGCTATAAACAAAATAAATGTGAATGAATGATTGAATTGCTATGAACAAGATGAATGAAGAAAAGTATGAATACATTATATCACTAGAAACAAGATGAATGAAGAAAAGTTTTAATGAATGAATGAATACTTAAAAAAAAAAATAAAGGATGAATAGCAGTGTAAAGGTTTACACACACACACACCACACACACACACACACACACACCACACACCACACACACACACACACACACACACAGATGCCAACTCTCACACACGTTTCCCCGCTGACCTTAGAAGAAAAAAAAAAAGCGCAACTTTTTTTTTTAAAAAGGTTAACTTCGAAAAAAAAAGTCGTCAAATTAATACATAAAAAAATAAATAAAGAAAAGAAAGACTGAAAAGTTTAATCAAATAAAATAACACACAAAAAGGTGAAGAATAAAAAAAAAAAGAAAGAAAGAAGGATCTCCACTAATAAGCAGACAAAAGCTCGAATGTTTTCAGAAAAGAAGTTATAGCTTTTATAGACTACAGGTGTGTTTGATTAACCAACATGTCTCCGACAGGGGCAGTCTGAGACATTCTCTCCAAAGGAGGAGAGAGAGAGAGAGAGAGAGAGGAGAGAGAGAGGAAGAGAGAGAGAGAGAGAGGAGAGAGAGAGAGAACCAGGAACTCAAGAGAGAGAGATAGAGAGAGAGAGGTGCACACAGACAAATTAATAAAAAACACGGCATGTGGGTGTGGTGAGAGAGTGTGTGTGGTGTGGTGTGGTGGGGGGGGGGGGGGGGGGGGGGGGGGGGGGGGGGGGGGGGTTGGGTGGTGGAGTGGGAGTGGGAGAGTATTACAAGAGAAAGATAAACATATTTTGCAACACCCCCCTCTCCCCCTTCCTAACTGCTTTTATTTGTCAGTTTTCTTCACGCTGGCTGGAGTTATGTACCTTCGTGAAATTTGAACGAAACAAAAAGTTACCGCCCTTGTTGCTATCACGGTTTAGAGTAGTAGATCTCCTCACCTCACCTTTCTGTCCTTTTCACCTTATTATACCCGTCATTCATTTACTGACATGTATACGTTTTGCTTCTCTATAGCTCAAAAGAGTTAATGGGAAGACGGCATTGTGAATAAATTGTGAACTGTGTTTCCCCTGCAGACACTACACCCGAGAAAAGAAAAGAATCCTGGCAAAAATGAGACACTAGGAAGAGTGTCCTCTGGCACTTGGAATGCTCTGCCTTCTCCTGGAGGCGATCTTCAAAAAATTAATAGCGATCATCAAAACACGGTCGTCTCAGACGGAGGAACTGGCTGTTAGAGAATATCATTGATGGCATGCAACGGGCCGAGAGGAAGAGTGATGGAAATGTATGCATGGGCCTCTGTGGGTTTTGTATAACACATCTATCCAGGTATAGCCCTCCTTGATGGTTGATGCTAACGTCCAGAAAAGGGGATGCTGGGCTTGAAGTGCTGGGAGGTGAACTTGCTGACAGGATACCGAGTGAAGTGACGAATGGTGCAAGTTCTTCTAGGGATCTATAGCCCTTAAGGGAAAAAAAATATCGTCTATGAAGCGTTTTCAGAGGGAAGGTGTATGGAGCTTGTTGTTAGAATGTTGTTGACTAGGGATGGGGCCACAGGTGTTCCCGTTGCTGCTGGGAGGGGAGGGGCTCTGTCATTGCCCAGGTCATAGTCACTTCATTGCTGTAGCTCTTTTGGTAAGAGCACTGGTGGTCAGTTGACCCGACTTTTCAATTCCCTGTAGGGTGGGGTCACTAGTCAGTCCTAGGAAGTGTCCTGATTTTAATCCGTTCACATTTCTTAAGTTTCTTAATTTTCTGACGGCACGTTTGAATAATTATTATCTTCAACCATAAGCAAATATCATCTGCACACTGAACTAAAACTGAATCTTTTGATAACCCTGGAAGCTAGTTGGCCTTTGGAGAACATCTCCAACGCTGACTGTCCTTATGCCCACTTGGCCGAGAGAGTGGGGATGTACTGTGGGCAAGGCATCTCCACTATAATCAAATTTCTGCCCAATTTCCGAAACAGCGGCTGCCTCCTCTGCTTTTTTGGAGGTCATCGTCGAACACGACGGACAAACATACAATACAAAAAAATCTGCCATTAAGTATATCAAATTAATAAGATAGGAGCAGGGTTGCATATCCAGCTTAATAACTGATAATAATGATAAAATGGAATTTATATAACGCTATATCTTGCAAGAACAAATCAAAGCTTGAGGCAAAGCCATTGCAATAGTTCTTGCCTTATATTATGATTATCGCCTCCTATTCATATAATTATGTATTCATCTGACAGAAAACTGGGGTTTTATCTTTTAAATATTATAGTCTTATGAGCAGAACATATTGTACTGTGACAGGTAGACTTCTTTTTGGCTATGTATTGGAACCTTTACACATATGCCCCCCTCATTACCCCCCCCCCCCCCCCCCCCCCCCCTTCCCCCTTTAGAGAGAGAGAGCGAGCTGCACAGAACATAAAAACCCCCAGGAATACACACAACGGCAAAAGAGAAAAACAACTTTTTATTGTAACCGCAGGGCAATATGAACTGCCAACATTCTCGCCACCAGAACAATCAGAACGTCTTTAACACGCTCAGTCGATCAACAAAACACCACTACTAGGCTAGCTAGTTGGGCCCTCACCGAAAAACAGCCCAGGCAACACACACAACAAAAAAAGCAGTGTAGGGGGAACTCCTGTTTGATCGCACTTTACTCAGTCATACACACCTCACTCCCCAACTCCACTCCTTCTCGGCTCAGCAAGCCGACATCGACTGCAGAAAGCGAGCGACAAGCAATCCAACAATGGGAGAATTCTGCGCAGGTTGCGGCGAGAAGTGATTAAATTTTCATCGCAAACTAACAAGGCGAACAATGGCGCGGGCCTAAGAACAGCGTCACCGCTCTCACAGCAGCGACCTCCTGGCGGGAAAGCGGTTGAAGGGAGAGCAGCCAGGGTAAAGAGGCAAAAGCGGCGTTGCAGCTGACGAATTGTCTCCCCGTTCCCAGGGCGGGTAGGTTTGTGTGGTTGGGGATCGAAAGTTGAGGGAAAATAACAAATCTTCTGTTGTTTGAGGTGTTGTCGCAGTCGTCGTCGCTTTTGGTGCCGTTAGACTACGGTGATCATTGACATCACCGTTCAGTGATTGAGGAGGTATCGATTTCATAACCACCACCTCCACCACCACCACCTCCACCATGCCAATCTTTACCCTTGTTCCCTTGGTCTTCACTGTGTGTTAGTGTAATGGAAGGCCAGAGTGGAAGAGAGGAGGATGGGGGTGGAAGGCCGGGTGGGGGTGGGGGGTTAGGAGGATGTAGGAGAGAGATCTGAGTTTCCTGAGGAGGAAAAGATGGGATGTAAATTGACTATTGCGGGATAATTATTATAAACACGTGATCAATGAGAGAGAGAGAGAGAGAGAGAGAGAGAGAGAGAGAGAGAGAGAGAGAGAGAGAGAGAGAGAGAGAGGGAGATTACCAGCGTGTGCATGTTTTTCATTCTATTTGGTTTTATTTTCTTTATTTTCAAAAGAAAATTTAAAGAAATATTTAATTGTTTTTCATTATGTTTTACTTTCGCTCTGTGTTTAAAGTTGTTTCTTAAGTTAAATTACTGGGGTTTATTATCTATTTCACTTTTGTTTTGTGTGGAGTGCAGTAAGCAACAACAACGTTATAATTATTATTAATGGATGGTTGTTACAGGCGAGAACATTGCCATTATTGTCGTCGTCGTCGCAGGTTTTTTTCTTTTGCTACAGCTCCGAGGTTTACCTATGATGAGATTTTGCGTATGCGACCGTTTCTGTCCGCCAACAAGGTATTTGCATTCCGACTACCAGGAAATTGTTGTTGTATGACAAGGCTAAAAAGCAGCACCCTCTCTCTTCCCCACCACCACCACCATCATCTTCATGATGATGATGATGATGATGATGGTGGTGGTGGTGGTGGTTGTGATGACTGTGGTGGTGATGATGGTAAGAATGCTGGTAGCGTTGGTGATGATAATGATGATGGTGGTGATGATAATAATGATGATGATGGTGGTAGTGATGGTAGTGATGGTGGTGGTGACGATGTTGACGACATGATGAGGATGATTATGATGACGTTTTTAAAAACGCGGATGACAATGATAGTAAGTGTGTGCGCGTGCGCGCGCGATCGTGCATGTGTGATTGTGTGTATGTGTGCTTGCGTGTGTATGCATGTGTATGCGTGTGTGCAAGAGTATTCATTAAGCTCAGAGCAGTGTGGTCATGTACATATACAAGTAGTGGTCAGGTAGGCCTTCGTTGCCGAAGATGACGATGAAATCCTGCAGCTCATCTGTGGACGCGCATGTGGCTGTACTGTGCAATCCGATCTTGGATGTACAATGTCTGTTGCAGTGGGGACACTGGAATGTCGTGGTTGGGGTGGTTGGATTATGTCTCCTCTCTCTTCTGATAGCCAGCCTCTCCCTGTAGTTGATATCGCTGTTTCTGCTGGCAAGACATATAAAAGCATGTGTTCGTAAATGCGCATCTTTCTTTACATTATGCATGTGCCTGCATCTTGCTGCGTGTGTGTGTGTATACACGTGTCTTTGTGATGTGATGATGATGATGATTTTATTTATTTATTTATTTATTTATTTATTTATTTATTTTATATCGAGGATAATGGAATAAGCACTTATTGCTTGTTTACATCCAGTCCCCGTGTGTATGCGGTTTTGTAAATTCTGTCATCTGTTCCCACCGGCACACAATGGCCTACTCTTACGAAAAGCGGAACAGGAATTAACGTGTGCGCAAGATGTTCTGCATGCGTTCGCACACGGGGCCTCGGTTTATAGTCTCATCCGAAGGACTTTTGGGGAGAGTGGAGTCTGCACTGATGTTAACTCCAGGGGAAAATATCCCCTTGAACGGGAATCGAACCTGGGTCGTCAGATTGCGAGCGCAATGTTCTAACCACTAGGCTATCCCGTCCACCCTGTGATGATGATGATGATGATGATGATGATGATGTGTGTGTGTGTGTGTGTGTGTGTGTGTGTGTGTGTGATGGATAGAGTGAGTGAGTGAATGAGTGAGTGAAAGAGAGAGAGAGAGAGAGAGAGAGAGAGAGAGAGAGAGAGAGAGAGAGAGAGAGAGACAGGGAGAGAGTCATGTAAGGGAGATTACTCCTGTTTTCGAAGTGCAAACTTTTACAAAATTACTTCCCATTGTCATGTCGTTATAGTTTGTCATGGCGTTGTATGTCGTCATGGTCATGTTCTTGTATACAGTCATGTTATTGGTTGTTGTCATGTCGTTGGATTGTGTTATAATAATAATAATAATAATAATAATAATAATAATAACTGGAATTTATATAGCGCTGAATCCTGCACAGACAAATCAAAGCGCTTGCACTTAACTCATTCTTACACAGTCATTTTATTTTATTTTATTTTTATTTTTTATATCGAGGATAATGGAATAAGCACTGATGTTCTTTTTTACATCCAGTAATAGTTCTAACAAGTCCAAATGCACACACACACACAACACACACACACACACACACACACACACACACACACACACACAAGGTTGGCTGTTGAAAAGCAGGGTCAGCTATCAAATCGAATAATGTTGTTATGACGTCGGATGACGACATATTGGATGAGGGCATGTTGTTAGACGTTGTTATGACGCTAGTCGCCACACAATATTATGCCAAGTAACATTCTAGATACAAGATACAGCCTCTGTTGTCCACTGAATGGTGGGCTAAAGCGTGCGTCTTCTATTCAGTTCTACTTGGTGGGTAAAAACCGTCACATAATAATAATAATAATAATAACAACAACAACAACAATAATAATAATAGCAACAATAATAAAGGAACTTATATAGCGCTGTTTCTTGCAAAGACAAATCAAAGCCAAAAAATCTCACCTTTGATGAAATCATGGAGCGGAGGGAAAAAAAAGGAACTTATATAGCGCTGTATCTTGCAAAGACAAATCAAAGCGGAAAAACAAAAAATCTCACCTTTGATGAAATCATGGAGCGGAGGAAAAACCCCCAAAAATAATAATTAAAAATAAATTAAAAAATAATAAATGGAACTTACATAGCGTTGTTTCTTGCAAAGACAAATCAAAGCGGAAAAACAAAAAATCTCACCTTTGATGAAATCATGGAGCGGAGGAACGGGGAAAAAAACACAACAAAAAGTTCAACTTCAGTGTCCCCTGGCTGATTTAACTCAACGGACTCCTTCCCTTACTCTTCACCACGTCAGTGGAATACTGCACTGAAGTTTTTTTCCCACACAGTCAGTGTCTCTGGAGCAAGCTGAACCCGATGGAGCCCATCTCCCTCCTGATTTCAGGATGCATGCTGGGGATGTTTGTTCGTGTCATCCGTACTACCGGCCATACCTGACTTATACTCTTTTACGAAAAAAAATAGGAAAGGATTTTTTTTAACATGTGAGCGATGTCGTTTAATGGTTTCCATGTTGCCGTAACTGGATTAAGACTTTCAACTGCAAGAACCCGGTCAAAAAGATACTGGACATTATTTTTTAAACTGCTTAGCACATTACTTTTTTTTTTCAACACACAGGAAAACACAACCCCAAATAAAGGCGTATAAACAAGATATTAAATGAATACAAACTCAGTCGCGACCGCAAACGTAAAAGCGAGCACTCCCTAACTTTCCTGAGAAAATATTTTTGTTTTACCCGATTCGCACAATCACAAAGACAACAGGAATTGTCAGATTTGGAATCGTTTGTCTTGCCATTCGCAGTCTGTGCATTGGCAGCCAGACCACCTGGTGAAGGAAAGGAGAAGGTGAAGTTTCCACAGGAAGTTTCCAGACTCGGGAAAAAGTTCTTATCTCCGTTGAGCCTGACCACTTTAGGACAATGACCACTTTAAGACGCAGCACGTGTGCGTAAGATATGCATGCGTTCGTACACAAGTTTACAGTCTCACCAACAAAGAGCCTACGTTAGTATAAAGTCCAGCTTAACTCTTTCCTCTTGCATTTCATTCCTTTCTTTTCTTTGTGTGTTTCTCTATGAGAGTAGCTCTTTTCCCTAACTAAATTTTGTCAGAGCTAAATCTCTTGTTGCCATGGGTTCTTTTAAGTGCAATGAATGTTTTCTTGCACGTGGGACCTTTATTTATGGCTTGATCCAAGACTAGCACCCGGACCACCATTCATGGTCTAGTGGGAGGGAGGAAGGTGTTGAGGTCAGCCAAGAATCAAACCTATGATCTCTGGTATTCTACACGGTTGACCAACGATGTAGCCAGATACAGAGAAAGAGAGAGAGAGAGAGAGAGAGAGAGAGAGAGAGAGAGAGATGTCACATGTGGAGTGTTAAACTATTTCTATGGTGTCCATTCGTCTCAAGAGTCAGGAAATTGCTGGGCTAATTGATTGATTGATTGGCTGATTGGTTGATTAATTGGTTGATTGATTGATTGATTGACTGATTGATTGATTGATCACTCGACACCAGCACACCTGCCATTATAGTAAGTGCAGTTTTGGTGTGTGTTTGTGTGTGTGTGTGTGTGTGTGTGTGTGTGTGCGCGTGCGTGCATGTGTGAATGTGTATATATGTGTATATGTTGTGTGTGGTGTGTGTATGTGTAAGAGAGAGAGTATAATGAGTCTGTGGGTGTGGTTTTAATTTTCTTGTCCATTTTTTGTTTGTTTTTGAAGTTTTGGTAAGTCTTAGAATCGCACACGCACACGCACACATACACACACATTATTTGACAGAAAGACAGGCAGGTAAACAGGCAGACAGACAGGCAAATTAGTTGACATACATACATACAAATCAACTGATATTAAGACAGACAGGCAGGCAAACAAACAGGCAGGCAGGCAGACAGGCAACTCAACTGACAGAAAGACAGACAGGCAGGCAAACAGAGAGACAGACAGACAGGCAGAAAAACAGACAGACAGGCAAGTCAAATGACAGAAAGACAGCCAGGAAGGTAGACAGACAGACAGACAGACAGGCAGGCAGGCAAAAAGACAGACATACAGCAGACAGACAGACAGTCAGGCAAACCAACTGACAGAAAGACAGACAGGCAGCCAAACAGACAGATAGACAAATAAACAGACAGATTGACAGACTGACAGACAGGCAGGCAGGCAGGCAAACAGACCAACTCATGCAACGCGGAATATAAATCAACTGACTAGACTTTATTTCATGGAGCTGTACACAGAATAACTTCAACCAAAGTCAACCAGTATTCGTTCAACCTTCAGTTGGAAAAAAAAAAGCTTGGAATATCTGAATAACATATCAACAACAAGCTCAAGATGCTACAGTAATTGATAACAGCCTGATTCGTCCCGATCTATCAATCAATCAATTAATAACCAATCATCAATCCATCAATCAAACACACACACACACACACACACACACACACACACACACACACACACACACACACACACACACCTCTCTCTCTCTCTCTCTCTCCTCTCTCTCTCTCTCTCTCTCGAACGAACGATGATCACTCCACATGCTATAATAATAATAATAATTAATAATATTATAAGACAAGAAAAAGAAGAGCCGTTTTGGAACTGCCAACATCCGCCTACGAGACTACATGCATCCCATAATTTCATGACAGCGGTCACGTGACTTGAGGAGGCGCACACGTCACTGATTGCTGCGTATCTGGGGTTCGGCCCACAGAGAGAACCGACAGCAGTCACTTGGTTCTAGAACTTGTGGTAGATGACACACACTGGCTGTGTACACTCTGACTGTTAACACACACCATGGCATTCCACAGACCTACACGTCACATACTGAGTTTTGTCTTTTTTTTTTCTAAAATCCTCTTCTTTCTTCCTCCTTTTTTCTTTCTTCTTCTTTTCTGAGTACCAACCCCCCCCCCCCCCCCCTCCTTTTTTTTTCTCTGTCAGACTCCTACCACCCCCGTACCCCCCAAAAAAAGCAAACAAGAAATTAATGATTTCTTTCTTTCTTTCTATTTAAAAACAAAAATTCTTTGTTCAAGGTCGAACAGTAACTTTTAGCGAAATGACAAACAAACAAACAGACATTGACTTACAAAGGCAATGCATACATGGTTATCATTGTCATGAAGTGGGTCACACAGTCTTTATTTCAGAACAAACTTCAACAACGAAACAAACAACCAACTCCCCACTGCTACCACCCCTCCCCCCCCCCCCCCCCTGCCCCCACCACCATCACAAAAAAAAACCACCCTGAAAAAAACCCAACATAACTAGTAGCAGCAGAAGAAGAAGCAGCAGTAGTAATGGTAGCAGTAGAGTAGAGAGAGAGAGAGAGAGAGAGAGAGAGAGAGAGAGAGAGAGAGAGAGAGAGAGAGAGAGAGAGAGAAGGAGTTTCGAGGAAGCAACAAAAGAAAGAATGAAAGGAAAAAAAAGAAAGAAAGAAAGGAATAGTAAAAAAAAAAATCCCCAACTGAAAACGCCCTTATATATATATTTTTAAAAAAGATCATCATATCATATAAAAAGTCACGAATATTCTTATACTAACTAAACACCCCCCCCCCCCCACCCCACCAAAAAACAAAACAAAAACACTTCAAACTGCAAGAGTTCCACAGATATGATCACCACTTAATGCATTCGAACAAACTGAACTCTCAACTCTGCCCGTGTGAAAGAGTCATCCTCTCTTGGCAGAATTCTCTCCACACAAAAAAATCAATACAAACAAACAAACAAACAAACAAAAACCATAACCCTCTCAGTCTAAAAGTCATCCATGATGATCATGACAATCACCCTACCAAAAACCACCAAAAAAAATGATGAACAGTTTTCTTTCCATCATAACAAAACACCACAAACTCACCTCACACAATCGACGAAATGGAGGCACGCAATTTGTTGTGATTTTTTGTTTTTGTTTTGTTTAGATAGCACGAACACAAACACAACCTAAACAAACCACAGTTGAATAATAATAATAATAATAAAAAATAAATAACAGTAACAATAATAATAAAAGAACTTTGCTACACTGTGTTTTAACACAAGTCTACGTGTGTCTGTCCAGTTCTGGCATGGAAAGTCTAATGCAGGTTTAGACAAGGGAAAAAGAAAAAAAAAAAAAAAGGACAGAGTCGACCTATCCAGGGTGATTGGTGGTGGGTTTTTTTTTGGTTTTTAAATTTTTTTTTTATAGAGCTAGTGGGTGGATGGGTCTGGTGGGTGGGGGGTTACAAAATGGAAGCAAACTGATTGGGAGTAGAACAGAGAAGGGGAAGTAATGAAAACACAGCAGCTAAGCCAGAATCTTTTTTTTTCTTTTTTTTTTTTTTTTTAATAATCCCAATGACTTTGGTAGGTTTTTTTTTTTTTAAAACTAGTTATTGCTGTCCGTATAAAATGATGTACCCGTGATATCGCACACAAAGAATGACACAATGACGTCATCAGCAGTCCTCAAACGTCACAATCAAGGGAAAGATAATCAAACTATACAACTAATTTATGATAAAGGTTGAAAAAAAGAAAAAAAAATACGAAAAGAAAAAGAGAGAGAGAGAAAAAAAAAAAAAAAAAAAAAACTACATAGTGTTTACGGACTATTCATGTACTGAGAGAGAGAGAGATAGAGAGTTCAAATCAACCACAACACGCGCGTATGTACATAAGTATTTCATGAACGAATGGAAATGCTTTTATAGATCATATATTATAGACCACAGTGTAGCATAATCATGATGATAGTCAGTTAAAACAAGAGGTATTTCCAACCCAAACACAGTAAGAAAACGTGCAAAAAGCTATCTTCCACATTTCTTCATCTACATAAGCTTGAAAGAAATTTAAAAAATGAATCACACCAACATCAACACGTTGTCGCTTTTGAAGAAGGAACAAAAACAATCTTGAAATATCGAGATTGATGTGTTTATCATAATATGAGAGAGAGAGAGAGAGAGAGAGAGAGAGAGAGAGAGAGAGAGAGAGAGAGAGATGAGAGAAGAGAGAGAGAGAGAGAGAGAATGATGATGGTAATAGTAAATAAAAATAATATGATAATAATCATTATAAACGAGATGTGAGCATGCATGACAGTGCACATGATGAAAAACCTCAAGTATTTTCACTTGTTTGCCTGGACGAGAAGAAGCAGACTGAAACAAAGAACACCAGTCAAATCAGTGTACCACTAAAATCATGTTTCTAATTTGCTTTTTGCCACATGCAACGAAAAGTAAAGCAGGAAATCGTACGTATTTTGTCCATTACATAGTATCCTCAGACTATTCATTCCCCCCAAATTCTCGGGAGTTGTGAGTCTAGACTAGTCTTCTCCATGCGCTGTTCGTGCAGTGACCATCACCAGTATCCTGGTTAGGTGCTGCTCGGAACCTTCAGGCACAACTAAAATGACAACGATTTATTCAAGAAAAGGCCAAGGTCCCATTGTGAAAGGGCCGGTAGTAAACACCTTTAGCTTCAGTTTGAAAATGACACACCTAAGTCATGTTCCTGCAACACAGTCGTCATACCCCCCCCCCCCCCCCCCACCCCCCTCCTCCCATCCCCCACTCCCCAGAAAGTTGGAGTGTATTATAAAAATACTGTGAGTGGACCCCTCCAAAGACTTAACTGCGAAGTGCAGCCATATCAACCGTTCTGATGGTCAGGGTGTATACATGATACCCTGGTATTATGGCGTTTCTGACACGGGGAGGCTGAACCAAGCGCTTCACAGACACTCTACGCTGACATGAAGCTGGCTAAGCTCTCTAAGCTGGCCTCAGGGGACAGCGGGAACACACACACGCCAGTGGTATTCTTCAATGTGTGGACTTATACCTAGGATGGTGAACACTTTCTACCGGGACCAGTCACCCACACATATCGCCCCAGCCAGTGGAGGAGAAAGAGACAGCAACAGCAGTGTTTGGATTTGAAATTGCACATAAAGGTAAAGAGTGAAGGTCAAGGTGTTCCTATAACCTATGCGGTCGTTGGGGAGCGAGATGTCAGAGACCTCACCTTCTCCAGGGGACAGCATATTGAGGGCGGCGCCCATCTCCTCTCCCTCGCTGCTTCATCTTCCCTGACCCTAAAGAGGCAGATACCTATTTACAGCTGGGTGAACTGGGCGCGCAGCCACCCATCCAGTTGGCAACCACGCTCAATGCTTCTTAGCCTTAGCTTGGGGAAAGCGAGTGATCTGACCACTGAGCTATTCCGACCCCATAAAGATGGATCACAAATCGTAAAAACACTGCCTGCTAGGACTTTGTGCTTACCGTAGCCTCTTTACGCCAGTTATGCTGTCTGAAAAGTTGACATTTCATCACTCTGTATCAGAAAATGCCAAGATTTGAACCCAAAGACACAGAGTAACAGCATCCCACTTTTTTTTTTTTTGGGGGGGGGGGGGGGGGGGGTATCCAGACCCACATGGCTGAAATTGTTAAAAGCAATATTCAGCTCTATCCCTTACTAATAATCAACAGAAGCTGTTCGAAAGGAATTGTCTCAAAGTTTAAATTTCTCAGAGGAAGAAAATACAATAAACCCGTCACATATATGAGTCAGAACAAAATATAAAGTTTAGATATCCCAGACAAAAAAGTGGTAAAGAAAAGTGAAGGCAGAGGGGAGATGACTCAAGGTCATTTCTTTGGATGGAAGGAAGGGAGGAAGACGAAGAAAGAAACAACGAAAACGTATAATACCCCCAAAAGGAAGAAGGGAATAATCAAGGTTATGTTGCCCTGATAAAGAAAAAGGAATTTCGGAGAGAGAGAGAGAGAGAGAGAGAGAGAGAGAGAGAGAGAGAGAGAGAGAGAGAGAGAGAGAGAGAGAGAAATGGCCCTGAAAAGAAATGACCAGATACTTGACAAGAAATAAGGATAAATCTGCCAGACAGACTGACCAAAGCAAAGAATACTCAGGTCACGGAGGTCAAAAAGAAAAAAACCCAAAAACGTCACAAAGGACAGATCCTACAGAAATCAAGGGAAATATTCCAAGTCAGTCTGCAAAGAACAAAGAGCAGATAATCAGGTATCTAGTGGTCTAAGCACGATACCAAAGGAAACGGGCCCATTCCTGTCTGCCAAAGGAATGAGGGAATACCGAGCACACCATCCATGCAGAAGAACAGCAAAATGATCAGTCCTCAAAGTTTGATGTCCTCAAAGCGGGGAGATAATCTATGTCAGATCAGAAACAGACAGGGGAGATAATTAAAAGCAGGTAGCTCAGACAGAAAATATCCACAACCTCGTAAGTGAAACAAATCCTTCTCTCCCGTTTATTTATTTATCTATTTATTCATTCACTTATTCAACCCTTTATCTAATTATCTTTTGGTATTTTTAGTTTTTCCATACACTTACAATTGACAATGGTAGGTAGTTCTTGATGGACATTATTTGCTGCATACATTAAACAAAATATCGCTCTTGCCCTTTTCGCTTGTAACTCTTTGATGTGGATTTTTCATTCGCTTTTCACCCCTCTCCCTCATCCTACTCTTCGGCCGCCCCCTCCTCCCCACTTCTCGTAGATGGATGGAGTAGGAGCAGCAGAAAAACAATTCTGTTACTTGCCACAGTCTGTATACCCAAATATTTCTGTTCACTTTCCAAATACGGATATTGTTTGGAACATGTCCAAACGTCCTGTATCCTTTCAAAATCTGAATCTTTCTTGAAATTTAAATGCGATTTTCGAAAAGTGATGAACAACCCTTGAACATGTTCGGTCCCAGGCAAAATCCAAATAGTGAACATACTGTAAATTTGGGGACGACATTTCAATGATTATATCTTCTGTTAAAGCTTTGAGATAAGTCCTCGAAGATATGTAGAGAAGAGAGAAAAGATGGACCAGCAATACGCTGTATTGGTTCAGGAGATGATTTGGTGACAGTTTCCTGATTGAAACGCACAGTAGCAACAGAACATGATCATTACAAATCTACCCTTTAGCAAGATCCAAACCAGGTACCTACCCACCTCTTCAGGAAAACACTAACTGTACTTTACAAAGAAAAAAGAAAAAGGTGTTCTCGTAACCTAAGAGGACGTTGGAGAGCGTTGGAGAGCGAAGTGTCAGAGACCTCGGCTTTTCTAGGGGCCAGCATCTTGAGGGCGGCATCCATCTTCTCCCCCTTCGCTGCTTTACCTTCTTTGTCCCCGAACAGAACAGGTACCCATTGAAAGGTGGGTAAACTGGGGGACTGTACTGAAGTTTAAGTGCACGGACAGTCACTGTGAGACAACCACGCTCAACACTGCTTAACCTCAGCTTGGGGAGAGCGAGTGCTCTGACTCCTGAGCTATCGCCTCCCTTTACTGTACTACTGAAGGGAAAAAAGAGGACATTTTAGTGTTGATAATGCTGCTTTTTATCCTTCTTTTACCAATGGTTTTTCATTCAACCAAAGCTTGGGTATGATTATTCATGGATTAAAATGGATTGTTTGATAGCGTATAATGACTTTATTTGTTAAGGATCATTTTCTTGATTTAAAAAAATGCTCGCAGTTGACAACGAGATTTTATAAAGCGGTTTTTATCAGATCCATGACTAGATTACAGCATCAGATAAATTCAGGGCTAATAAGACAAAAAAAAGGACAACAGACAAAAATGAGAAAGGTAGTCATGAGAGATAACAAGACTGAAGAACTACAGACGTAGGAAGGAAATCGCTTAAAAAACCCCACCCTAAACCCAAATCAAATCTTACCAGATAGTCTTCAGATGAGTAGAGAGGAAAAAACCCTGACCAGTGTGACCGATGTCCTCTGAACAGCTGAGTGCTCCTGCTGGTTGCAGCCTAGTGGACCATCATGGCTTCTTCACATTCACCACAACTCACAGGGACGGGGTTCCAACACACACAAGGTAGGGAAGAATGCCTCTTCATGAAATGATCACCTATGAGTGAAGATTATCTCAAGATACAGTTCTTAGGAAGAATGCCTCCATGAAATTATCACCTATGCGTTAAGATTATCTCAAGATACAGTTCTTACCCCCCCCCCCCCCCCCCCTCCCCTCTCCCTACCAACCTTTCAGAAAAAAATGGCGGCACACTTTCACACAATATGGTATAAAAACGAAACTAAACAAGCATTGCGACTATAGTATGAGTGAAAGATTTAACAAGTGAATTCGGAGACATACCATCATCACATTCAAGGTTAGACAGGTTTGCTTTTCTTCCCTTAATTACAGCGGTTCACACACTATCATTCACTCAGTCATCTTCATCCCACTCTTCCTGCATGTTCAGGGGTTTAGTTAAAGACATGTCCATTTTTTTTAAAACAGAATTTTTGTTGTGCTCTTGAGCGAAGTGATAATAGTGACTCTGCTTTCTGCAGCTACTGAGGTTACTTCATTCATCATGAGTTTTTCAGGATTTTTTTTCCAATATTTTTTTTGGTATTTGATGATTATCAACGTTTTCATACGTACTGATGCACTCTCATGCCTAGACAACACATATTGTGAATTACTTAATCATTCCATTCTCTGGCATTGCTTACTCGTGGTGATTACGTTGACGAAACATTGTAAATATAATAGCAATAATAAGAATAGCAATGACGATAATGAGGATGATGATGACGATGATAAGTCTGATCTATAGACAGATCTGCCTAGCAACTGTCACTCATGATCGATCTATTTGTCCAAAATGTTGTTGACGTGGTGAGAAGGGCTAGCGCCCTGCCATCCGTGCGTTAGTGAGATGTTGGCAAGACAATCAACAACACCACAAGGTTAGAGCACTTCGTGACACTCTTTCTCCCCTCCTCTCTCTCTCTCTCTTTCTCTTCATGTCCACACACACACCCACACACACACACACACACACACACACACACACACACACACAACACACACACACACACACAACACACACACCAGCCTGCCTGCATAAGAAGATGATACGCAGCCCTGGCGGAGGAGGGGGGGAGGGGGGAGACGACCAAAAAAAGAAAAGAAAAATGCTATGCTATTGCATACTATCCAACATAGACCACAGTCAAACAGTCCAGTCCTTTTTTCATCCCTGTGAATACAGTATATTCCACGCTGGATTCTGAAGACCAAGCATCACTGCTAATCTCTGCCGTCGGATTTCCTTTCCTTACTCTGCTTGCTGTCCTTGTCCTTCTTTATCCGTTCCAGAATCATCTCCCAGTCTCGTCTGATCCCTGTGCTTCTTCTTGGGACAGATAGCCAGCCAGCCAGCCAGCCAGCCAGCTAGCCAGACAGCAGCAAGGAGAAGACAGGGTGGGTTTTTTTGCCTGTTCAAATGCCCATCGCTCCTTGTATGGACAATTTTCAACACATACCAACCAGGTCTGCACAGATCTTGTCCCTAACACACAGTCATTCTTTATGATTTCCGTTTGTCTCCTCTCCCGTCCAACACTCAAGGCAATAGCATTGCACAAACTGAAGTCAGTGGCTGTTTTAAAAAAAAAAAATGAAGTTAACAAATAAACCTTTTTTTTTTTGCACTGAAATAAATACGTGCATAACAAAGTCAGGAAACATGCTATTGAAACAAGAACATAATTATATAATAATCAAACCAATAAGAAAGATCATAATGCATGTTCAGCACATGAAATGAGTTCCTCAACGGAGACACGTGATTGATAGTTTAACAAAACATAAAAAATAATCTCATAACGACTGCATCAGTACGGGTGAGTTTATCAACCAATGCATATTAATTATAAACGAAATAATAATTCAACTAAGACTGCGAGCTGTAATGCAGAAAGGAACTTATTTGGTTAAAAACCATGTTCAAAATTGTAAGATACACTTTTGAAATCAAGATCAAAACACAATTCATGATAATCATTCCTTTTTTTTATTTTTAAAAACCAGTGACGCTAGTTTCATGACAACTAATGAAAACATGGGAGATGAACAAAAAGCAAAGGTGAAACTGTTTACACGTCACAAAATCGAAGGGTTTGACAATCCTGAAATTTATGGCCTAAGTGGTCGGCGGGGCTATCAGCAATAATTTAAGAGGAACGGAAACTATTTCAAGTTGTGTCTTGTATCCCTGTCCTCCAAGCCTTAGGTCACCAAGCGTGAAAAACAAACCAACAAACAACAACATTAACGGCCCATATCCTCCATACGGACCAAAAACTTTTATCTTCTCTTTTTACTCAACAACAAGTTTACAACTTCTGGGTTTTGTTGGGAATTTTTTTTCCAGCTTGTAATTCTTCCCATTTTTCCCTTTCTTTTCCACATCCTTTTACCATAAACAAAGTTGGTTGTTTGTTTTTTTAAACAGAAGTTATCCAAGAAAATCACAGGACAATTAAAAACCGGAATTAGGACAAGTCATTTCATATATATATATATATATATATATATATATATATATATATATATATATATATATATATATATATAGGGTCCTGTCTCAAAGTGCACACATGCATTGTAAAAATTTCCTTCACGATTTTAGTAAGTACTTTTTAAAAATCAGTTATTTTACATTCCTTATGCTGATCAAAGTAGAAATCATA
Source organism: Rapana venosa (assembly GCA_028751875.1). Taxonomy (NCBI): domain Eukaryota; kingdom Metazoa; phylum Mollusca; class Gastropoda; order Neogastropoda; family Muricidae; genus Rapana; species Rapana venosa. The sequence goes on along the minus strand of CM054155.1, from coordinate 25,646,813 downwards.
TATTGTCTAATAAAATAGAAATATTGAAAAATACCTCTCTCTCACTTACACACACACACACACACACACACACACACACACACACACACACACACACACACACACACACACACCACACACACACACACACACTTCAACAACTACAACAAACCCCCTAACTTCTCTCAGTAAAAACTCTTTAAAATCTGTAAAAAGCTCCAGAAAAGAAAAGCAAAAGGAAAAACAAATATGAGGCAATTAAATCCCGGGTTATCCAGACCAGGCCTTTAGAAATAAGAAAGATACAACAGGATTATGAGACACATCTTTAGCCAAAGTTAGCGCAACGTAATAGTCTTTGCATAAACAAAAACAAACAAAAATTGATAAGCAAGCTGTTTTCTCATTTCAGTGTATAATATTTGCAGCGTGGGTTTTTCTTTGCCTCCTGTCAGTTTGCAGTTTTTAAGCTGTTCAAAGTGCAGTAGTCAGACACACAATTTGACCAACGCAACAAAACAGAGACATCATTATTTTGTGATAGTGGACAAATAGTGTGATACCTTTATGTATAGAATACTTAGCCCTCTGATGAGTGTGTGTTGTGTGTGTGTGTGTGTGTGTGTGTGTGCGCGCGCGCGCGTTTGTGTGTGTGTGTGTGCGTGTGTGTGTGTGTGTGTGTGTGGAAGGGGGGAAGGGCAACAAGAAGAAGCAAGCAACCAAAGATCACAACTCCTAAAGTAATATTAATTATCCCCCCAATTTTTTGTTCATTGCTGGGCTAGAGTTCTGATATTCACCAATGGTGAGATTTTTGCGTACGCAACCGTTTACCCACCACTAAGGTAGCCGCTGTCCGTCTTCAGGGATGGAGTCTAAATACACTAGTGTGCATGCTGGGTTGGTTTTTCTAAAAAAAATGTCATCCGTTCCTACCAACACACAACACAGTCTACTCTTCCGAAAGGCGGAACTGGTTTTCAACTGTGTACAAGATGTTCTGTGCGCGTTCGCACAAGGGACTTCGGTTTGTAGTCTCATCCAAAGGACTTTCAGGAGAGTGGCGTCGGTACTGATAAACCCCAGGGGGGAAAACTCCCACCGAATGGGTGCCTCGGTGTCGGCTCGAACCTGGGCCGTCAGGTCACGAGCTCAACGCTCTAACCACTGGGCTATACTGCCTTCATCCCACACAAAACGTATGCATGAATGGATGACTGGTCCCAAAAGTGGGCATGCATATCGCTAAAGACAAAAAGGTCCAACACTTGACTTGACTTCTCTACTCCCTTAACTTCCTGAGGAGTCGTCAGGGCACTGCACAGCATTTTTCAGGGAGTGTGTCGTGGGAGTCCATCCTTATCCTGGCATCAGGGTGCATGCTGGGTATCTTCATGTCGTCCAACTCACTGGCCACACACTGCCCTACACCACACGCTTCTACAAACAGCGAATGGGTGTTTTAATGCGTGCACAAGACGCTCTGTATGTGTCCGCATTCGGGACTTTGGTTTATAGTCTTTTCCGAAAGATTTTTCTGGCAATGGAATAAGAGCTGGTATTACCTCTAGAATGGAAAGCATTCCATCCCCCCTTCCAACTCTTGTGTCGACCTCAGACTCAAACCCCAGGTATCTTCAGATTACGAGAATGACGATCTGACCACTGGGTATATCCCACCCCTATAAAGACTTAAACGGAAGGGAAAGGTCCAGCATGCTTTGTTTGTTTTGAGCGGACCATGATCGTGTCTTTAGGCCGGTAGGTAGTTTCTGATCTGACTGCTCTTCTTTACCTTGTTCCTGCCACTTTGTTTTGAAAGAGATGGTACCTAGAAAACTGCGAGAAGTGGAGGAAGCTGGTTGAAAAAATCCTTGGGGATTTTTAATTTCAAAGTATTTGTGTTCCCCGATTGGAATTTTTAAAAGCAATTAAATGATTTTAATAAAGAAAAAAACACATACACCTTTGATGTGCTACCTGCTCTTAGCTGTATATGAAAAATTCAGGCTTTGAACGTCCTCCTGTGTGTACATCAATTAACTATGTAAATAACAGATGTATGCATCGTGTACACGTTTGTGATAACCGAATAAAATTTTTCTCATTATTATTCAGGGTAAATATTTACCAAAACTGCTGGTCTTGTCTATAAGGTAAATTTCTTACATTTGGGGGGGGGGGGGGGGGGGGGGGGGGGGGGGGGTGGGGGGTGTTTTCTTCTTCTTCTAATAATGTTTATTATTTCTTTTCATCCTGTCAATTGTGATGTTTTTGAAGAAAACACACACACACACACACACACACACACACGCTGTAAATATACTTCGCCATTGGCCAAAATGCTATATTACCTGTTCAAAATACCGCCAGTATACAAAACCGGCCTGTTTTGGAGGGAAGTAAGCCAAACAAAAAACAAAACTGATGTTCTAAAATTTTCACAGGGATTGGGTTGTTTTGTGTTTGTTTATAGGTTTTTATTTATTTTATTTATTTATTTATTTACACCTTCTTCTACTGTTGGGATGGATGGAGAATGTTTAGTGCTGAGGTCCTATTCTACTGATGATTACAAAGTGAGCGCTCTCTCTCTCTCTCTCTCTCTCTCTGGATGTAAAAAAGTCTTGTACTTATTCTATTACCCTCAGAAAATAAAATTTCGTTATCTCTCTCTCTCTCTGTCTCTCTCTTCTCCAGTTATCCCTTGTTTATTCCCACAATAAAGTTTACAAAACAACATAGATCCACTCAAAGAGTTTCTAAACAAAAGTGTTCAGAGAAATTCAAGTATTTTGGGGGATATTGATTATTTATTGTTGAGTTCCAGAATATTTCTGAACAAACTAAGCTATAAACTTTGTCGTATTGATTTTGTCTCTTAAAATACATGCCACCCATACGCTCTCTGTAACAAGGGACGCAATCGTCTTGGCTGTCTGTTGAAACATGCACGTAATAATTGCGTCCCTTTAGCCACATTCCCTGCAAGATCTTCACTCACTTGGTCTAAGGTAGTTAATTGTAAAAATCAAGAAAATGAATGGCTGACAAAGGTTATCTAATAATAAATATATATATATATATATATATATATATATATATATGTGTGTGTGTGTGTGTGTGTGTGTGTGTGAAGGGCATCTATGCAAACATGTGTTTTATTTGTGGTACTAAAGAATGTTTAAATTGTCATACTCACAGCGATTTCATAAATCAATCCACTCAAATATTTCAAAATAAACTCGGAGAAAGTCTGGTTTAAGGGCACCATTAAATAAAATTCAGTGTCTATTTAGCAGTGTAATAAGCTTCTACTTACACTTTATTCTTACTTTTTTTTGGAAAACATGACTAAATGCACAGTTTTTAAGGAAATGATTTTGAACATAGTAGTTGTTGTGAACAGTGTATCAGCTAAGAAATATCATTGTTCTTATCTGCTAACTACCTAATGTAAAAACTGAAATATTAATCCCGTTGAACGCACTATAAAGCGTGTTGTTGTTGTCTTCAATTTAACGTCTGTTCACTCTCAGTGATATTAGAGGATACAGCGTGTTGTCATGTGTGGCTTTTTAAATATAATTGTACTTAAACCAATCATTAGTGTTGCAGCAGGGAGCATGTTCTCCGATCATTTGCCCCATCCTAAACATCCTTTCCCACCTTTGTAAGGAGAAAGTTGCCGACTGGCTGGATGAAAGTCAACATGTGGTTATAAAACGATGACCAGAACTGTGGAATAAGTGTACTGTTCAAGACTTTCAAACAAACAAACCCCAAAACCCAAGAGTAAGGCGGGATAAAGTCATATATAGATTCATAGTAATATATAATTTCTTCTTTTTTTGTTCGTTTCATTTTTTTGTTTTTGTTTTTGCATTTTTATTTCAATAAAAAGCAGAGGATATATACAAGAAGAGAAGCAACCTGGGTTGAATTTTAAGGTTGAACATGGCTCAGATAACATAAGTTTGAACTTTATGGACTCTATATGAAATGTATTTATATACTATCCAGTTGGAGAGCTGTTAACAAGAGCCAAGAGACCGTCTTTTGGATGTACAGTTTATACGACCAAGAATGGAGCTCTGGCTCTGTTCTGGAAGACTGAGAGAACAGTAAAGTATACAGTTTAAAGAAAGGTAAAGGATGAGAATACGATGGTAAGAGGTGAAAAACTGTGGTGTAAATTATAGACAAAACTCTAGTGCCAGGCCTATCTCTGCCAAATGTATGGCGCAGTGGGTATCAAACTGTAGGAAGAGAAGACACGTTTTAGATTTCAACGACCCTGTGCAGAACCCATCTTCATGTTGTGACAGATCAGAATACTGAGATACTCTGACTGAAAGCTTTTGTAGACTTTGGCAAAGCCTCTGACAATGTCCAAGGATATTTAACCTGAAAGATCTAGAAGTTTACGACACGGTAGATGAAACTGTCTTCAGCCACAGAGCAGATCTACAGCAACGCTTAATGCCATGGACAGAACAGAAGATGGTTAAAGAGGTTGGATTGCAATCCTTACTGGCGTTAGACAGGGGAGTGTCCTCTCCCAATTCTCTTATGCACTTCAAATTCAAATTCAAAAACTTTGTTATCTCAGAGACAGAGAAATTTCGGTGGGTCACAAGCCATACATAAAAACAATAAAGATGTAAGCATAATACAAAACACACACACACACACATTAGAAGCATTCGCAGGCATGCACAGGCATTTTTATGACATAAGCCACAATTGTTATAACATGTTGTATAAGACAACTATCAATGAAATTACTACTCTGTTCTATTAAGATATTGAGCACAGTCTAAAATAATATCACTTGGTGTTGACTGGGTGCTGAAGCAAATAACTCTAAACAAGGAGAATCCAGTGATCTCAGAAAGAAATATCTCTGATTTGCACTGTGCTCTATGTCATCTGTCACTCTGACAAACAACTGCTAAGAACTGTCATCTTCTTGTAGCTGAGTTCAGAAGATACGCTTAAAATGACCGATCATTGGTGCAAAGGAAAAAAGTTGTTGGCCAGTGAAGAGCATATCCCAGGAGGTGTCTTTGTTGACTAAAAGAGAGTTGAGATAGAAGAAAACTTTACAAATCTTTGTAGTACTATCAGCAGCATAGATGACTTTGATCGTGAAGTTTGGCAAAAACATCAGATAGGAAAATCAAGAGAATCCTTTGATAAGCTGAGCAAAGCATAGAGCAGTAAGACATTTTCTGTTAGGGGTAATTTCACTTGCACTTCTCTATGACAGCAGAAGTGGTACAATAAACTCCATAGAAAAAGAAAAGCCTTTGATTCCAAAAGCAAAGAAATATCCTTATTATCAAACTGAATGACTTTGCCATAATCAAGAAAACTAGAAACAAACCCCACCAGTATTTCGGGATGAGCCTTTCCTCCGCAAGCAATGTCTTTGTTGGCTGAGACATGTGCTGTGGCTCCCCATATCAAGACTTGCAGAGACAGACATACAACCAGCACATGCAAATCCGAAAAAAAGAAGTCAGCCTAGGACGAGCTAGCAGCAGACAGTGGACAGTAATTTTGGGTGTGCCAACAGACGATAAGATGACAACAGCTGACCAGCTGATGATCCTGTACTGTGCAGTTTCTGGAATGCCTCATGCAGCTGATGAGGGAGCGACCAAGGACCGCGATAAGGTGTTGAGGTGGTACAAGAGCAGGCAGAAAAGAGTTTGTATAAAATCTTGTGAGAAAGAATGAAATACAAGAAATCTTCCTTTATAGCTTGGGGCTGATCTAGGGAAACGCCAAAGCTGTGAACAGACTTTGAAGCTATGATATCAAATCATGCAGGAGGGCAGATGGTATGACACTGTTCAGCCATTGATTTGCAATAATAGAAATAATCGTCTTGCTGTCATGTATCTGTTGCATAAAGCTTGTAAATGACAATTTCATGTCAGTGATAAGTAACTTTCATGGCAAGGAAACAATAATGATAATTTACTGCTTTGTGATTTATGGACATGAAAGACCAGACCATGACGACTTTTCATTAGCTTCTAATATGTCGATTTTTTTTCTTTAACCTTATTGGTATGGCAACAATCAACTCCAATTATTCACCAACCATTGTGTCATTACAGCAATCTAGCACAATGCTGTTAAGCTTGTTGAAAAAAGAAGTTAGAGAGGAAAGGTGTTCTCATTAACCAAATGTGGGACAGCTGCTCATTACTGTGTGGGCTGTAATCTCATTTCCATTTAAAAAAACAACCCAGTTAATTGTGCGTCCTGTAAAGCCAGCTAATAAATGGCAATTGTTAGGACTGGCAAATTACGCAGTTGATCAGCTGACTGGGGTGTAAGGGTAGGCTAGCAAAAGGTGGAGAAGACAAAGCGACCTACTGGCAAAGAGAAATGGGATTGGACATGGATTCTGACGTCAATTAATCTAATTGGCTGATAGATTCTAGCTGTCTGTAATGATCCTTTACAAAACTAACACCCTCTTTTGTTTTAAGGAAGGTGTGTGTGTGTGTGTGTGTGTGTTTCATGCTGTTCTGATAACCATGAATGCTTTTGCTAATATCTATTATATTTATGCTTGAAAAGAGCTATGGTTTCTTTTTTCTCGGTAAATGTATACCTTGTTTTCTGTGCCACATTAAGTGTTGGGGGTGGTACTTTGTGAATGATTTATTATAGTAGGCTCTACCTGTTTCAAGAGGTCCAACCACCAAACATGGACACAGTGTTCACATAATATTTATTATGAAGGTGAATAAACTTAGAGACATTACTGTCCATCTGAACTGCACTGCAAAGATCTATCTGAAGCATACTCTGTATGACTTGATAACTATAAATACCACAGCTTTGAAAAATTTGTTTGAATTAGACTGGAAAGATGTGTCTAACACATACTTTGTTTGACTTGAAGACGTAGATACAGCAGCTTTGAGCAATTGCCCATGTTAATTTTACTGCAAAGATGTACTTGACACATACTTAGTCTGAGTTGATGAACATAAACACCACAGCTTTCAGAAGCTGTCCATCTAATTTTGATTGCAATGATGTACCTGTGTGCCTTGATGAACATATATGCAACAGCTTTGAGAAACTGTCCATCTGAATCTGACTGCAGATGTGTCTCCGAAACAGACTTTTGCATGACTTGACTCCTCCCACAACTCCTTGGGAAGTCATTGGGCAACTGCTCTTTGAACTTCAGGCAGTGTGTTGTGGACAAGGCGAACCTGGCAGAGTCAATATCTCTTCAGATCGCAGATCACATGCTGGAAATTTGCAGTCCTTGGTGCCAGAAACTGTTGCAAGCCTGCGCTTCTTTCCTCGTGTGTGAAAACTGTATATATTTTATTATATGGCAGGGCATGAAAAACAAAAACAAAAACAAAACAGGCATAAAGGAATTTTTACATATTTTTGAGGATCCTACAGCCATATTATGCTAATGAAGTCACTGTTGCCAAAAAAAGGGAGGGATTTGAATATCTTTATTAGTTTGGAATCTTTTGTCATTTGAAGGTAAATGTTCACTAATGGCGATTTTGCAGAAAATCGTATCTTTGAGTTGTCATACTTTTAAAGAGTTTTGTTTTTTTTTCAAATCAAGAGGGTCTGGAAAAAAAAAGTCAAAACGTACGCTAAAATTGCTTGAATTTTACGCTGATTCTTTGTGTATGTTAAGAAAATTTCTTATTAAATCTAAAAAATGGTATAAGCAGAAATTCGCTTTTTTCAGGATTGGTAAGGATTTTTTACTGTAGCTCTGAAACATGTTGTTGTACTGATGTTGGTTCCCCTCCCCGCCGCAATGTCACAAATGACCATTTGTTTGTTGGTGAAAGTCTTCTAATGTCTATGTATGTATGTAGAATAAATCGAGTGTTGGTGCGTTTTTTGTTCCCTGCAGAGTGAGATGTTACCTTCCATATTTGTTTGTTTTTCAACTTGTATCACAAGTTAACCAACTTCTTTTTCCTGGGTTGGCTGAAGTGATGTGGTGTTTTGTGTCCTGAATCCATGAAATACTGGTCACTTCCTTGACAATGTGGGCTGTACCTATTTCATATGAGGTTGTTATCTTTTATTTTTTTTATTTTTACAAGAATCATTGGGGCAAATGAATCGTTATTGTTTACTGACATAATATTTTTCAAGTTGTTTTGATTTGTTCTTATTGCTCGTTTTTTTTAAAACTATATTTTGTGCATTTTTTAAAAACTTCGTTTTATTGTTACTGTTTTTGCTTACTTGCAGTGCATTTTGAAAAATACCACTCTCTTTTTAGCTTGTTTTCAGAAGTTGATTTGTTCGAAGTGAAAACAATGCAGACATAATATAAAGTGGAGGAGGCATAATTGTTTTCAATCAATATTACCGTTACTGAATTTCATCATATATCCCCGAAGTCATAAAGTGGCTACCTTAATGGCGGTCAAAAAGCAGTCGCATACATAAAAATCTCACCATTGGTAAACCGTGGAGCTCTAGCCGAGAGACGAAAAAAAAAAAAGTATGTTTTTCATCTTTTTAACAGTGTCTATTACATAAAATTACATCTTTTGGGAGGAAATTCAAATGCTAAACTTGTGTGTGTGTGGGCAGAGACAGACAGACAGACATATAGACACTTCTAGAGACATAGCAAGTAAGTTAGATGGGAATATCTGTCTTGACTTAAAGAAACAGATATATTCATGCCAGCTAATAAACAAAGATTCACTGAATGATATTACTAAAGAATATAGGACTGCAATAATTATTCTGTTACCTTTTAACTAAAAAAATCGTGTATCCTCAAATGCTTAAGGTTTACTTTCAAGAAGACTATGAAAATTTATGCAAGAATACACACACATACACATACACACACAGAGAGTGCAACATTTGATAAAGAACATTATACAAAGGTTATCACTGTAATAAACTCACCGATAACAAAAACTAGTCAAACAAGTCATCACACATTTAAAAAAAAGAAGAAGGGTATGTTAGAAAAAGCTAACTCACCAGGGACATGGTAATACATTATGGTGGATAACACAGGTGTAGGTCAGACAATCAGAAAACAACTGCTAGGAAAACATAACACAGGTAATTCTAATGTCTTGAAGAAAATATCATAGCTTTATCACAATGGCCTCTGAGAAGGAAAGGTCCATCATCAGAACTAGTACAATTCGCATTTCCACTTGTTCCCCTCACTCCATCTTTATACTTATCCTCTACTGTAGCCAACTGTATACGGTCAATCTGTCTACATGTTTTGTTTTTAAACCAGTAATGTCTTTTGGGTCATAAATTTAATCACAACAAAAACAACCATTAATATTTTTTTTTAAATTTATGTGGGTTTTTTGTTTGTTTTCTTGTTTTTTATTTCAGAATTCACGCTTCAAACGTGTTTTTTTTTCTTCAAGAAACCCAACCCCCAGGGAGTATACGAAATTAAACAATAGTAGATTCCCGAAGTCGGAATGCGGCTACCTTAATGGTGGCTAAAAATGGTCGCATACACAAAATCTCACCACTGGTAAACCTCGGAGCTCTAGCAGAGGAATGAGAACCCCCCCCCCCCCCCCCACCAACCCCAACCCAACAATATTAGGATTAGCAAATGTGGGTGTGGGAAAGTACTGACAGCACGATGAATGCATTCTAGTGCACTTCTTCCGCTGTGTTATCATCACTATTTCAAACAGTGCACCTTGTTGATCATTCATCTGTTCATCTGCCTCACTCGTCAAAGTTCTCTTAAAAATGGTAAAGGTGAGGTCGTAGGGGAGTGAGGCATCAGAGACCTCAACTTCTCACGGGGCCAGTATATTGAGGGTGGTGCCCATCTCCTCTCCCTCGCTGTTTTACCTTCCGTGACCCTAAAGAGGGCAGGTACCCATTTACAGCTAGGTGAACTAGGGGAACTGTACTGAAGCTAAGGCGTGCAAACGGGCACCCATCCAAGTGGTAACCACGCTCGATTCTGCTTAACCTTTGCTGGGGAAAGCGAGTGCTCTGACCACTGAGCTATCCCGTCCCCATAGTTCTCTTGCTTTCAAATAGTTACTGATGATAAAGAAATTGAACATGAGCATAAAATTGAAAACTATTATTTTCATCAAGTCTTTAGTATATGACTACAATATAATCTTGAAGTTTGTTGTTGCTATATGCTACTGATGTTTTGGTTTTTGTAAAATATAGTTATTCTGTTGAACAAAAAAAGAGTCTAAACAGACTGATGTTTTGATATGTGTATGCATTCCCTCTGTTCCACAAAATCTGTTTATACAGAGTCTATAAAAACAGGGTTTAATTCCTGTCTGAAGAATTTCCACAGTTATCATTTCGATTTCAGTTTTCCCAAGGAGACAACCCCCCCACCCCCCACCTCACACGGACCATTCCATACACCTGATACCCTATCAGCCAGGATACATTCTTTACTGATGCCTCACCATGCACTTAACTGATGCCTGACCAACTGCAGAACCAAATGCGCTGGTAAAGCTTCGGACACACACTGGGAATTTTCGTGGTTGGGAAACCCACCGATCGCTGACATGACCAGAATATGACGACATCTGAAAAACGCATATTAGGTTCTCTGCATGTATATAGACTACACACCACAAGAGAGCGATGAGGCTGGCAGGTCTGATCATAAGCTGACCAGAGAGAGGGGGGTAGGTTGAATCCCTTATTTAAGCCATATGTACTGATAAGATTCGAACCCTCGGGCCTTTAGGACTGGAAACCTGTCTGTCACCTTATGGAAGCAGGAGCACACGGTCAATCCTTTGCAACCAGAAGCATCTTCACAGTTCTGATGTTGGTGATGGTATCTTAACAGACCAGCGCCATTAAAAGCACTGGGATAACAAAACAGAAAATGTCCAGATTAGGGAGATTTTGCAACTTATACACACTGCCATTAATTTGCATGTAAACTGCGGTGATATCTATTTCTAACAATCAATGACCTTCTGCGTGATCTCCCTAACCCCTAGATACAAAAATGACTCTACAGTATGTCTATAAAGCTTTATACCCGACCCCACCCCTCCTCCCCCGCAAACACACACACAATTCCATCTTTGTTTCACTTACATAATAAACGCGAGTTTATGTTCTTTTCCTCAGTTCAGACCAAACTTTCTTTCAGGCACCGTAGCAGCGATAAGAGAGTAAACATTACGAAAGAAATCATCTAAAAATGATTCCCCGACGTCGGAATGCGGCTACCTGAATGGTGGGTAAAATCGGTGGCATATACGCAAAATCTCACCATTGGTAAACTTCGGAGCAGTAGCCGAGGAACGAGGGCGAAAATCAATTAAAAAAAACAACCAACCAACAGGGATATGCAACGTACGTTCACATTTCATCAGTTTTTTCCGCAACAGATTGAAAATATGTAGGTGGTGGAGGGCTGTTTAAGTTCTGATGGTTGGTTGGTTGGTTAGCTAATGGCTGGGGTGGGTTTTTTTTCCTCCCCTTTTCTTTTCTGTTGTGCTTCAACTTTAATTATAAATCTCTGGTACCTGACTTTCCATCACACGTCTTGACATCCAGCTGAGTTGTGGTTATGAATTTTTTTTCCCGCTGCTAAGCAGCAAGCCATCCAGACAGCTGAAAGGCCAGTCTGGTTCATTCCACCCAGAACACTGGTGCTTAGCGTGGCTAACGTCACACAATCTCAGCTTTCACGCTCTTTCTCTTATAATTATTAAAGGACTACCGAACGCCAACAGCATCGGTTGTTAAGACGGTAGACATGTTGTCCAGACAACAAAGTTGATTTCTACAGGAAAAGGATCTGCACTGAGGTATATCTAAAGACATGATGTACTATCTGAGTACAGCTATCAGTCTCTCGGTTGTTAGGTCTACATTTATTGCATTACTGACTATTCTCTGAGAACATTAGTTTATAATACAGGAACAGCGTATCGTATATTATGCAGGGTTGTAGTCTGTGAGAGCGGGTCGTGAGGTATGATCTGAGAACAAGATAGGTTGTTCGGGGAAAAAAACCCCACATGGCTGTTGGAAAGAAACAACCTACTTCTGTCGTACTTACAATGGCGCTCTGTTGGTCTCTGCCTTAAGCTTAGGAGACTCCTAGATAATGATGCTGCTGCACTCACTGAGGAGTTTTGTCTCATCACCGTAGTTTTTGTCCCGCATGCTCATTACATACCAGACACCACTTGGTGATAAGACTTGGTGGAGTAGGACGTGTGTGTATACACCCTCTCTATTAAAAAAAAAGGGGCCAAGAACATAGAGAAAAAAGAAATAAAAACAGTTGTATAGAACAACAAGCATATAGAATGCCCCCCCCCCCCCCCCCCCTACTCCTCTGAAGAGAGAAAGAGAGAGAGAGAGAAGAGAGAGAGAGAGAGAGAGAGAGAGAGAGAGAGAGAGAGAGAGAGAGAGAGAGAGAGAGAGAGAGAGAGAGAGAGAGAGAGAGAGAGAGAGAGAGAGAGAGAGCTAACACAGAGGATAACGAATGTTTTTTCTCCCCTCCTTTCGCATTTGAAATCTGTCTCTTCAAGTTTTCACACATATCTCTATGACTTTTCTGTTTGTTGGTTTTGAAATGACAGATTTTGAAAGAAAAGAAACTATTTGACATAAAATGTTTCTGGATAAAACAAAACCTCAAAAACAAAGACCTGTCCTATATATCTTAAAGTGACATGCCTCCATACATTTAGCACGACACAGCAAATCACACTATTTAAAAAAACAAAAAAAACCAACCTATAACAACAACAAAATACTTGGACTAGTTCTGGGCCTGAAATCTGAAACGGGATGACCTACCTTCAGCCTTGAAGTTAAGCTACACGGCCTACATGACAGCGCCAGAGCTCTCTTGCCGCACAGAGACAATCTATCTCCTTTCTCATCCACACATCAGGGGGTGGGGGTGGGGGGGCTGGACCAGGCACAGGGCTAACGGGGCATCAGTTCTTGCCAGGGATGCAGCAGTCATGTCATTATCCGCGCTGAACTGGGCTAATTGCTGTGCTCTGTTTCTTAGCGCGAAGGCTGACTGTCGGTGGATGGCTATTGACCAGCCTATTGCCAGTCCCTGTAATGAGCTTTAGTCCCTTTAAAGGCGCACAGAGAAACCAACGTTTTCAAATACCGCGTGGTAAAGTAACCGAAGGCGCGAAATCGTAATCGATTTGGACAGTGCAGTGACGGATTAAAATCTATCATATGTTGAACACCACTGTTTTTAGAAGGACAAAAAAAAAAAAAAATCCTGATTTTATTGAGATGTAGTGAAGGAACAGCTTCCCTTGAAGTTCAGGAAAGTCAGTTTATAAAAAAAAAAAAGGAGCAGAAGGATGGTTGAGGGGGGTGGGGGTGGGTTTAGAAAGGATGTAGAAAAAATAGGTTGAAAACTGAGTGAAACAGCGAGTCATAAACACATCCTTGTCTCCCCTAGACAGGATAATGTTAGTTGATCATTAAGCTCAAACTTCAGCTAGGATTTATCTCAGAATCTTTACCAAAACAGTGTCATTAAAAAAACCCAAAACCAATCCCCCAAAATTGCATATGATGTAGAGCGCACATAAAATACTTGAAACACTTTTTTTTTTTTGCAATCTAATTTGTTTATTGGACAACCAAACATGCAAAAAAAACGATTTCAACATGGATTTACTAGATGCTCGTTCGGGACTGATAAGAAAATAGAAAGAAAGAAGAAAACACAAGTTATATGAATCAAGCATCAAGTCTTTGTGAGTATCAGTAATCTAATCCAAGTTTAAATTAAACAGAAATTACAAACAAGGAAACAAAACCTAAAAAAAACATAAATGCAAAGATGTTATAAATAGTCAGAAATAACAGGTAATATCATCTGTCCCTTAGAATTTATTAATTTTTTTTGGTAAAAGAAAAATAAACAGCTAGAGTTAAACTAAAACTAAGATATTTTCATGAAAAATTTACCTTTAATAATAATAATAATGATAATAATAATAACAAAACACCTGTGCAAATGCTATGAGAAAACAAACAACAACAAAAAAAACCCACACACACACACACTCAAGCAAACAACAAAAGAAAAACTAACAAAAGAACAAAGACTTGGAGAAAAAAAAACCCACACACAAACAAAGACACCCCACCCCCACCCCTCCGCCCTCACTCTCTCCCGAAACAGCCACGACCTCCAAGTTCCGTCCATACCCTCCTCCCAGTGGAAGAGCCCGTCAGTGCAGGCAGCAGCAGCAGCAGCAGTTGGGTATATATGATAATAACTAGTATAGCCACACTTCACTTCACAGTCACAGCCAGTCAGTCAACCCTCTTCAGGCACCAGAGTCCGTCTAACAATGTCTGTGTGGTGTGTGTGTGTGCATCTAACAAGGTGTGCATCTAAACAAACAAGAAGTGCATCTAACAGCATAATGCATGATCTAGAAACAAAAAAAAAAAAACAAAAAAAAGTCAGCGAAATCTCTGCGCTGGCAACAAAACACCACCACCACCACCATTCTTTTGAAGACAGCCACCTCTCCATTCCACTCATTCACACTGTCAACAGGACACGCGGAGGAAAGAAAGGCTGCACAAAATGCCAACAGTCAGTATGTAGAATGAAAGTCAAGTCTTGAACCTTGAAGATTTTAAGAACTGTAACCAAAAAAAAAAAAAAGAAAGAAAGGAAATCCAGGCTAACAGGTTTGAAATCATATTCCTCTCATGATGATCACCTGATGTGTCGCTTGGCGTATCCACGAGTAGTCTGCATGGTGATTTTCATCGTTATATAACATGACAACAGTGTTCATATCACACAGGGTCAACTACAAGTGCCGTATAAGTATCATAAAGAATAAGGAGAATCATAATCATCATCATATTAAATATGAGACGCGTATCATCACGTGCACGCACACCCATTCTCTACAAAGTCTTCCTCGGATCAACTGCAACAAGTTTTGCTTTATCACACTGGATCAAGAACAGGTCGGTTAGTTAGTGTCACAAACGTCGCTCCACTGCAAACACAAGGAAAACTGCAGAAAATCAAAAAATAAACAACCAAAAAAATCCCCCCCAAAATCCCACACACACACACAAATAAATCATGAAAACGAAACAACTGTACAAGCATGTTTTTGGGGTTCTGTTTTGTTTTTTGTTTTAAACATTGTGTGGATAATATTGTATCAACGGCCAGTTAACACAGGCGCACAATGATTAATTAGATCGAGAACACTGTTATTGATTACCTCGGAACAGGAAAACTCATTAACGGCAAACTGACAAGAGCTATTAAGCCTGATTGCCTTTCATTCACATTAGAACGATATATGGTACCAAAAAACCCAAACGTAAAATAAAAAATTCATTTAAGAAAAAAAGAAGAAGAAAGAAAACACTGCATGGTGAGAGTATGGGTCACCTTAGCCACTCTCTCATAAAGCCTCCGATGATGATAATAATAATAATCATAATAACAGTAATAATAACAGTAATATCAACAAGGTCACTCAGCAAACAAACAAAAATTCCAGGAATATTAAAAAACGAAAACTTGTACTTAAAAAAAAAAATTTAACCCAACAAAAACACCTCCTCAAAAATCAAAGAAACGAACGAATGGATCGATCGATCAATCAGGAACCCAAACAACAACAAACACAATCATCATGAAACCTCCTAGAAGAACTAACACAGCACAGGCCTGCCCTACGTCAGGCCTATACAGGAGTACGGGTGGAGAGTCAACACCATCCACAACAGCGACGCGAACAGCGCCCACCGTAGCCACACTCCGGCGCCACCCTCACCACGCAGCAGGCGGTCCCTCCCTCCTCCCTCCACCCCCAACACCACCCCCACCACCACCACCACCCAGCACAACACAGTCGTCCGTGTCATGTGACCACTGAAACGATGTACACTTCCGCTCGCGGAGGAAGTGGCGTTGCTTCCTGTGGCGTTGGCAGAGTCTGCGGCGGCGGGGAGGCTGTTGGTGGCCCACTCGGGCAGGCGGAGGGGTGGGCAGTCGTACAGCTCGCGCCGAAGGTCCGAGCAGCGCGAGCTGTTGCCGGGACAGAAGGTCCTTCGGATGGTGGCGGGACTCATCACATGACACAACTGGAAGCACGGGAAATCATGCAGGTCCTGCGCCTCCGGATCGTCCTTCAAGGCGCCCACTGTCAGGGAGTGGTAGTGGACTGGGTCTCCTTCGATCTCCGGGTCTGCAGGGAGTCGTGTTGTTGTGGTGGTTGTGTGACGTGGTGTTGTCGTTGTCGTTGTTGTTGTCGTTGTTGTTGTGTTGTGTTGTTGGTGTGTGTGGCCGTGGAGAAGTCAGGGTGTTGCCGGGCAGGTGTCCCATGGTCAGGAGCGGTTGGTGAAGGGAAGACACGGGGCAGAAAGAAGAAGAAAAAAGAAAAATATCAAGATATGGGTTTTTAGTTGCTGGGGTATGGAAATATTTGACAACTAATATAAATAAATGAATATGTCTTTTAGAAGATCGCTAAAGGAAATTGAGGAAAACGTTAAATATATCTACAAACAGTACTAGAAGGAGCAGCAGCAGCAGCAGTAGTAGTAGTAGTAGCCGCAGCAGCAGCAGCAGCAGCAGCAGCAGCAGCAGCAGCAGCAGCAGCACCACCACCACCACCACCACCACCACCACCACCACCACCACCACCAATAGCAGCAGCAATAGCAGCAGCAATAACAACAGCAGCAAAGCCTATAAGCAGCAATAGTCAACAACAGCAACAGAAAGAGCATCAACAATCGTTTTCGTGGCAGGTTAAGAGCATCTGAAGTTGGAAGAAACATGAACATGACACAGGTGCAGCGTCCTTGTCCCTAACTGGGTTAAGACGTTCAACTGCGCGAACCTGGTCCACACGAAACAGGAACATATTTTCAAACGGCTTATCGCATCTTTTTTTCATGAACACGCATAACAACACGACCTAAAATGATGGCAATAAAAATATATATCAAACAAAAAACTTCAGTCAAGACTGCCAACGTAAAACGAGTACTCCTTAACTTTCCAGGGAAAATCCGTTAATTTTACAGATTCACACGCTCACATAAACAACAGGAATTGTTAGATTTGGAATCGTTTGTCCTGCAGTTTGCAGTCTGTGCATTGGCAGCCAGACCACCTGGTGAAGGAAAGGAAAGGGTAAGTTTCTACAGGAAGTTTCCAGACCTGGGAAGAAGATTTTCTTCTCTCCGTTGAGTCTGTCCACTTTAGGACAACAACCACTTAGCGACACAACACACAGGTTTCTTTTTTTTTATACAAATAAGCGATTTAAGTATTGGGAGATGCTAGGGTGCACAAAAAGGGTAAAGGGGAGGGGAGGGAGGTAAAGTAAGGCAATGGTGGGCAAGAATATAAACTTCCTTATTTCGAGGATAACAGATAAGCAATGACGCGGTCATGTTTTACATCTAGTCCCCGCCCTGCTTAAAGGAGACACGCCATAAGGCCAGGGGGCGCTGAAAAAATATCTGTGATTTATCTTCAAAGTATGTAAATCCATTCGTTGCATAGTTGTCGATGTTTATGCCCAAGAATGCGGAAACGTTGTTTGCAGGTTGTTTTTCTTAAAAAAAATTCTTTCTTGTTTTCTTTCTTGTTTTCTGTCTGTCTTTCTTTCTTGTTTTCTTTCTTTCTTGTTTTCTGTCTGTCTTCCTTTCTTTCTTGTTTTCTTTCTTTCTTTCTTTCTCTGATAAACCCATTTCATTAAGTAGCCACTGGCCAGCTAGCCAGACAGTCTTCCAGCCAGCCAGCCAGCCACTCCAGTCTGCCATTGGTTACCTGTATTGCGATTGGTTGTACAGCAACTTTGCAAGTATAAGCATGCTTTTTTTCGGTTTTTCTGGTTTTCTGTCTGTCTGTCTGTCTCTGTCAGTCAGACTGTCTGTCTTTCTGTTTTCTTTTCTTCTTTTCTCCTTTCTTTCTTTCTGTCTTCTTTTTCCTCTTTCTTTCTTTCTTTCTTTCTTTCTTTCTTTCTTCTTCTCTGTCTGTCTGTCTGTCTGTCTGTCTGTCTGTCTTTCTTTCTCTTTCTTTCTTTCTTTCTTTTTTTCACCGAGAAAGATATATTGAGAATGGGCGTACACATCTGTCTTTGCACAATAATTATATCGATTCCTTTTTGGACAAGAATAAACACAGAAACATTAGCCCGAGGTGCTAACCATGCCTTATTTGGTGCTGTGATTATAATGATGGGGATGTTGATGCGTTATTTTATTATTATTATTGCTTTGTCCTTGCTGCGTCATTGTTTTGTTTTATCACGTTGTGATATACTCCCCCTCCCGACCCCCCCTCCCCTCAACCTCTTTCCGATTCCGTCAATAAAGCCACACCCAGAATTGCTCTGTCCCAAAGTCCAGAAGAAGCAGCCGTCTAACAAACCATCAATGTCAGGCTGCCACCAGGTCACCCACGGGAAGTGGCCATGCACTATTGCTGGTTCAACATGGCAGTATCCAGATGAGCCTGTGTATTGCTTTAAACACGCAGGTCGCCATCACTGAACTCTTCTCTATTGACGACGAGAACAGGCAAGAAAAGGCAAGGCAAGGGAAGGCAAAGGCAAGGCAAGGTAATACAAGGCAAGGCAAGGGGTAATACAAGGCAATGCAAGGCAAAGGTAAGGCAAAGGTAAAGGCAAGGGGAGGCAAAGGCAAGGCAAGGCAAGGTAAAACAAGGCAAGGTAAGGGGTAATACAAGGCAATGCAAGGCAAAGGTAAGGCAAGGGTAAAGGCAAGGTAAAGGCACAGGCAAGGCAAGGCAAGGTAATACAAGGCAAGGCAGGGGATAATACAAGGCAATGCAAGGCAAAGGTAAGGCAAGGGTAAAGGCAAGGTAAAGGCAAAGGCAAAGGCAAGGCAAGGCAATACAAGGCAAGGCAAGGGGTAATACAAGGCAATGCAAGGCAAAGGTAAGGCAAATGTAAAGGCAAGGTAAAGGCAAAGGTAAAGGAAAAGGCAAACGGCAAGGTGAAGGCAAGGTAAAGCCAAAGGCAAGGTAAAGCCAAAGGCAAAGTAAAGGCAAAGAAAGACAAGGCAAGGGAAGGGAAGACAGGGGAAGGCAAGGGCAAGGCAAGGTAAAGGCAAGGTAAACGCAAAGGCAAGGAAAAGTTAAGGCAAAGACAAGGTAAAGGCAAGGTAAGACAAAGGCAAAGGAAAAGGTAAGGCAAAGGCAAAGTAAGGCAAAGATAAGGTAAAAGCAAAAGGCAAGGTAAAGGCAAAGGCAAAGGAAGGCAAGGGAAGACAGGGGAAGGCAAGGGCAAGGCAAGGTAAATGCAAAGACAAGGTAAGGCAAAGTAAAGGCAAAGACAAGGTAAAGGCAAGGTAAGGCAAAGGCAAGGTAACGGCAAAGTCAAGGTAAAGTAAAGGCAAAGACAAGGTAAAGGCAAGGTAAGGCAAAGGCAAGGTAAGGCAAGGCAGCAAGGCAAGGCAAGGTAAAGTAAAGGCAAGGGAAGGTAAGGGAAGAGAAGGGAAGGCAAGAGAAGGGAAGAGAAGGGAAGGCAAGGGCAAGGCAATGTAAGGCAAGGCGAGGAAAGGCAAAGGCAAGGCAAGGTAAGGCAAAGTTTATTTCGAAACCCCTTTAGAGGTACATGAAAGTGTTACATATTGCATGCAATTAACCCACAACATATATATATGAGATATGTACTAGATCTGATATCAACTTTCCTAAAAGAGCACGTTCTATTCGTTCTCTTACCACTATTAGAACATATACTTCTGAATTGTTTGATAAGGCAGAACTATGTCCTACAAAATTAACTAAATCAAAGATTAATGTCTCCCCTTGTCCCCCATGGGAGCTTCAGAGAGCTAATTTTGATGTCAATTATTCTTCTCTAACCAAAAAAGGAAATGAAAATATTCTTAGTGCATCAGTAAAAGAATATATGCAAACCACATATCCAGAACATCTAAAAATCTACACTGACGGTTCACTTTTGAGCGACAATGAGGCGGGTGCAGCATTTGTCATCCCATCTCTGAAGATAGAGAGATCATTTTCTATTGGAAAAAATCGATCTATATTTACAGCTGAACTGTCTGCTATTTCGATGGCTTTGTATTATCTTCTAGATTTTCCAAAAGACATTTTTCAGATACTTTTCTGTGTTGATTCCAAGTCAGTGTTACTTGCATTAAAAAATTTCAGCTCAAAAGTGAGACAAGAGCTCATAACTGAGATATGTCATCTGATTCATTTTCTGATGTTACGGGGTACTAATATAACTTTCTGCTGGATTCCTTCTCATTGTGGTATCCACTTTAACGAAAAAGTTGACAGATTGGCAAAATGCGGAGCAAAGCATGACAGTGGTTCTTACAGCATAGATGTTCCTTTATCTGCCTATGAGGGCTTTAGCATATTGCAAAATGCATGCTGGAAACACTTTAAAAAGAAACTACAAGAAATTGTTTTTTCCTGGAATGATGATATAACTCATTTATTATCTTATGATGATATCAAATGCCATAATTCACAAGAATATAGAAACGTTGTATCACTTATCTACAGGTTTAAACTCAATGCTTTTAGATCTAAATTTTCAAAATCCGCAACTTGTATCTGTGGCGAAACTATTACCAACGCTCACGTTCTCTTACAATGTCCAGATCTAAAAACCTTTTTACCCCTATTCCCAGTCCGTTGCTTAGAGCAAATACTTAAAGACACCCCTTTAATGAAAGATATTGTATTGTCATTAACTCATTGTCCTATTATCAGATACCTATAGTACATTGCATTTTATTTAGTTGTAGAATTTGCAAAGTTAGTGTTCGAGCTGTTATTTCTATCTTTTCAAAGTTCTTTTTTACGCTTTATATTATTAATATTTGTTAATTGTCAATGATTAGCTATATGCATCCCCTTACACACACACACACACTCACACACACACAACACAAAACACACACACACACACACACACACAACACACACACACACACACACACACACAAACCTTCCCGTCTGATATCACTGTTTAGTGGAAGGACGTTAAACTGAAGAACTACTACTAACCCACAACATGAAACACGATCTGACCTTTGGGAACAATTAAACAACAATCATTGAAGTTGTCAAAAAGCTATAATACGGTTGATAAATCAACAGGTAACTTTTACTTCTGTAAAAGGAACACAAGAACAATCATATAAGTGAGATATTAAGAGGGGCATTTTTAAGTAGTCATTGTATTGAGCAAAGTCAAAATGCCTTTAATATTATCGTAAGAAAATGAGCAAAATGAGTTAGTGGATGGTTTATTATTGCAATCAAAGAGTTAAACTTCAACATATTTGGACTTTTCCAATGAACTTTTGGTATTTTTATTCTTACTTTACTAAAGTCAGGATGATAAGAGATATGATAAAATTTATCCCCTGTTTCACAAAGATAAGAATTTGAACAAAGTCTCTCTCTTCACGGGGAATGCCTAGCACTCTTCCTAGTTGAACTAGAAGTTTGTGCTTCAAACGTCTAAAACTGTACAAATGCTTGAGCTAGATTATTTGGCACAATTGAAAACTAGCTTTCCAGAATAAAATTACCTATGTATAGTTAGTTAATTAAGTGTTAAAAAGTTGGTTTAGCTTTGTTGCCGATTTAGCTGTGTATGGTTAGTTAAGGGTTAAACAGTTGGTTTAGCTTTGTTGCCGATTTACCTGTGTATGGTTAGTTAGGTGTTAAACGGTTGGTTTAGCTTAACTGACGATTTACCTGTGTATAGTTAGTTAAGTGTTAAACAGTTGGTTTAGTTTAGCTGCTGATTTACCTGTGTACAGTTAGTTAAGTGTTAAACAGTTGATTGAGCTTTGTTGCCGATTTACCTGTGTACAGTTAGTTAAGTGTTAAACAGTTGGTTTAGCTTAGCTGCCGATTTACCTGTGTACAGTTAGTTAAGTGTTAAACAGTTGGTTTAGCTTAGCTGCCGATTAACCTGTGTACCGTTAGTTAAGTGTTAAACAGTTGGTTTAGCTTAGCTGCCGATTTACCTGTGTACAGTTAGTTAAGTGTTAAACAGTTGGTTTAGCTTAGCTGCCGATTTACCTGTGTACAGTTAGTTAAGTGTTAAACAGTTGGTTTAGCTTAGCTGCCGATTTACCTGTGTATGGCTAGTTAAGGGTTAAACAGTTGGTTTAGCTTAGCTGCCGATTTACCTGTGTATGGTTAGTTAGGTGTTAAACAGTTGGTTTAGCTTAGGTACCGATTTACCTGTGTATAGTTAGTTAAAAGTTAAACAGTTGGTTTAGCTTAGCTGCCTATTTACCTGTGTATGGTTAGTTAAGTGTTAAACAGTTGGTTTAGCTTAGCTGCTGAGTTACCTGTGTATAATTAAAGTGTTAAACAGTTGGTTTAGCTTAGCTGCTGATTTACCTGTGTATGGTTAGTTAAGTGTTAAACAGTTGGTTTAGCTTAACTGCCGATTTACCTGTGTTATAGTTAGTTAAGGGTTAAACAGTTGGTTTAGCTTAACTGCCGATTTACCTGTGTATGGTTAGTTAAGTGTTAAACAGTTGGTTTAGCTTAGCTGCCGATTTACCTGTGTACAGTTAGTTAAGTGTTAAACAGTTGGTTTAGCTTAGCTGCCGATTTACCTGTGTATGGTTAGTTAAGGGTTAAACAGTTGGTTTAGCTTAGCTGCCCAGCCACAATGAATATTAACATGCCTCTCTGGAATAATGACCTTCACTATGTGGACTGCTGGTCATGAGGTAAAGCACCTGTCTAGATTGCCAGAAGTCTTGGGTTTGATCCCTCTCTGAACCCGAGGTTTACCCCTCATCCACTCCACCGTCAAAAAGTGGTCTGGGTGCTAGTCTTTCAGATGAGATGATAAACTAAGGTTTCATGTGGAATATCTGTTTAGCGTACGTAAAAAGAACACACAGCAACAGGAACGTTGTCCCTGGAAAAGTTATTTTGAAAAAACAGCCACGATGATACGCAAATAAACATGCAGACAGGAACAAAATAAAGGTGAAAAAAAAAAGAATGGCGCTGTTCTTGTGGCGACGCCTTCTTCCCGGGGAGAACTGCCCGATTTTTCACCAATCACAACAACCACCACCATCATCACAACCATCACCGCCATCATCACAACCACCTCCACCACCACACCCCCCCCCCCCCCCCCCACCCCCATTCTCCCTGCCAGCACAATCATCACACCACCCTACCAGAAATACCACCCTATTTTAAATCACTCTCACACCCAGCTCTGATTTCTGGCTTGCACTGGACAAAATGTCACAACTCTGTGTGTGTGTGTGTGTGTGTGTGTGTGTGTGTGTGTGTGTGTGTGTGTGTGTGTGTGTGTGTGTGTGTGTGTGTGTTGTGTGTGTGTGTGTGTGTGGTGTGTGTGTGTGTGTGTGTGTTGTGTGTGTGTGATGGGTGTGTGTGTGTTTGTGTGTGTGTGTGTGTGTTGTGTGTGTGTGTGTGTGTGTGTGTGTGTGCGTGCGTGCGTGCGTGTGTGTGTGTTTGAATGTATGCATGCAAGCACTCGCGCGCGTGTGTGTGTATGTGTGACTCTGTGTGTGGTGTGGTTTTGTGTGTGTGTGTGTGTGTGTGTGTGTGTGTGTGTGTGTGTGTGTGTGCGTGCGTGCGTGTGTGCTCCTGCCTGCCTGGCTGCTTGCCTGCATATACTCGATCATATGTTGTGTGTGCGTGTGTGTGTGAGTGTGTGTGTGAGTGTGTGTGTGTGTGATTGTGTGAGTGTGTGTGTATGTATGTGTGAGTGTGTGTGTATGTGTGAGTGAGTTTGTGTATGTGTATGTGTGTGCGCGCGCGCGCGCCTGCGCCTGCGTGTGTGCATGGATCTGCATTATTCCCGCCAGTGCAGCACTATCTCAGAGCATTAGCGTGTCAAAGATGCCCAGCTAATGACAGCACCAAAATGTCAAAGCTAACAGCTCAGCCCCCTTGCCTGCGCTGTACTGCCACCCATCCCAACACACACTTAGGGTGCTACTGTACAGGGTGCGGTGGATGAGAACCTCCCTACACACACGTCCCCGTAGCTTTTGCTGTTCCAGGGCGAAATGGTCTTGTGGTTAGAATGTCGTACTCGTGATTTCATAGCAGCTGAGAGTTGAGGGGTTTAAGTCTTTACTGACGAATCTTAATGAGGGGGGCTCCTCTGAGGCATACCACCCCCTCTTCCCCTTATGGTTAACATTTGTATTGAATTCCCTCATTCTATAGTCTTTTTGATGAGACTATAAACCAAGATCCTGTATATACGTAACATTTTTGTTTGGATCTGGTTTTAGGTTACAACACATGTTTAAAGTTCCAAGCATCTTTTCCAGAGGTGTAGGCAAGCTATGTGGACATTATCCTTCAACGTCAGTTTTTCACTCAAGGAGAAGTCTATCAGTCAGTCAATCTCTCCATCAACGTCTGTCTTTCACTCATGGAGAAGTCAGCCAGCCAATCTATCACTCAGGAAAGCAATCAGTCAATCTATCACTCAGGAAAGCAACCAATCAGCCAATCTATCACTCAGGAAAGCAATCAGCCAATCTATCACTCAGGAAAGCAATCAGTCAATCTATCACTCAGGAAAGCAACCAATCAGCCAATCTATCACTCAGGAAAGCAATCAGTCAATCTATCACTCAGGAAAGCAATCAGTCAATCTAGCACTCAGGAACGCAATCAGCCAATCTATCACTCAGGAAAGCAATCAAGCAATCAGCCAATCTATCACTCAGGAAAGCAATCAGTCAATCTATCACTCAGGAAAGCAATCAGTCAATCTATCACTCAGGAAAGCAATGAAGCAATCAGCCAATCTATCACTCAGGAAAGCAATGAAGCAATCAGCCAATCTAGCACTCAGGAAAGCAATGAAGCAATAAGCCAATCTAGCACTCAGGAAAGCAATCAAGTAATCAGCCAATCTAGCACTCAGGAAAGCAATCGGTCAATCTAGCACTCAGGAAAGCAATCAAGCAATCAGTCAATCTAGCACTCAGGAAAGCAATCAAGCACTCAGCCAATCTATCACTCACAAAAGCAATCAGTCAATCTGCCAATCTAGCACTCAGGAAAGCAATCAGCCAATCTATCACCCAGGAAAGCAATCAAGCAATCAGCCAATCTCTCCATCTACGTCTGTCACCCAAAAAGCCCTTTCAAAACTTTGTGTTTTTTTGTGTTTTGGGGCAGCACAATTCCTTCCCACTAAGGTCAGTCATGCAGGAGTTGTTTTGTTGTTGTTGTGGGTTTTTCTTTCATCAAGGAGCCTCCTGCGGAAAGGGGCGAGCTGGACACGGGTGGGGCAGGTTACCTTTGCATATGAAACTGGGGTCTCCCTCGTGAGTGTCCACCTTGGGCCGGAAGAAGGGGCACATGGCCTCCACTTGCTGGCAGAAGGTGCTGCACGGGCGAAGCTCTCGCCCCTCCAGGTAAAAGGTCAAGGTCGAGGCGCACAGCCAATGTTTGTAGGCCTCCTGTCAACACAGAAACAGAAGAAGGTTAAGTAGCATTTAGTTAGCGGTGGGTTTTTTGTTGTTGTTGTTTGTTTGTTGTTGGTTGTTTTTTTGTGGGTTTTTTTTTGGGGGGGGGGGTGTTTGGTGAGATGTGAAGTTTTTAGAGAACGGGACATGCGCGCGCACAGATAGACAGACACACACACACGCGCGCGCGCACACACACACATATACACACATAGAAGCGCGCGCGCACACTTACGCACACATACACACACGCGCGCGCGCGCACACATACACACACAAGCGCAGCCCCCCTAACCCCCCTCCCCCCCCCCTCCACACACACACACAAAGGAGAGGCACGCATCTAAGTAATCTTTATAAACAGGCGATAACAGGCAACCACAGACACAGACAGAACAAATGGTACCAAGTGTTTATCCACCTCTTGCGTTCTCTAACACACACATGCACACACACACACACACACACTGCACACACACACACACACACACACACACACACACACACACACACACACACAACACACACACACACCTAGGCCATTGTG
Source organism: Rapana venosa (assembly GCA_028751875.1). Lineage (NCBI taxonomy): Eukaryota > Metazoa > Mollusca > Gastropoda > Neogastropoda > Muricidae > Rapana > Rapana venosa. The sequence continues at coordinate 25,620,748 of CM054155.1, read as the reverse complement.
TGCCGGTGGGAACAGATGACAGATTTTACAAAACCGCATACACACGGGGACTGGATGTAAAAAAAAGCCCATAAGTGCTTATTCCATTATCCTCGATATAAATTTTTTTTTTTTAAACCTAGCTGGATACTGTAATCACAAGGACAACTCTTGCTGATCCTACTGGCGTTCTTCCTTCCTTCCTTTCTTCCTTCCCTCCTTCCTTCGGGCAGCTAGTCTAGCGTTGGGTTCCTTCCATATCACATGTATGTATGTGCCTACAGGAGTCTACATTGAAAGGTACAGGAGGAAGTGGGTGGAGTAGGGTAGGGATTGTAAGGGTGGTTGGAGGGGGGGGGGGGGGGGGGGATTGGGTGGTGTGGCGGTGGTGGTGGTTGGTGGATGGGGGTGGGGTTTTGGCATTTTTAGTGTTTGCTGGTGTCTGTAGTTCATCATGCATCTGGTTCTGCGAAAGAGAGAGAGAGAGAGAGAAGAGAGAGAGAGAGAGAGAGAGAGAGAGAGAAGAGAGAGAGAGAGAGAGAGAGAGAGAGAGGAGAGAGAGGAGAGAGAGAGAGAGAG
>CM054155.1:25610190-25612690 GCA_028751875.1 Rapana venosa | reverse complement strand
AACTGTACGGTACGTCCTTAATCAAGGGTGGATCACATCAATGGTCTGGCGGGTGACGTACTCGCCTAGAGAAGGAAAGGTGGGGGGGGGGGGGGGGGGGGGTGGGGGGGGGGGATAACCTAGTGGTTAGAACATTGCGCTCGCAATCTGGCGACCCGGGTTCGATTCCCGTTCAAGGGGATATTTTCCCCTGGAGTTAACATCACTGCAGACTCCACTCCTCCCCAAAAGTCCTTCGGATGAGACTAAAAACCGAGGTCCCGAGTGCGAACGCACGCAAAACATCTTGCATACACGTTAAATCCTGTTCCGCTTTTCGTAAGAGTAGGCCATTGTGTGCCGGTGGGAACAGATGACAGAATTGACAAAACCGCACACACACGGGGACTGGATGTAAAAAAAAAGCACATAAATGCTTATTCCATTATCCTTGATAGAATAAAAAAAAAAAGATAAAAGGTGGCAGGTCCAAATCTTGACTGAAGCCGGACTTTTTTTCTTCTCTACAATGTGTGGTGGTGGTCTGGGTACTAGTATTTTGGATGAGAATAAACCGAGGTCCTGCGTACGACGTACGTTTAAATCATGTAAAAAAACAACAAACAACCAAAAACCCAAACAAACAAAAAACAGTAACAAGAGGTGGGTTTTTTTCACCTCGCAAAGCTGTGTGGAAAGAAAAAAAGACTATCATGAGGGGTTGGGGTGGGGAGGGAGGAAGCAAATCAGAAAACAAACAGAACTTGAATTTTCTGACTTTTTCCCCTGGAATCTTGAATACTGGTTTCGAAGGTTAAAAAAGGGAAAAGGGATGTTGACTCACTCTCTCTCTCTCTCTCTCTCTCTCTCTCTCTCTCTCTCTCTCACACACACACACACACACACACACACACACACACACACACACACACACACACACACACACACACACACACATACTGGATGTAAAAAAGCACATGAGTGCTTATTCCATTATCCTCGATATGAAAGAATAAATAAAATAAAAAAATAACAAAAATAAAACACACACGCACGCACCACTTTAATAACATCCATACCACCCTTACTACTACTACCACCATCACCCTCCTACGTTCCAACCCCACCCCTCTCCCTCTCCCCCACACCAACACACACACCCACACACAAATCACCAAATGAGTGCGTAGACAGGTCAACAAACTACTCCTCTCTTCATTTAATGCTGCGAGTGTTCGTTAAGGACCTGCGGCTTCGTGCCAAGTCCTTATTTTCCGCTGCATGCGTGCAGTCGCCGCTCTCTGCTGGACCAATCTGGCCTCAGGCCACAATGGAACCGCGCTTCACTGCTACTGCTGCTGCTGCTGTTGTTGCTGATGTTGCCGTTGCTGCTGCTGTTGCTGTTGTTTCTGCTGCCGCTGCTGCTGTTGCTGCTGTTGCTGCTGCTGCCTTTTTCGCCTATGGCGCTTTACCTTCGATAGCAAAAAATGATGCTTCGGGGTTTGGAGTTTTTCGTGTGTATGTGTGTGAGTGTGTGTGTGTGTGGGGGGGAGGGGGGGGGGGGGGGGGGGGGTGTGAGTGGGGGGGGGGTAGGTGGTGGAGGTGTGGAGATGTGTGTTGGTGGGTGGGTGGATGGGGGGTGGGTGGGGGTGGGGGGATGTGTGTGTGTGTGTGAGTGTGTGTGGGTGGGTGGGGATGGGGGATATGTATGTGTGTGTGTGTGTGTGTGTGTGTGTGTGTGTAGGGAGGGGAATGGGAGGGGGGGAGATGCTGGTGGTGGTGTGTGAGTGTGGTGTCGTGATTATTGTAGTGGTTATAGTGGTGGAAGTGGTAGTGATAATGTATGTGTGTGTGTGTGTGTGCGTACGTGCGCGCGCGCTTGTGAGTGTGCCTCTCTCTCATGATATCTACTTCATCTTGCAAATTCTACCCATGTGCCCATTTTTGTCTCTTCTACTAAACACCCACCACCCACCACATCCCACCCACCCACATACCCATTCACATGCAAGTCAACGAATCGCGTTACTTCCAAACAACTGCACACCTATCAGAAAGGACAATAGTGTACCTAGTGGATGTAGTTGTGGTGGCGTAGTGTGTGTGTGGTGCTGTGGTGTGGTGTGTTGCCTTGTACTGTGTTGTGCTGTGCTGTGGTGTGTGTGTGCTGTGTTGTGGTGTGTGTGTGCTGTGTTGTGGTGTGTGTGTGCTGTGTTGTGGTGTGGTGTGTGTGTTGCATTGTACTGTACTGTGTTGTTTTGTTGTGGTGTATTGTGTTGTGATGGGGTGCGTTGTGTTGTGTTGTGTTGTGTTTTGTTGTGCATTGTGTTGTGGTGTGTTGTGTTGCCTTGCGTTGTACTGCGTTGTGTTGTGTCGCATTGTACTGTGTTGTGCTGTGTTTTGTTGCGGTGTGTTGCATTGTACTGTGTTATGTTGCGTTTTGTTGTACTGTGTTGTATTGTGGTGTGTTGCGTTGCGTTGTGTTGTGTTGTGGTATGATGTGTTGTGTTGTGGTATGATG
>CM054155.1:25602690-25605190 GCA_028751875.1 Rapana venosa | reverse complement strand
CCATCCACGTGTCCATCCATCCATGTGCCATCCATGATCCATCCATCCATCCATCGTGTCTCATCCATCCATCCATCATGTGTCCATCCATCCATCCATCCATCCACGTGTCCATCCATCCATCCACCCATCCATGTGTCCATCCATCCATCCACGTGTCCATCCATCCATCCATCCATCCATCCATGTGCACATCCATCCATACATCCATCTATGTGTCCATCCATGTGTCCATCCATCCATCCATCCACGTGTCCATCCATCCATCCATCCATGTGGCCATCCATCCATCCATCCATCCATCCATCCACAGTGTTCCATCATCCACGGCACCATCATTCATCCATCCATCCATCCATCCATCCATCCACGTGTTTGTACCTGTCCAGGCGTGTCAGGGGGGGCTGACTAGTCACCCGTTCCCTACTGCTTTCTCTGACCGACTACACAGACAGGCATGCGTTCAGTGATCCCAGGCAACGGCTCGACTTCTCCACTGTTTGTCCCTTTCTTCCCAGTTTGACAACAAAAAAAATAATCGAACTGAAGGTCAAAGTCCGGATGAGACTATAAACCGAGGTCCCGTGTGCGAACGCACGCAGAACATCTTGCACACACGTTAAATCCTCTTCCGCTTTTCGAAAGAGTAGGCCATTGTGTGCCGGTGGGAACAGATGACAGAATTCACAACACCGCATACATACAGGGGACTGGATGTAAAAAAGCACACGAGTGCTTATTCCATTATCCTCGATATAAAAGAATTGATAAATAAATTTTTAAAAAGCTGTTTAACTCCTTAGGAAGTCACTGAGGGGCTTTGCAGTGAATTTTTCAGAGAGTGAAAACTTAGGCAACATGGGCCTGACGGAGCGCATCCCTCTGCAGGTGCTGAAAAGAGTACCACTTCTTTCTTTTCTTTCTTTCTTTCTTTCTTTCTTTCTGTCTGTCTGTCTGTCTACCTGCCTGCCTGCCTGCCTGCCTGCCTGCCTGCCTGTCTGTCTGTCTGTCTGCCTGCCTGCCTGCCTGCCTGCCTGTCCGTCGTCCGTCCGTCCGTCCGTCCTTCCTTCCTTCCTTCCTTCCTTCCTTCCTGTCTGTCTGTTATCTGTCAGTCTGTCTGTCTGTCCTGTCAGTCTGTCTGTCTGTCAGTCTGTCTGTCTGTCTGTCTGTCTGTCTGTCTGTCTGTCTGTCTGTCTGTCTGTCTGTCTGTCTCTTTCTTTCTTTCTTTCTTTTCTTTCTTTCTTTCTTTCCTTCCTTCTGTTTTTGAAGGGGGAAAGCCACTGGCTTGCTAGGCTCTATGTTAGAACTACATTCTGCCTTTTTTTTTTTTGCTGTCGTCCTGCGTGAATGCAACCTTGAATCAATTCGGAATGCAAGGCATTGGAGCAAAACTGATGACTCTAAATCAATACTGCGGACTTTGGATCAACATTGGGGGGTCCCTGAATCAATACTGCGGACTTTAAATCAATACTGAGGACTATAAATACATACTGAAGACTTTAGATCCATACTGATGACTTTGGATCAATACTTATGTCTTTGCATCAATACTGAGGTCTTTGGATCAATACTGATGGCGCTAAATCAATACTGAGGACTGGATCAATACTGAAGTCTCTGGATCAATACTGATGACTCTAAATCAATACTGAAGACTCTAAATCAATACTGATTATTCTAAATCAATACTGAAGTCTTCGGGTCAATACTGATGACTCTAAATCAATACTGATGACTTTGGATCAATACTGAAGTCTTTGGATCAATAGTGATGACTTTGGATCAATACTGAAGTCTTTGGATCAATACTGATGACTTTGAATCAATACTGAGGACTTTGGATCAATAATGGCAACTGGGGAATCTATTTCTTTCACCCAAAAAGTGAAATAATGCTTTGCTTCTGTCGGAAAAAAGAAGCAACCTGAAAAGTGTCAAAGAATTATTCTTTGAAACAATTTTTTTTTAATCCACGTGCATGTTTATATATATATATAAAAGAAGAATGAATAGATAAAAAAAAAATCAGCAAAACTATAGGTGGGGGGGGGGGGGGGGGGGGGGGGAGGAGAGAACTAAGCAACAACGATAAATTCAAAGTATGAATCAACTTTTTAAAAAAAGAAGAGAGAAACAACACACACACACACACACACACACACACACACCACACACACAAAAGCAAATGCACTGCTTATTCAATGTACCATCTGAAAATAAAAGTTTGACTTTGACTTTGACACACACACAAACACACACACTACCTCTACATAAAAAAGAACTACCCTCCCCTCTCCCCCTTCCCCCCCCCTCCCCCCCCCCCTAGAATGGAAGCCTTCTCTATATGAACAGCTCCAGTTCTGCGGTACGCACGTCTCAGCGTTTAGCGGCCTCATTATCACACGTAGCGATTTTTCGCCAGTTAATTACCCACAAGCAGCCGCCAAACATAGACAAAGATGCGGGGGTCACGCTTCCAGAGCTCTCTGTCTGTCTG
>CM054155.1:25577690-25595190 GCA_028751875.1 Rapana venosa | reverse complement strand
GAGTGTGTGTGTAACTTGTTTTACATCACATGAGCGTGTCATTCGTTTTGACCTTCGAACTACAAGAGAGAGAGACAGACAGAGACAGAGAGAGATGGTTTGTCCATTTATCATTGGAGCCATGTAAGCAAGGGAGGAAATGGTAGCAGTATCAATGATACATAGACATTATCCAAAGATATCCGTTTCCTTCATCTACATTGCAAGCATTAGTAGTTATCGTTTCCAATATCAAGATATTCTTTTACTGTTTTCAATGAACACACACACACACCACACACACACACTCAAACACACCACAACACACACACACACAACACACACACACACACACAAACAAGACACACACACACAACAGAGATAGACAGACAGACAGACAGACAGACGGACAGACGCACAAACACCACCGAATGTTGTAATTGGACAAGAGCAAACCACGGTGCTAAAGATGCTATCTTCTGTTTGAGCATCGTAGCACAGAAACTAATGAAAGCCCAGAAAGAAAATTCCTGCATGTTTCCATCGATTATGCAAACGCACTTGACAGAACGAAACATGCACAAAATTATAGCATTACTTGATGCAGCAGGAATAGATGGTAAAGACATCAGAATTATAATAGAAGAACTGTACTGGAAACAGAAGGCAGCCATTGGAGTAGATGATTAACTATCAGACCCTGCTGACATTGGACTTCAGTGGAGTGAGACAAGGCTGTATACTGTCACCTTACTTATTCAATATTATACCGAATACATCCAAAGAAAATCAAACAAGCAACAGGCATTGTGATCAGTGGGGAAAGTAAACATTAGCAACATTCACGTAGACGACACAGCTCTAATGGCAGAAAACAATGAAGACCTGCATTACATAGTGGACACAGTCAAAAAAGAAAACGACAAAACTGAACTAAACATCAAATGTTGACAATATGGGCATTAGTTAACAAAGAAATTGGCCATGTAACGAGAACATGATTGTCTACCCAAAAACGGTGCTGAGAGAGAGAGAGAGAGAGAGAGAGAGAGAGAGAGAGAGAGAGAGAGAGAGAGAGAGAGAGAGAGAGAGAGAGAGAGAGAGAGAGAAGAGAGAAAGAGAGAGAGAGAGAGGAGAGGAGAGAAGATGAGAGAAGAGAAAGAGAGAGACGAGACTGAGAGAGAAGAGAAAGAGAGGGAGACGAAGAGGCTGATGGAGAAGAGGACGACTGAGTAGAGAGAGAGAGAGAGAGATGAGAGAGAGAAGACCAAGACGTCATTGGACAGATGATGTCAAAGACTGGGCCAGACTGCAGGCTGGTGGCTGGGAAGCAGGCGACTGGCTCAAGACAGTTCGAGCGGAGATCCATGGCACATCAGCCCCAGTCTTGGGACGCACCTAATCAATCCGTCACAACAGTTTTTGGCATGGGGCATGGGGCAACACCGGATAGCATGAGAAAGTTGGACATGATCGTCAGATTATGGAGATTTGCTTGTGTCTCTGAGCGTTTGACCCCCGTGTGCATACATATCGGGGTGGCTAGGGGGCTAGCTGATGATAGAGGACTGAGGCCGTACCCGTATTTGTGGACTTTTTGTTTTTTTTTTGGAACGATCAAACTACCACAGTTTGTAAAATTACAGGAAGTTGAGGGCAGAGGCAAGGTTTTTTCCCTCAAAAAGGGGGATTTTATTTATTTTTGGGGATGCGAATGGTCAGTGTTGTATAATTTGTGTGAAAATTTCTGCGGAAAACAGTTGAATGTGCCAAAAGGTAAACATGAGTGTAACCTAAACAAAAGACAGAAAAAAAGACAGACAGACAACAGACAGAAAAGACAGATAGATAGAGACACACACATCATCATCATCATCAGACCCGTGACCTTGGCGGTCGTAGGGGAGACACGAAAGACGATGCCGTGGTAAGCCTCCTCCATCCATCTCGGTCCTCGGCTCTGCGCAGTAGTGCCGAGTCATTCATCCTGGTCCATTCTCTGATGTTGTCCATCCATGACTTGTTCTGTCTTCCCCTCCTTCTGCCACCTTCGAGTGTTCCCTGCAGTACTGTTTTTGGCAGAGTGTTGTGGCGGGTGACGTGGCCGAACCATGTCAGCTTTTTCTTCTTGACGATGGTGAGAAGGGGTTCCTGTGGACCTGCCAGCCGTGTTATTTGACTCTTGACAAATTCATTGGTCTTTCGATCTCTCTATGCCCAGTAGTTTTCTATGGCATTTTGTTTCGAATGACTGGATTCGCTTTGCTGTTTCAGCAGTCAATGTCCAGGTTTCACTTCCGTACAGCAGGATCGTCTGAATTAGGGCTTTGTAGAGCTTTAGTTTGATTGGGAAACTGATCTCTTTACTTTTCCATATGGTGGTGAGTTTTGTCATGGAAGATGTTGCCATGGCTATTCTGACTTTGATTTCTGTCGTCGATCGCCCGTCCTTTGTGAGTGTAGTGCCAAGGTATTTAAAAGCGTCTACCTCCTCCAGTTGTTGGTCGTTCATGTTCATTTCAAAACATGAAAGACACACACACACACACACACACACACACACACACACACACACACACACACAACACAACAGAAAAGAGAGAGAGAAAAGACAGGCAGAGAGAGAAGGCAGACAGAAGAGAGAGAGCAGAAGCAGAAGACAGAACAGAGAGCAGAAGACAGGCAAAGGCAGGCAGACCAGACAATAGAATACCAGTACTACAGCGACAGTGCAGAGCACAGCAGTAGAGGGCAGAAGCAGCAGATCCCAAACGAGACAGAAATAACCTCAAGTACACAGCGTGCTGGTGCAAGTTGGCATGAGCACAGAGAGGGGGGGGGAGAGAGAGGAGAGGAGAGAGAGGAGAGAGAGAGAGGGGGGGGGGAGAGAGAGAGAGAGAGAGAGAGAGAGAGAGAGAGAGAAGGAGAGAGAAGAGAGAGAGAGAGAGAGAGAGAGAGAGAGGGAGAGAGAGAGAAAGTGACATGGCAGGGAACCACTTCATAACAACAACGTTGTAGGACAAGGGAGATAAGATGATGACGTACATGGGAGATAACCTAAGTGTTGACGCCAGGTCTACAGTCCGACAATCGCTTCTCACTTCTCTTTCGCAATTTGTTTGCTGTTTTATTTTGATAGCTCTCTCTCTTTATCTGTTTTGGTGTGTGTTGTGTGTGGTGGTGTGTGAGTGTGTATGTGTATGGCGCGCGCGCGCGCGTGCGTATATAATACACACACACACATACACACACACACAACATATATATATATATATATATATCAATTCAGTGTGATGTTGTATATTATTATGTCCGTCAGTTTCGAAAATGACCTCTAATAAAGCAAGAGAGTATATGTTTCTGAAATTGGGCAGAAATTTGATTATAGTGGAGATGCCTTGCCCACAGAACATCCCCACTCTCTCGGCCAAGTGGGCACAAGGACAGTCAGCGTTGGAGATGTTCTCCAAAGGCCAACCAGCCCCCTAGGGCTGCAGCACTTAGAGACTGTGCCAGTCAAGCCTCCTAGTCAGAGAGTCATAGTCGATCACTAAAGACTAAGCTGTAAAGTGGAATTCCATGAGCGAAAAAGCCGCTCATCCTATACAGTCTCTCGCTCTGCTGTTGTCCCCAGCGTCGATGGTTTAATCAAGAACTAGGCTATAATATATGATTATTGTTTTGAGCACGTCATAAACTGTTAGCTGAAAACGACTGTGAAGTTTTCTTTTCTTGAATAATGAATACGTTTATAAGCTATTAGCTCGTTCGTGATGACAATAATGTGTGTTCTCATGTTTTCTCAACAAAGGTGTGTTAAACTAAGAAGTATAAGAAAAAAAAGATGATGGTAACAAAACGAGACTAACAACAACAACAACACTAACAACACTACAATAATAACGCTAATAATAAAAACAAAGCAGAGAAAGGAAGAAAAAACAAACCCGTAGAAAGGAGGAGAGTACACACAAGTACACAATATTCTAAAAGTTAAACGATTGCCAAGAAGAAGAAGAAAACAAATCAATGGCTCTGAACCACGCTGCACCAGCAACACTAGAAAAAGGAAATATAATTGGAGATATTTGGAAGCATGTCAGCTGAACAGTGGTTGTCAATGAAGGTGAAAATAACCCTTCCTCAATCGATAGGCTAGGCCTGCCTGCCTGCCTGCAAGCCTGCAAGCAAGCACCGCCCCAGCCCTGTTCAGCTCGCCTTGTGTTGTATTATGAAACATAGCCTAGCCCAGTGTTTTGCCGTTGTTGGCGCATTGAATCCTCTTCGTCGATTTTTGGGGATTTTTTGTTTGTTTGTTGGTGCGGTTTTTTCGTTCCTCGGCTAATAGAGCTCTGAGGTTCACCAAGGATGAGATTATTGTGTATGGAACGAGGTTTTTTTTTTACCCAATATTAAGGTAGCCACATTGTGACTTCGGGGATGATGATTTAACATAACACCAGCGTGCATGTGTTTATTTTGTTTTAATTTTGCCATCCGTTCCCCTACCTAAATGGCCTAATCTTGAGAAAGACGGAACAGAGTTAAAAATGTTCTTGTACGTGTGCGCAAGATGTTCTGCGTGCATTCGCACAGGGGGCGTAAATTTATAGTCTTATTCAAACGTTCTTTCGGGGGAGTGGAGTCGGCACTGATCTTGAGTCCAAGAGAACAATCCCCTTGAACGGGTGTCTCGGTAGTGGCTCGAACTCGGAACCGTCAGATCGCGAGTTCAACACTCTAACCACTAGGCTACCCCGTCCCCTCAGTTAGTCGATTAAATATGAGAAAAGGAAGGAAACAGTAGAGTAAATAAAGGCAGGAAGGAAGGAAGGAAGGAAGGAAAACTGAGACTGGTGCACCCCAGAAGTTGGTATTATGACTTTCATATTGAGTACTTGACTGCGCAGAGAGAAGAGAGAGAGAGAAGAGAGAGAGGAGAGGAGAGAGAGAAGAGAGAGGAGAGAGAGAGAGAGAGAGAGAGAGAGAAGAGAGAGAGAGAGGAGAGAGAGAGAGAGAGAAGAGAGAGAGAGTGAGAGAAATAAAATAATACCCCAAACGAAATAAAACAAAACAAAACATTTTGTACCCAAACGCTAACTGACAATAAATCACCGACGACTTTTTAATAAAATGCATTAACTCATAGAAGTTGCTTTGAAACATTAAAAAAAACAACAACCCGTGAAGGATCTCTAAAGTTCTCTCTTTTTTTTCCTTTTCAAAACTCCCTAAGTTCTTTTGATAGCAAGCACTAAGATGTGCCTGAAATAATAGCGATTCTCTCTCTCTATCAACAATGAAAATTGATTTTTTTAAAAGTAGTAGTAGCAGCACAGCAGCAGCAGCAGCAGCTGCAGCATCAGCATCAGCAGTAGCATTAGTAGCAGTAGTAGTAGACGACAATTATTTTTTATACCAAAAGAAAGCGAAATAGTTTTTTTCTGTTTTAGGACTGGCAGTTTGTTGTACTTGTGTTATTTTTCCTCAAAATATGTTTTACTAGACTTGACCTGGCTTGACATGACCTAACTTGGCCTGACTTGACCTGATCTGACCTGGCTTGACATGACCTGACCTGGCTTGACCTGAGCTGACCTATCCTTGGCTTGACTTCTCTCCTTTCATTCCTTTGAGGGGTCTTTGGGGTGAGTACTGCACAGAATTGCTCAGGGAGAATTTCTAGGGAAAGGTAAATCTGTCGGAGCCCATCCCGAAGCTGCAGGCTGCATGCTAGGTCATTTTCCTGTCACCTATCTATCTCACAGTACAGGCCTGCTTTTCTGCCAAAGATCAGCTTTTTTGTTTGACATGTACACAGAATGTCCTGTGTGTGTGTGTGTGTGTGTGTGTGTGTGTGTGTGTGTGTGTTGTGTGTACGTGTGTACGTGTGTATGTGTGTGTTAGAACATAGGAACATTCAATTGTAGTCTCCTGCTAAGGAGATACAGGTGAATAAATGGCAATGGTCATATAGGGTGGAACGCGTAGTGTCTGGTCTTCTCCAGTGCTTGTATCTCTGCAGGAGGTCTTTCCCTTGGCCTCTGCCGATCTTTTAAAAAATCCAGGGCAGCTCATTAAGAAGTTAATTAAAAAAAAAACCCACAATCACATTTTCTTTCTTTGAAAAAAAAGAGCAGAGGAATGGGCTGGGTTAGCAGAAAATAAGCCAGAGAGAGAGAGAAAGAGAGAGGAGAGAGAGAGAGAGAGAGAGAGAGAGAGAGAGAGAGAGAGAGAGAGAGAGAGAGAGAGAGAGAGAGAGAGAGAGAGAGAGAGAGAGAGAGAGAAGTAGCAGCAATTCAGTTTGAGCAACTTCACTAACATGCACCTCTAGTTCACCATCACCACCATCAAATCCTTTCAAATATCTCACACATCCAATCTATCTCCCCCTCCCAACCCATCCAAACACACACACACACACACACACACACACACACACACACACACACACACACACACAACACACACACACACACACACACACACACTTACTTCGCTTAATCCAGACTAGAAAAGCAGGTGAAACGTTTTCTGTTACGCTAACATCACAGAAGCAGAAAAACGTGATGCTGTCACGAGAGACTAAGGCCAGCTGAACGCGCGCGCGTGTGTTTGTGTGTGTGTGTGTATGTTGTGTGTGTGTGTGTGTGTGTGTGTTGTGTGTGGTGTGTGTGTGAGTGTGTGTGAATGTGTGTGTGATGTGTGTGAGTGTGTGTGCATGATGGTGTGTGTTTGTGTGTGTGTGTGTGTGTGGTGTGTGTGTGTGTGTGTGTGTGTGTGTGTGTGTGTGTGTGTGTTGTGTGTGTGTTGTGTGTGTGTGTGTGTGTGATGTCGTCAGCCTATTGACCATGTCTTTGAACCTCTGTGGCCCTAACACTCAAAGATCCCGAGTTGAACTCTGCTGCTGCAGCGGTGTGTAAGCTTCTTTCACTTCACACAAACGTGACAGAGGCATTGACTGACTCAGACTGCAGGCAACTCTCAGAGACAGAGACAGAGAGAAGAGAGAGATAGGAAGATAGAGAAGTAGAGAGAGAGAGAGAGAGAGAGAAGAGAGAGAGAGAGTGGCGGGGGAGACGAGACAGAGACAAGAGACAGAGAAAGGACAGACAGAGACAGAGAAGTCAAAATGAAAGAGATGATGATGACGATGACGATAATGACAAAGAGATGAGAGAAGGAGAGAGGAGAGAGGAGAGAAGGAAGATGAGGACCTTTATTTCCAGGGTTACAGATAAATATTCACACACAAACACAACACACACACAATCGAGACACAACAAAACAACACACAAAATAACACACACACAAACACACCACATACACATCAACCCCTATCCACAATACAACCTACCGCACTACATCACACACAAACCAACACAACACACACACATTCGAGACAAACAAAAGAGAATATAGCATAAACCCCGTCCTACAAAACCCTATGAATACAATCTTTTGTCGCCTGAAGTCTAACACAAAGTCTCAACTTACGAACTGCCAGCCATTTAGATTTTGTAGTTCTAAACGGGTTCCTGTCCGCCCTTAACACCGTTTGAGTGTAAGAAGTTAACCAACAGGTTTAATGTCCTTGACCATTATTTGTTCTAAATGGTGATTTTGCGCCTACCTGTCGATGTTAACAGCAACCCAGAATTTATGTTTCGTATTGCTGAGTGTAGACATGTGTGTGTGTGTGTGGTGTGTGTTGTGTGTGTGTGGTGTGTTGTGTGTGTGTGTGTTGTGTGTGTGTTGTGTGTGTGTGTGTATGTATGTGTGTGTGTGTGATATCAGCTCTCAGCTTGTTGATACTCTGTGTCGTGCTTTGTTTTGTTCAAGTTAGTCGTCCACTTCAAGAGTAATTTCATGTCAAAACAAAATATCGCGCAATTCAGGTTTGACTGACGAGGTTAAGAACGATCGAAGTATTGAGAATAGAATATAAACAAGTGACGACTGCGGTTTGAATAAACGAGGAAACGAAATGGTGTGCCATTATCGTTGCAGTGTTCTATTCCTGGCTTGTTGTCAACTGTAACTCCATGAAGACAACAAAAACCACACCAACCCCCCCCCCCCCCCCCCCCCCCCCCCCCCCCAGAAGTCCAATAATCAAAAAGGTGTTGTAGGGCCAAATAGTAATGTTATAGGAATCCTCTGACATCCCCGTTTATTTTCTGCATCTTTCTGGGAGATAGAGACAGAGGCAGACAGACAGACAGACAGACAGGCATACATACATGCATGCATGCATGCATGCAAGTGTGCTGCGTTTCTATGGATGCTTCTGCTTCTGTGTTCGTAGCTTGTATCATTTACACCCAGCACCCTCACCCCCTCTTTCCCCCCACTCCCGCTTTATTCCTACCACTCCCCTTTCAATCTCTCTCCCCCCCCCTCTCCCCAACCCAGCTGTGCGATCATACCCACGGGTGTGGAGATTTTGATGCGCTCTGTAAATCATTCATTCATTCATCCACTCATGCTCTGTATCTCAGGGCTGGAAAGGGGGAAGAGAGGGGGTTGGAGGGGCAGGAGGGGGATCTTTGTGCTTAGTATTTTGCCCTCATTTAATGAAATGTCCTTCGTTCCTTCGTTTGCTTTATGCCTGTACGTTTACAGATTGTACAAGAAGGTTTATATTTTTTTTAAACCCAAATATTTATCCTTGTTGCAAAGATTATTCCTTCGTTCTTGCATTCTCATTTTTTTTCTGTCAGCTCAGACTGTCAGTCTGTTTGTCTGCCTGTCAGATGTCTCTCTCTCTCTCTGTCTCTGTGTCTGAGTCTTTTTGTCTTTCCGTCTCTGTCTGTCTCTATCCATATATCTGTCTGTTTGTCTGTCGTCTATCTAACATCTTCCCGTCCCGTCTGTCTATCAGTCTGTCTATTCTGCCTCTTTTCTGTTCCCCCCCTCTCTCTCCTCCCCCACTTCTACCCCCGCTCTCCCTCCCTCCCCCCTCTCTCGTCTCTTCCCCCTCTCTCCCCCCTTTCTCTCTCCCCCCCCCCCCCCCCCCTCTCTCTCTCTATCTCTCTTCCCCGCCTCTGTTGCTTTCTGTCCATTGCAAGCGGAGATAACCTAGCGGCAACAGGGAGGGGGGCAGGCAGGGGGGCAGGCAGAGGGAGGGAGGGTGCTGGCTCCCAAAACAAAAACAAGCAGTCATGGGGCCCGCTAGCCAGTTTTCGCCCTTAAAAAAGCTGATCACCATCTTCCTGGGCCCCCACCCCTAAACCCCTCCCAAACCCACTCCCCCCCCCCCACCTTAAAACCCCAAGAGGAGAGGGAGAGAGAGGGGAGAGAGAAGGGGAGAGAGAGAGAAAGGGGAGAGAGAGAGTGATGGGGGGTAGAGGGTGGGGGCAGGAGAGAAACCAAAAACAGATTTGGGGGAGAGAGAGGGGAGAGAGAGAGAGGAGAAAAGAAGAGAGAGAAGGGGAAAAGGGGGGAAAAATACAGAAGGGAAAAAACAGAAAGGGGGAAAAGAGGAAAGGAAGAACAGAAAGGGGGGAAAACAATGGGGAAAATACAGAGAGAGGAAGGGGGGGGGGGGAAAAAAGAGAAAAGAGAGAAGAAAGAGGAGAGAGAGAGAGAAAGAGGGAGAGGAGAGAGAGAGACAACAAGAGAGGGGAAAAGGGGAAAAGAAAAGGGAAGAGAGAGAGAGGAGGAAGAGAAGAGAGAGAAAAAAAACAAATGAACAACCCCAAAAAAACAGGAAACAAAAACAACAAAGGTTTTAAAGAAAACAAGACCAAAAAAAACTAACAAAAACAACCCCGGGGAAAAAAAAGGAAAACCCCAAAAAGTTTAAAATAACAAACAAAAGGGAAAAAACAAAAACAAAGAAACCAACCCCCCAGGAAAACAAGAAACAAACAAAATAAGGGGAAAAAACAAGACAGAGGAAAAACAAGGGGGGGTAGGGGGGGAAAAAAAAAACAAAAAAGAAAAAAGACAAGAAAAAAAAAAAAGGGGAAAAAAAATTTTTAATTTTAAAAAGAAGGGAAAATAAAAGGAAAAAAATTTTTGTTTTTAATTAATTTTTTTAAAACCCCGGTTTTAGGCAACAAAAACCAACCCCAAATTTTTGGGGACGGTTTTAATATTAACCCATGGAAAGGCCCGCCAGCCCCGAAAATAAATACGCAAAAGCAAGCAAGCCCGGAAGATTGGAAAAAAAAAGAAAGGGGTTTGGGGAAGGCAAAACAACATGAAGGGGTGTGAATATGGGATTGGGGTTTCAACCCTTTTAAAAAAAGAAGTTTTTAATGTAAGAAGAAAATATTAAGGGGTTTTTTTTTTTTTTAATTTTAAATTTCTCTCTTTTTCCCCTCTTAAAAATTTTTTTCTCTCCCCCTTCTCTCCCCTCTCCTCTCTTTCTTCTTTCTTATTTTTTTTTTTTCTTTGGGTTTTTCCCCAAAATTTCTTCTCTCCTCCCCCTCCCCTTCTCTCCCCTCTTCTTTCTTGGGCCCCATCTTTATTACTGTCTTATTATGATTTACTTTGCTTATATTTTTTTCCTTTTTTAAAATTTTTTTTTTTCTTTTCAGGGGTGGATGTAAAAAGAAAAGCTTGTTTTATTCTATTCCCTCAGAAAAAAAAAAAATTTTGGATAAAAATATTAATACCCCTTTTAAAAAACTAACCAAATTTTTAATCCCTCATAATACTTTTCCCACTCTCTAATTTAAGGGGGGGTGGGTGGTGGGTTTGTATGGGTGTGGGGTGTGGGGGGGGGGGGGGGGTGTATGTGTATGTTTGGGTTGGTGTGTGTGTTTTGTGTGTGTGGGTGTTGTGGGGTGTTTTTTGGGTTGTTGGGTGTGTGTGTTGTGTTGTGGGTGTGTTGTGTTGTGTGGTTTGTGTGAGTTTGTCTCTCCTTACCTTTCCCCCACCCTAAAGAGGGCAAGTACTCATTTACATCTGGGTGAACTGCGGGGACTGTATTTGTATTTTTGTTTTTATAATTCTTTAATATCGAGGATAATGGAATAAGCATTTATGTGCTTTTTATTTACATCCAGTCCCCGTGTGTATGCAGTTTTGTCAATTCTGTCATCCGTTCCCACCGGCACACAATAGCCTACTCTAACGAAAAGCGGAACAGGATTTAACGAGTGCGCAAGGTGTTCTGCGTGCGTTCGCACACGGGGCTTCGGTTTATAGTCTCATCCGAAATAAGACAAAGACTGAGGAACGGTCATCCATTCACTCACTACATAACACGCTCAACGCTGCCCTGACCAATGTCCTATCCCCGTCCTACCTCATGGGTGGCGCCGCTCTTGTGGCGACGCGCTCTCCCCTGGGAAAGCAGCCCGAATTTCACGCAGAGAAATCTGCCGTGACTTAAAGTGGTATAAAAGGGGGGAAAAAAATAAAGGAAAAAAACCAACCCTATCTAGAATCTGAAGTATAAACAGCTCAGCTGTGAGATGTGGTATGTTAGCATGGTAACATAGGGACTTCTGCCTTAACTTCTGAAGAAGTCGAAGAGACACAGCAGTAATTTTTTTATACAAATCAGACAGTGTGTTGTGAGCAGGCTGAACCCGGAGAAGCCCACCTCTCTCCAGGTAGCAGGATGCATGCTGGGCATGTTCGTGTAATCTAAGACACCGGCCATAGCTGGCTAGTTCTTCTATGAGAGGAATTTTTTTTTCTTTTTCCTTTTTGTTTTTTCGTTCCTCGGCTTGAGCTATACGCTTCACCAAAGGTGGGAATACAACCTTGGGATTTTTTTATGTTTTTTGTTTGTTTTGCCCACATTCAGGTAGCCGCATTCTGACTTCGGGAACCATGTCTGGGTTTGTTGATGATTTAGTGTGAAGTGCATTGTGAGCATTTCTGTCATACATCCTCATGATAATTTTTTCCCCAATTTATTTATCTCTTTCATTGTTTGTAATTTATTTAGCTATATATTATTTGATTTCTTCGCGTGTACTTATCTTTCGTTTATACACATAAGGTGTTTATTATTTCGTCATATCATTTTTTTAAAAAACTTTTGTATGTCTTATTTATTTGTTTAATTTATTTATTCATTCATCGATTTATATGCTGGCAAGAATAAGATTCCATTTCCTGGAAATATATCTGTGGGGTTTTCTCTGACACATATAACAAGTATTTACGAACCTGAAGACGTGTATTCCACTCTATTATCATTTTTGTTGTCTTGTCTGTCTGTCTGTCTGTCTGTCAGTCTGTCTAACTGCCTGCCTGCCTACTGCCTGCCTGTCTGTTTGTCTGTCTGTCTGACTGACTGCGCTCGTGACCTGCTGACCTGGGTTCGAATCTCGTTCAAGAGGATTTTTCCTCTGGAGTTAACATCAGTGCCGACTCCACTCCCCCTAAAAGTCCTTCGGATGAGACATAAACCGAGATCCCGTCTGCGAACGCACGCAGCATATCTTGCGCACACGTTAAAACCCGTTCCGCTTTTCGGAAGAGTAGGCCATTGTGTACCGTGTGGGAACGGATGACAAAATTTACAAAACTTCATACACACGAGGACTGGTTGTTTTAAAAAAAGCAGCACATGGGTGCTTACTCCATTATCCTCGAAATAAAAGAATATAAGAAAGAAAGAAAGAAACTGACGGACTGCCTGTGTCTCTGTCTCTGTCTCTAGTTCAGTCCTTACTCTTCTCCTCAGCTTCTCTTTTTGTCGTCTTAGTTTTGTGTTGGCTTTTTTCCCCCACATTGTGCTTTCAGTATACTCTTCTTTATGCAATAATCAGGAAAGATTTATGTCTTACTAACTGAGTGTAAAAAATACGAGTGTATTGATAAAGCGGGTTTTTTTTTTCTTTCTTAGATCCATTGTGTCCTCCAAAAAAAAAAGCTAACGGTAGACAGGAGGGGGCAAAAAAAGAATGACATTTACCTGTTTCTTTGGGTACTACAGACATCTTAATCGATCAATCAATAAGTCGATCAGTCAATCTTTGTCTGTCTCTGTTTGTTGATTCCGCCCGCCCCCCACCCCTTATTCTCACCTCTGGTACTGTTCCCTGTTTCCCTCTGTCTCTTCTTCTTTGTCTCTCTGTCTGCTTGCCTGTCTGGCTGGCTGTCCACCTGTCTGCCTGCCTCACCCTCTCTCTCTCACTCACACACGCGAACACAAACACACAATGTGTTCGTTTTTGCAGTGCTAAACTAAGTCATCACACACAATCATACCCATTTCTTTCTGGCTGGCTGGCTGTCCATCTGCCTGTGTCTGCTCTCTCTTTCTCTCTCTCTCTTCTTCTCTCTCTTCTCTCTCTCTCTCTCTCTCTCTCTCTCTCTCTCTCTCTCTCTCTCTCTCTCTCTCTCTCTCTCTCTCTCTCTCCTCACACACACACACAACACACACACACAATGTGTTCGTTTCTTGCAGTGCTAAACTAAGTCATCACACACAATCATACCCATTTCTGTCTGCCTGGCTGGCTGTCCATCTGTCTGTCTGCCTCTCTCTTTCTCTCTCTCTCTTTTCTTTCTTTCTCTCTCTCTCTCTCTCTCTCTCTCTCTCTCTCTCACACACACACACACACACACACACACACACACACACACACACACACACACACACACACACACACACACACACACACAATGTGTTCGTTTCTTGCAGTGCTAAACTAAGTCATCACACACAATCATACTCATCTCTGTCTGGCTGGCTGGCTGTCCATCTGTCTGTGTCTGCCTCTCTCTCTCTCATGCACACACACACACACACACACACACACACACACACACACACACACACACACACACACACACACACACACACACACACACACACATTCACACACACAAACTGTGTTCGTTTCTTGCTGTACTAAACTAAGTCATCACACACAATCATATTCATCTCTGTCTGTCTGTCTGCCTGTCTGTCTCCTCACTCTCCCTCCCCCCCCCCCCCCCTCTCTCTCTCCACTCTTTTTACCAGACCCAACATTTCTCGGTTTCGTGCTTGCTTCATTTGTAAGGACCTACGGTGCTGGCTGCAACAAGTCTCAGAGAAATAAAGTTGTCAGGGTTTAGGAGGGAAAGTAGGAGATTAATTGAAGTCTCTCTCTACTTCCTCTCCAAACTGTCAGGGATGGTCAGGGCTATGGCTACAGCTCTAGCTATAGCGGCCATGTATGTATCGATTGATTCAGATACAGGAAACGTGCCGGTAGGCTACTACAACTAACCTCCCTGCAACTAGGGGAAACTTTTCGTGCCAAAAGAAGTTGCGTGTGGGCTAGGACATAAAATAAAAAAGACAATTATATATATGTATTGTATATATATATATATATATATATATATATATATATATATATATATATATATATATATATATATATATATATTGTGTGTGTGTGTGTATATACATATATATTATATTATATTTTATATATATATACACACACATACACATCATGTCAATCGATAACCAGGATGGAAGTGAATTGCGTCTTGTGTGGTGTGGTGTGCATACACACGCATACAAACACATTCACATACGGACACACACATACACAGAGACTCGGAGACAAACACACACACACTGCTTATGAACACGATTACACTCACTCACACAAACATACACGGACATATTTCTCTCTCTCTCTCTCTCTCTCTCTCTCTCTCTCTCTCTCTCTCTCTCTCTCTCTCTCTCTCTTAGCGCGCACACGTGTGTTGTATGTGTGTGTAGTGTTTGTGGTGTGTGTGTGTGTGTGTGTGTGTGTGGGAGAGAGGAGAGAAGAAGAAGAGAGAGAAAGAGTGAGAGAGAGGAGAGGGGAGAGGAGGAGAGAGAGAGAGAGCAAACAAAGAACGGAAGATTCCAGAGCTCTAAAAGATGAGACGAGCGAAGAGAGTGACAGTACACACAACACGTCACACACAAACACACACCACACATTCTATCCCCACACTTACCGACACACACGTACACACAAGTACAAACAACACACACACACACACACACAAACACACACACACACACACACACACACCGTACACACACACACACACAACAAACACACAACACAACACACCACATACACACACTCACACACAACACACACACACAACACACACACACACACACACAACCACCACACACAACCACACACACACAGTACACAACACAGTACACACACACGTACACACAACACACACACACAAACACACACACACACACTACACACACCACACACACACACACACAAACACATACCACACACACGTACACACACACACACACACAACACACACACACACACACAGTACACACACACACAACCACAACACACACACCAACACACACAACAACACACCACACACACACGCACACCACAACACACAACACACTACACACACACACACACAACACACACACAACACACACACACACACACAACACACACACACACAACACACACCACACACACACACACACACCACACACACAGATCAGCCTGCAGCGTAAGCCTCCGCGTGAGAACATCCTAATTCTTCTGAACTGAGTTATTAATGCCATCATAATTCTGCCAGGCCTGGCTGGCCCTGGGCCTGAGGGGTCAATGTTCATTGGGCTGACGTGACCAGCGCTGTGCTGTCTCTTTCTCTTCCCCCTCCCCTCCTCTCCCCTCCCCGATAGACAGACAGACAGACAGAAAGACACACACACATACATTTTTCGCCTAATATCACTTTTGAGTGAACAGACGTAAAATCGAAGCAACAACAACAACAGATTGATTGATTGATTCAATATTGTTTTCAGAAAGTGAAGGAAGAAGCATGAGAATTGCTCTTTATATATATATATATATTTTTTTTTTTTTTTTTTTTTTTTGCTGCCTCATCTTCTGACGACCCCCGTCCTACTGTTCCCACGCCGCTCATTCCAATCTCCCCGCCACACCACACCCAGATTTGTTATGTCTCATCCTCAGGGTCGGAAGTCCACAGGGAGCCCATCACTATCAGGCCGCCGTGGGGCCACCAGCCAGCGGGGCCCTGCACTGCTGCTGGGTCACTTTGGTGGTGTTCAGTGGTGCCTGTTCTGAGCTAACATACGCAGGACACCACCTACTAAGCCCCCTACTAACGACAGTATTATCTCAGTCGCGGAGCCAGACTGAGTGAGTTGCCCACCCCAGGTGGCAACCACCACAACGTCCCTCCAACGACCGTCCCCCGCGAACCTCCAACCCCAAAGGCTTTGACACAAACAGGCACAGAAGTGTATGGGCAAACCGAATCTGATGTCACCATGAGACCAGAGAAACCGGGACCACCGAATCAGAGGCAATTTTTTTTAATGCATGATGATCAATGACAATGAGGATGACGTAATGATGCTGCTGTGGAAGTGCATATGCTTTGAGACTACTTGACAGGGTTGTACTCTACGCTTACTATCATAATATATCCCGGCGTCAACCGGGCCCGAGAGATACAGACACCTGCAGTGTTGGTCAGGTAATTTGAGCAACACTCTCAAACTCGCATCCGTTAAGTGGATGAAGCTCGACTGTGTGGTCCCAGTCTTCCCACTGAGCCCACAGCACACTCACTCTGGGTAGGAGCCGGCCGGAGTCCGAAAAAATCCCTATGACTCTTATGGGAATCGAACCCGCGACCTTCCAGTCCGTAACCCAAGGCGCTAACCACTGCGCCATGGCGGCTGGTTATAAACATATATATATATATATATATATATATATATATATATATATATATATATATATATATTTATATATATATATATATATATTATATATATATATATATATAATATAAAATTATACATCCAGCCTTCTATAACAGTGCAACTAGTAAACGCGAATTAATTACGAAGAAAATGGAAAAATCCACAAGTATAATTCTGTTTGCATTTTATCAATGGAACATAATACTTCTTAATTGTGAGGAGATACAGACAGACAGAGAGAGAGAGAGAGAGGGGGGGGGGGAAGGAAGAGAGAGAGAGAGAGAGAGAGAGAGAGAGAGAGAGAGAGAGAGAGAGAGAGAGAGAGAGAGAGAGAGGAGAGAGAGAGAGAGAGGGGATGTAATGCCACCATTATACCCATGACATAAGGTTGAGAACGTTGTCCAAAAATAACAATGAAAATCTTGGAAACACGGCAAAAGAAACACGATACACTTTTCAGATTATATTCATGACTATGACACATAGAAGTCGTATGCATAAACTCATTGTTGTAATTGTTCGTGTGTGTGTGTGTGTGTGTGGTGTGTGTGTGGGGTGTGTGTGCGTACGAGCGTGCGTGCATGCGTGTGTGTGTGAGAGACAGAGAGAGAGAGATAGAGAGAGAGAGAGAGAGAGAGAGAGAGAGAGAGAGAGAGAGAGAGAGAGAGATAGACAGAGAGAGAGAGAAACAAAGAGAGAGAAACAGACAGACAGAGAGAATAAATTAAATGTGCATTCAGCTGAACCTGCATCTCTCTGTCTCTCTCTCTCTGTCTCTCTCTCTCTCTTTCTCTCTCTCTCTTTCTGTCTGTCTCA
>CM054155.1:25555190-25572690 GCA_028751875.1 Rapana venosa | reverse complement strand
TGACGAACCATCACGTGACGGGACAGAGCCAATGAGGGGACAGGGACACCGGAAAAGGCAACGGGGACAAGGATAAGACAGCGGCTGTCACGTGAGGGGTGCTTGGCTGTGCAGGGAGATGCCACTGAGTGGCTGTCGTCTGCTTCAGTCCTCACTGTAAGAGGGGTCAGCAGGGGTCAATGGGCTATAATCCTAATGCCTCTTCACTGACCTTCCATTCCTTAGATCTTAGTCCTTCCGCGCAAGAGTCAAAGACCACTTTGTGACATCAAAGAATTTGGTCTGAATAGAAATGTTAGTTTATGCATTACAGTTCTATAAACAGGTTCAGTTTGGAGGGGTGGGGGTGGGGGCATAAGTTACAGGGCAAGCATTGACTAACATTAGGACAAGCTAAAAAAAAAAAAAAAGAAGAAAGAAGAAAAGATGTTTTGAGGGTCTGTTTCTATACCTGGTCATTTTATTGCAGCTGTAATAAGCGATTCATTTGTAAGCGCTTTAAGTATCATCGTCGTCGTTACGCTGTCGTCATTATTGATGTTGATAGTCTGCTTTGAAAATATTGTTGCACCTGTTCTTTTGGTAACTGCTTGATCATTGTTATTTACCTAAGGGTAAAGTACTTACAGAATAAGTACCTTTCTTAATGTTCTTTCCATGACCTGGCTCAGGCCCAAAACTTAGCAAGCAAAAAGCCAAATGCTGCAAGCGAAAAGCCAAAGACCTACACTAGAACGCTGTTATGTCTTGAAATGTAAAAGGGACAGTATCCGATCCCATGGATCGGAACGTAAGCACAGTTTGCTGGTCCAGCACAGGTGTGGCTTCATAATTATCTCAGTGAAGTAAAGAGGACGAAGCTTCTTCTTGCTGCTTGTCAGCCATGTGACACAGATACACCCCTGCACGTTCAGTTCCAACTTAAAGTTCTTGATAATTACCGACAGCTACATCTTTTTCATGTGAAAGTTTATAACACACAGTGACAAAAGTGTATAACACACTCTGTGACAAAAGTATATAACACACTATGTGATGACAATATGACTCATGTACTTTCCCATCAGTGCGAGAAATCTGTGATTATTAATTGTCACAACTGACAGTCCGCGGTCTGTGCCAGAGGAGCGGCAGAGGTTCCTCCGTCCTTAAAACTATACATACCCCTGTTGTCCATTAAAGCTGAGATTGCCTTCATCCGTATCCTGACAAGCTCTTGCAGTCTCGCACCGTCTCCCAGGTGTGGTGAATGAGACAGAGTGCACATTCTGGTGAACCCACAACGCTCAGAATGTTGTCTTGAGATTGTCTTCATCGCTTATCCTAACAACACGGGCGTTGTCTTGAGATTGTCTTTATCGCTTATCCTAACAACACGAGGGTTGTCTTGAGATTGTCTTCATCGCTTATCCTAACAACACGAGCGCTTACCATAACAAGCTGTATTGTTGTCTGCTTATGATGTATGCATATCAAATAAACAATGCTGAAACCAGCAACCTGTACTCTCTAGTTAAGGACATAAATTAATCTCTTAGTCGAAGAGTGGATAGACGTCTGTGTATATGGCGAAGTACTGGAAAACAGACACAGACAGCACCTTCTCCTGCAGTGTGTAATGAGGTTTGGCAGCGGTTCCCAGGTTTAATGAGAGAGGCGCGGTGCACGTGCTTTGCCACCAGGTGTAATGACTAATGCAGAGGGTGCATTCTGCATGAACCCAGAGAGCTAAGCTAGGGAACGCCCCACAACATTGCCATTACGTTCCGCTCTGTCTGTCTGTCTGTCTGTCTGTCTGTCTGTCTGTCTGTCTGTCTCTCTCTCTCTCTCTCTCTCTCTCTCTCTCTCTCTCTCTCTCTCTCTCTCTCTCTCTCTCTCTCTCTCCTCTCTCTCTCTCTCTCTCTCTCTCTCCCCCCCCCCCCTCCCCCGAACCAGCTGCTGCTGTTGACGTTGAAGATGCTGATGGTGATGATTATGTAGATGTAGAGGTTGACGATGAGGAATGATGATAACCAGATAGAGACTGCGTGTGATTCTCTGTACTTGCAGAATTGGAAATGTGAAATGAATAAAAAAGTTTTCTGCTATGATGTAGACCCCCCCCCCCCCCCCCCCCCCACCCCCCCACCACCAATCCATCCTTTTAACATGTTTCGTATAGTGGCCCAAGGCCGAAGTACAACAATAAAACCTCTCTCTCTCTCTCTCTCTCTCTCTCTCTCTCTCTCTCTCTCTCTCTCTCTCTCTCTCTCTTTCTCGGGGTAGCTTCCCTTGCTTGGTTGCCAGCAAGACGCATTACTCAGCAGCTGTTGTAAATATTACTGTTTCTCGTGTATATCAGAGTCAGTATGCCAGTTGAAGGATTCCCAACTACTCTAGAATGTCTTTTGAATGCTGTGTTACGTGACAATACCGTGTCATCCTTCAAAATCGACGGTAGAGGCAGTCAAACTACAGTCGTTTTGCGACTGACTACAAACACTTCGGTTCATCACCCTAAGACAGCTGACAGCAGTGTTACCTATCGACGAAAGTGCCCGTCACAGGTCAGCAGAGACAGAAGGAGGGCTGAAGCTTACAGAGCAGACCATGAGAAGAAGGCAAGTGTTTCATCTCCTTCAGGACTCTTCATGCCAACACCACCTAGTCTCTGTTATGTTGCTGACCAGAAGACACCTTCCCCTGCTGTGACTGACTTTTCCCCTTTTGTGCCATGCATTTCCTCTGCGCCACTGTCAGGTGACAATCAGCAAGGTAAAACACAAATAAACATACCATCATGTGACATGGATAAACAGACAGTAACAATCAGTTCCGATATAGAAACAGTCTGTGACATTGATGAGGAAATGTCCTGCAAGTGGGAGGGCTCCGAAGATGTGGAGCAGGGGGATGGGAGTGTGTCAGACCTTGTGGGGAATCATTCTGATGTAGACTGTGATGTAGCTTGTAAAAATGATTCTGAACATTCAAGGAGCAATACTGAGTCCGAGAACACAGGTGCAAAATCAGAACTGACTTACAGTAATGTCTTAAAATGCTTTGAACGATTTAATGACAACATAAATAAACAAATGGATCATGTCAGTCATGAGCTGAAAGAAATTGTAGCCATTACCAAAACTTGTTCGAGTGGAACTCCATTTAAAGATATTTCATAGCTGCTCTGTTGCTCGCCCAGTCCATTGTATATTCATAGTGTGAGTGAAAGCACTGAGACATTGTAAAACATGAATTTGTTCCATGATGTGGATGCCATGCCATGCTGATTATTTCAAATGCTTTGTATATGTCATGTGTTGAAATGGTTTCTTTCTTCACTGCCCCCTCCCCACTGTCCCCATGTGAATGGGCTTACAGGAGCCTACCCCATTAAACCATTTTCAAGTTTCAAGTTTCTCTCTCTCTCTCTCTCTCTCTCTCTCTCTCTCTCTCTCTCTCTCTCTCCTCTCTCTCTCTCTCTCTCTCTCTCTCTCTCTCTCTCTCTCGTCCACCAACGCCCCTCAAAAACAAGCTGCCCTTGGTTGGACTTGACTATGTGCTTATCATCACCCCCCCCCCCACAGCCCCCCCCCCCCCCTCCCCCCCCCCCCCTCCCCCCCTCCCTGGTCCTCCTCCTCCTCCCGTCTAATGATCCCCAGTGGTCTGAACATTTCACCTTGCAGTGCGGATCACACTTCTTCCTCCCTGTCCCCTCTGTCGCAGTAGTGGGCATTAGCAGTTATTTCTGGCCTGCAAGCCTGCTGGTCAGCCCTGGACACAAGTGTAAGAGGGGTGTACCTAACGGGGCTTCTCTCACTAATACTAATAAGAATTGGAATTTTTATATAGTAGCTCTATCTCTTGCAAAAATAAATCAAAGCGCTTCCATTGAGCCCACTCCTACACATGCAACCAACAATGATTCACAGTTGTTAAGAAATTCAAATGCGCACACTCACGCACGCACGCGCGCCCCCCCCCCCCCCACCACACACACACACGGGGACTGGATGTAAAAAAGCACATGAGTGCTTATTCCATTATCCTCGATATAAAAGAATAAATAAATAAAATAAACACACACACATGTTATACACTTCGCTAGTAATATATTTATCAGTTGATACAAAACTGATAATGATTTCATTGAAAAATTCTTTTCTTAAAGAGATAAGTACAACTTACTGTTCTCTCCTTTTTTTTGGTGTGTGTGTCCTTTTTCGAAATTCGTTGGTGGTTCATGTTTTGAAGTTACTTATGCAATGTGTCTTCTTTCTTTCTTCTTCTTTTTTCTTTTTGTACTTATCTTTTTCCTTTTTTTTTTTTTGGAAGTAGCCAGCACAACTTCACAATTTTTTTCCAAAATCATTCAGGGTTAATTTCACAGCGACTTTTCAACTTTTCTTTTTTTGTTTCTTTTTTTTTTGTTTTGATATTCATTGAGGTTATTATTTTTAAGTACAGGTTTTTTTCTGCTTTTTTTCAAATTCGGTACGCAGTAAGAATGACTGGTACAACGTTTCTTTCGTTTTCTTCTAAATCATAAATTAATGTGAACGCCACAAAAGACAACAAAATAAAGAAACAAACTTGTACGCTTCTGTTTGTCTTCTTCTCTGTTGTCCTGTTTGGTTTAGTAGTCAATTTTTTATTTTTTATTTTATTTCATTCTTTTATATGGAGAGAGACAGACAGACAGACAGACAGACAGACAGAGACAGAGAAAGACAAAGAGATAACCCGACCTCATCTTCGTGTAGTTAATAATTACCGCTGATGTACCACTCTGTTTCAGGACATCCTCCCCGTTATGGACACAGCCTCCCTCCATACATCCACCCATACATGCATACCTACACCATGTCAACGCTCTGTGTTGGCCATGATGTCCATCATGCGGCAGATAACTGATACCTGCCATCTTCTGCTCTCTGCTGCTGACCAGACAGGCCCAATGACGTCACCACTGACCTTCTGACCATGGGGGGAGGGCAGGGGGCAGAGGATGGGGGGAGGGGGGGGGGGGGGGTGAAGAGGAGGTAGAAGGCGGTTAGAGATAAGAAAGAAATGAGTGGGAGGAGAGCTGGCTGATTAGATATTGTCCGACAGGGTTAACAAAAATAATAATAAAAAGGTTGAGTGAAAAGGTTTAGAAAGGAGTTTTCCTCTTACTTTTTTGTTTCTTTTTTTGTTTTTGCTTTTTTCTCAACCATCGTTTCTTTGTTCGGTATTTTTATCCTTTTTTCTTTCCTTTCTTTCCTTTTCCTTTCTTTCTTTATTCCTTCCTTCCTTCCTTCTTTTTTTATTTTTTGTTCTGTCTTTTGTTCATTCGTTCGTTCGTTCGCTTTCAGACTTTTCATGCAACAGAGAGGAGAGATGAGGAGAGAGAGGAGAGAGAGAAGAGAGAGAGAGAGAGGGAGGAGACGAGAGGCGAGAGGCGAGAGAGAGAGGAGAGAGGAGAGAGAGAGAGAGAGAGAGAGAAGAGAGAGAGAGAGAGAGAGAGAAAACAGACAGACGAAACAAGCAACAGAGACACAGAAAGACAGACAAAGACAGGACACATAGACAGACAGAATGACTGACAGACCAATTGATGATTAATAAAAAGAGAGACAGAGAGACAGACGGGCAGCAGACAGACAGATGAGAGAGAGAGAGAGAGGAGAGAGAGAGATAGAGAGGAGGAGAAAATTGAGGACAGAGACAGACAAGAAACACCAGACCAGACAAACGACAGACAACAGGCGCATAGGACAGACAGAGACACACAAAAACACCAACCAGAACACAAACATACACAAACACACACACACACACACACAACACACAACACACACACACACACACACACACACACACACACACACACACACACACCACCACACATACACACACTTTCTATTTCTGCCCTTATCCTTCAATGAGTGCAGAAGATCAATACTTCTGAAAATGGCACTCCATTTCTTTTTCTTTCGTTCTTTGCTTCTTATCACGGTTTCCTTTACCCCTTTACACTATCTTTCTTGATCGCATGCGCACACGCACACACCACGTGGTGCGCTTGTGTGTGTGTGTTGTGTGTGTGTGGGTGTGTGTGTTGTGTGTGTGTGGGGTGTGTGAGTGTGTTTCGTATTAGAGAGAGAGGGGAGAGAGAGAGAGGAGAGAGAGAGAGAGAAGAGAAGAGAGACAGAGAGAGAGCGAGGGAGGAAGAAAGAAAGAGACAGGGATTTTTTTTTATTCTTTCATATATTCTTTTTTTTCGAGCATAATGGAATAAGCAACTCATGTGCTTTTTTTCCCATCTAGTCCCCGTGTATATGCAGTTTTGTAAATGTTGTCATCCGTTCCCAAGAGAGAGAGAGAGAGAGAGAGAGAGAGAGGAGAAGGGGAGAGAGAGAGAGAGAGGGGAGAGAGAGAGAGAGAAGACAGACCGACAGACAGGACAGACAGACCAGAGGCAGGGAGGCAGACAGAGAGAGAGAGAGAAGAGGGCATGCATGCATGCATGTATGTGTCTTGCGTTTAAAGCCAGAGGGGCATGTATGCATGTGTGTATGTGTGTGTGAGTGGAAAGATAGATAGACAGATAGATAGATAGACAGACAGACAGACAGATAGATGATGACAGGGAGATAGATAGATTGCTAGTTAAACTACAGATAGACAGAAAGAAAACACAAAACAGGACAGACAGACAGGAAGAAAAAATAGGATAGATAGATAGATAGATAGATAGATGGGATGATAAATATATGAACAGATGGACAGATGGGTGGATGAATGAATAGATAGACACACACACAGACAGACAGACACTCTCTCTTTCTCTCCCTTCCTCTCTTTCTCTGTCTGTCTGTCTGTCTGTCTCCCCTCTCCCTCTTTCTCCCAGGTTTCTTTCTATCTTTCTTCACCAAGAGTCACACACGAAGAACATAATGTCAAGCAAGCCACTGGGGAACTACACGTATTGATCTGCCAAAGAGCGTTTGGAATTCGCCCAGAAACATCTTCACTGAAAGGAGGGGGAGAGAGTGAGAGATGGAGGGGAGAGAGAGAGAGAGAAGAAGAGAGAGAGAAGAGAGAGAGAGAAAAGAGAGAGAGAGAGAAGAGAGAGAGAGAGGATGGGGTGAGACAAGGGGAGAGATGGAGAGAGAGAGAGAGAGAGAGAGAGAGAGAGAGAGAGAGAGAGAGAGAGAGAGACAGACAGACAGACAGACCGACAGACAAAGACAGAGGTTGGAAAGAGAGAGATAGACAGAGATAGCGATAACGATAACGATAACGAAATTTTATTTTCTGAGGGTAATAGAATAAGTACAAGACTTTTTTTACATCCAGCCCGAGAGAGAGAGAGAGAGGGGAGAGAGAGAGAGAGAGAGAGAGAGAGAGAGAGAGAGAGAGAGAGAGAGAGAAGGGAAAGGGGAAAGGAGAGAAGGAGAGAACGGGCAAGAAAAAAGGATTTTAGACCAAAACTAGTCATACAATATGTCCTTGTAAACGTACATGTCAGCAATATATATATATATATATATATATATATATATATAATATATAATATATATATATATATATGATATATATAATAGAGAGAGAGAGAGAAGAGAGAGAGGAGAGAGAGAGAGAGGAAAAGAGAGAGATCTATATATCTCTCTATATATATATGACAGATTGAAGAATAAAAGTAATCGAGTTTTTATTTGTTATAAAGCAGTCGATTTTTACCACTCCTCTATTCTTATTCACTGCAATCTCACAATAGAAGCAAGTCAAGGTCCGTCCATGTTATATGCCGTTGCCCAGTTACTGAACATCATCATCATCATCATCATCGTCATCGTCATCGTCGTCATCGTGGTTATCTTCAGCGGCATCTTTATCGTCATCATCATCGCCGTCGTCGTGGTCATCGCCATTATCATCGTCACCATCGTCGTGGTCATCATCGTCGTTGTCGTCATCGTCATTATCATCATCACCATCGTCGTCGTCGCCATCGTCATTATCATCGTCACCATCGTCGTTGTCGTCATTGACATTATCATCATCACCATCGTCGTTGCCGTCATTGACATCGTCATTATCGTCGTCGTCGTCGTTGTAGCCATCTCCGTCGTCATCATCGCTGGTGTCATTGTCATCATCGTTGTTATCGTCTTCATTTTTACCTTCATGCCTAATCATCATCATGTTAATAATAATAAAAACAATTTCCTCCCCGCCCTCTTACTGAAGAAAAAAACAACACAACATAAAAGGAAGGACAAAGAAAAAGATCAGTTGAGACAAACAGCACGGTAAAATGCATGTAGTAGCACTGGGAGGTTTTCTTCTCTTTCTCTTTTTTCTGTTTTGGTTGAATAGTACAGTTATCAAATAATGGCTCTGACGAAACTGGAAACTAAAACAAGGGAGGCAAAAGTTGATTATCCTGATAACTTTCCCTTTTTTAAAACCTATATATAATTGAGCAGAGCAAAGCAGAGCAGAAAGAGAGAGAGAGAGAGGAGGGAGAGAGAGAGAGATAGGGAGAGAGAGAGAGAGAGAGAGAGAGAGAGAGAGAGAGAGAGAGAGAGAGAGAGAGAGGGGAGAGAGAGGGAGAGAAGGAGAGAGAGACAGACAAGGAAAACACACACACACACACACACACACACACACACACACACACACACACACACACACACACACACACACACACACACGAAACTGAACTGCATACTGTATTATGCAAGTCGCATTACCCCTGCACCAAGTGTGGATGGCTCCACGATCCGCCCTATCATGGCAGTAACAGCTGCCAGGAAACAGAGTACTAACGACAGACAGACCCCGTACATGCATGCCTCCCTCCCTCAGCGTATCTATTATAATGTGCTTCTCTTTCTCCTGTCTGTACCCCCCAATACATGTGTCTCTATCAGAAATATATCATTATAGAAGAGGATTGAATCAGTCAGATCGATCTTTCAATACACTTTACACAAAGACGAAACAGGCACGCGTGCGGGCTCGAGCTCGCACACGCGCACGCGCGGACACACACACATACAACTCAACACGCCCGCGCGTGCGCGCGCGCACACACACAAATATAATTATACACACACATACAGATATAAGCAAACACACACTGAGGAACAATGCATATAAGAGAGGGAGGGGGAAGGAGAGAGAGAGAGAGAGAGAGAGAGAGAGAGGAAGAGAGAAGACAGACAGACAGACAGACAGACAGATAGACAGAGACACAGATACAGAGAGACAGAGACAGACACACACACATACACAGGGATGGTGGCAACCATAATGGGTAAGACTGTAGGCCGCTAGCACATTTAGGAAATTGGCGACAAACATGGTCATTAAGTCCTCGGCCATAATTGCTCTTGCCTTTCCAACCCACATCCGCTGCTTGCCTGCTTGCCTGCCTGCCTGCTTGTCTGCCTGCCTGCCTGTTTGTCTGCCTGCTTGCCTGTCTGCCTGTCTGCATACCTGCTTGCCTGCCTGTCTGTCCGATACTCCTGCTTACATTTAGCATGCAAGAAATACAGTGTACAGACTTTCTGATACATATACACACAAATACACACACGCGCACATGCACACGTGGCATACACCACAACACACACACCAACAACACAACAAACACACACGCACCACACCACACACACACACCAG
Organism: Rapana venosa; assembly: GCA_028751875.1. Classification (NCBI taxonomy): domain Eukaryota; kingdom Metazoa; phylum Mollusca; class Gastropoda; order Neogastropoda; family Muricidae; genus Rapana; species Rapana venosa. The sequence goes on along the minus strand of CM054155.1, from coordinate 25,563,036 downwards.
GAGATGCATGCATGTACGTGCGCGAACAAGCAAGAAATTATTACAGAAACACGGCGCTGCGCGTGGTCCACACACACTCGACACTAACCATGCACATACACACACAGAGACACAGACACATACACACACACACGCGCGCGCGCACACAGCACACACACATAACACACACGTACACATGCACACATCATGCACAGATACAAACACACGCGCACGAACACACACACACCACACACACAACACACACACACACACACACACCACACACGCACGCACACACACAACACACACCCACACACACACACACGCACACACACACACACACACACACACACACACACACACACACACACACACACACACCGCAGCGCGCCGCGCATATCAATCCGAGAAGTTTCCCCCTGTGGAGAAGTTATGTGACAGAGACAAATAACATCCGAAAAAGAACAATCATTTGCTGCAATTAACAGGTTACACCGTGCACCCCCTTCCCCTTCCCTCTCTGCACATAACCCCCCCCCCCCCCCCCCCCAACACCACCCACCCATCTGACCACCCACCCACCCTACCACACACACAGCTTCTCTCTCTCTCCTCTCTCTCTCTCTCTCTCTCTCTCTCTCTCTCTCCTCTCTCTCTCTCTCTCTCCTCTCTCTCTCTCTCTCTCTCTGTGCATGAACCAACCAAACAAATAAATAACCAACCAGCAAATAAACGCTCTCTCTCTCTCTCTCTCTCTCTCTCTCTCTCTCTCTCTCTCTCTCTCTCTCTCTCCTCTCTCTCTCTCTCTCTCTCTCAACGTTTCATCTTCATCATTTGCTCTTTCTCAGCTTTTCTATTGTTTGTCTTCGACTGCAAAACATCTCATTTTGACGTTGCTGAGGTGGCACTCCTCGTCCTCCTCCGACCCTCATTCCGATCTCATCACACACACACACACACACACACACACACCACGCGCACACACACCACACACGCGCACAACACACACAACACACCACACACACACACACACACACACACAGCACGCACGCACCACGCACGCAGACGTACGCACTCACGCACGAGTCATACAATTAGTTAGTGCCGGCACACCCTACAGTTATAAATAAGCAGGCTGCCTTGTTATCACCAGCCAGACGAGGCCCTGCACTGTTGCTTGGGTCACTCCTGCCATGTTCAGCGAAACATGTTCTGCTTTATCCTTTAAAACAAAAAGAGAGACAATGACTTATCAGGCTCGTGTAGGGGACGTTTGAAACGAAGCCGCGGAGTGAGATGGCAAGATGCCCAGTCTGGCTCCTTAGTTGGGTCCCATTACTCTGACTTGACTTAAACTGACTTGACTTGACTTAATTTGACTTGACCTGACTTAAACTGACCTGACTTGACTTAAATTGCCGTGACCTGATCTAAATTGACTTGATTTAATTTGACGTGACCTGACCTGACTTAATTTGACGTGACCTGACCTGACTTAAATTGACTTGATCTGACTTAATTTGACTTGACTTCTGCTGATTCTTTGAGAAATCGTTGGAGTACTGCACCACATTGTTCAGAAAGTGTGTCGTGGGCAAGCGAAATCTGTCGGAGTCATCCACCTCCAGACACATGGTGCATGCTTGGTACGTTCGTGCCATCCATGTCATCGGTTTTAGTTGGATTTGTTTTCTATATAAAATTGATGTGTGTGCACAAAATGTTCTGCTTGATATTTGAAATTGCGCTTTTTGTACAGAAACCTTTTTAAGATTAAGATTCGTATCACTGTGCCTGTCAGTATTGTAATTGCCCTTCATGGGATGATTGAAGTGTTTTTGACTTGACTTGACTAGGCTACATTGCAAAAACTAACATAAAGTTTGCTGATTTTGTAAACCATTGGCACTACTTACTACAAGCCACTGAATGACAATGGGTCAACTGGCACTTTACTAACATTATGCTTACAAAGTTAGAGGACTTTGGTATCCTGTGTTATTTTTTTCTTAATGTGTGGAGAAATTATACTTTGAATGTCCTCTTGCTCTCACACTGATTATGTAAAAAATGAATGTAGGCAATGTGCATAATTATGATGTTTTGGATGATTGATTGTTCAGTTTTTGTTAATTCATTCCGCTGGGTTTTTCCATTAATGTGTGTTCGTTACTTTGGTTTTTTTGGAGAGGGGGGGGGGGGGGGGTGTCATTTTCGTCTGGTGTGTTTAATATGTTTAGGATGTTGTTTTTTTAATCGAAAATTGAAAAAACAAAACCGTTCTGGTTGCGTTTGCGGTTGGGACATTAATTTCATATCTGGTCAGGGCTTTTGGGGACAGAAAAATCAGCATCAATGTCGACCTTTGGGGGAAAACTCCCTGGAACGGAATGGAGTCAGACAGGGATGTGTTCTGAGTCCTACGTTGTTTTCGATTTTCACAAATCAGTTAGTAAATCACACGAATAATGAAGGTAAAGACCTGGTTAGAATGAGGCCTGGAACAGACAGAGAGGTGGAGACTGGAAGCCCTGCCCTCAGTCTCTGTCACATCACCAGTTTGAAGCTCTGACCACAAGGCGCCCCCCCCCCCCCCCCCCCCCAAAGACACACACACACAAACACACACACACACACACACTTCAATATCATCGCCACTTTCTTCACACAATAGTCTTCCTCCGGAATCTCCAGACTTCAACAACTCTGACTAGTTTTGTTTAATTAAACCAAATTTTACTAGTTCAGAACAAAGTAGGACCAATAATTCTATGACATGAGCACAACAAGCAGTGCTTATATGAATACTCTAGCATTTTATATGCCAGCATGGGCTGCAACGAGCCGCGGCTGACCATTGTCTTTCTGGTTAATTACCATTTAAAAAAAAATGTTCATGTGCTTCTGTTTGAAGCGCACAAACAAACTGATGATGACAGTTCTCCAAGGCAACCTTGCAGGGACAAGGGAATAAAACCCCATCCTACATTGCCAACAGCGGTGTACGGGAGATTGTAGAATCCAGCAGGAATACAGATAGCCGAACCCTGGTGGTCATTACGTGGAACTCCTGCCGCCAATAGCGGCGATGAAGACTGGAGACAGGGGAGCCTAAACTACGGACGACAAAACAATCCTTCAGCCATGAACAAAACCAGGACAGAAAAGACCACAGAATCAGACTCTTGTGATGGTGGCTTCTTCTCCCGTAACTTTTTGAGGAGTCCTTGGGGCCATGTACAGGGATGTTTGATTTTGTTGTTTTTTATTGTCATACAGGTACGATGACTTTTAGGATGAAGATGACTGATAGATGAGCACACGTGGAGGAGATCCTGGCAGGTTTCTCGTTGCATGACAGCCAGCACTGAAAGCTTTCTTTCATCAGATACCCCACAATCAATCAGGCCCGGGATGACACAAACACCGATAATGAGCCAGTCCTGTACATGCAGTCGTATCATTATTCAAACTACCACCCTCCCCCGTGGGGATGCCGGGGAGGAGGGGAGGAGGGAGGGGGGAGCTGTCAGTGTAAATAGCATCCCCACCTTCTGGAAATTCGGTGCTAGGAATTCCCTCTTTTCTATCCCCCCTTTGTTTTCTGCCCTCTTCCGATATACTTCCTGTCACCTCCTTCTTGTCTAGTTTTTTCTGCCTTCTTGGTCCGTTCTCACGCCTAATCTCCATAAAGACTTACAACCTGTTACAAGATAGCTATTCTCTCCCACGCCTAAGTCGACCGCGCTGGGCCTGACTATTTTAGGTGCTTGATTAACTAACGGCAGTGCAACGCCTTTTAGCTCATAGGACAGACAACAATAGTTTCTGTCTGAGCGTTCAACGAAGAAGAAATTTCCATCCGTGAAACTGATTCATATATTAAAAGAAAATGGCAGCCCTTCAGAGGGATTTGCCTGTAGATGATAATAATAATGATAATAATAATAATAATAAATGGAATTTTGATGATACCCATCAGTGCAGTCGCCTCAGCGTACCCACTAAGCCCAAGCTGCGCGCCTTCTTGGGGATGTGGATCGGTGGTCTAGAGGTAACGCGCCTGTCTAGAAAGCGAAAAATCCGGGTCGGAAGTGTGCGGTGGGGTTCAAATCCCGTTTGGACCCGAAACTTTTCCCCCATCCTTTAATAATAATGATAAATGGAATTTATATAGCGCTATATCTTGCAGAGACAAATCAAAGCGCTTGCACTCAACTCATTCTCATTCGACCATGGGTGGTGGTCTGGGCGCTAGTCTTTCGGATGAGACGATAAACCGAGGTCCCGTGTGTTACATATAATTATTTAGCGCACGTAAAAAGAACCCACGGCAACAAGAGAGTTAACCCTGGGAAAATTCTGTAAAAAAAAAAGAAAGCCACTCTGACAGGGAAACAAATACAGTTGCAGAGAGGGAAAAGAAAAAAAATGGGTGGCGCTGCTCTTGTGGCGACGCGCTCTCTCCGGGGAGAAGAGCAGCCTTCGAATTTCACGGGGAGAATATGCCGTGACTTAAAGTGGTATAAAATAAAATTTAAAAAATAAAATTAAAAATAAAATTCTTCAGGGTGAGTCGAGTCTGCCTTCTTTGGGGTAGGAGTTGGCAGGAGTACAACAAATCCCACGAACACGAATTATAATCATGTCTGTCATGGGGTTCGGTCCCAGGGCTCCTAACCAGAAATCCCACACTATGCAAGCTCCGGGAGTTTTATACAGACAGCTTGTTATATAAATTATTCTAACAGTATGTTTCTCTTTACTGTACTACTAACACCGTCACTAAAATCATCTTGTTTGTTGACAGTTTCACTTTCTCTACTGTCATTAACTCTGTGTGTGTGTGTGTGTGTGTGTGTGTGTGTGTGTGTGTGTGTGTGTGTAGTGTGCGTGTGTGCGTGCGTGCGCAAATACACACACTCACAGGTACGCACGCTCGCACGTCCAACACTAATACACGCAAATACGCAACACCCACTCCCCCAAAAAAACCCCCCCAAACAAACAGACAAAAACAACAAACAAAAACAAAAATACCGACAAGAAATACACCACACCAACTCCCCCCCCCCCCCCCCCCCCCCAAAAAAAAGAAAAAAAAAGAAACCCACCCCCAAACAAACAGACAAAAACAACAAACAAAAAAAAAACACCACAAAAAATACACACCAACTCCCCCCAAACCCCCCCCCCCCCCCAAACAAACCAACAACAACATCCCAACCCAACCCCAAAACAAAACCAACAAAAAACAAACAAAAAAACCCACCCCACTAAAAACACAACAATCAAAAACAAGAAACAACAACAAATTACACACCAACGCCCCCCCCCCAAAAAAAAACCCCGACAACAACAACAAAAAACAACCGACAACCCACAAACAAACCCCAAAACAAACAACAACCACCCAAACAAACAAACAAAAAACAACCAAGAACAACCAACCAAAAACAAATACAGGGGCGGAGGGGGGGGGGGGGGGGGGGGGGGGGAGGGGTGTTTGTCTCGCTACCCTCTCCCCCCCCCCCCCCCCACCTCCAAAAAAATCAAACCCCCCAAAAAACCACCCAAAGACAAAGACAAAAAACAAAAACCCAACAAAGCGCACGAATCTGCTGCACACTGTCCACACCCTTCCTCCCGTTCATGCCTTGGCTGCTTCTAAAGCTATGTACGCGCTGCTGCATGGTGGCCCAAGCAGCCGAGAGTTGATCAGTGCTGCCTTTGGCTGGCTGACTGGCTGGCTGACTGGCTGGCTGGCTGGCTAGCTGGCTGACTGGCTGGCTGGGTGGCTGGGGGGGGGGGGGGGGGGGGGGGGGGGGGGCCGGCGTGCCAGCTTACTTACTAAATAATGCAGGCTCTTTTCATTGATCACTGCCTAGCAAGCTGTGATTCTCTCTTGGCCTTTTGCCTCCCAGTCAGCAACAGGACCAGGTTGGATGAAGGGAGGAGGTGGCTGGGGGGTGGGGTGGGGTGGGGTGTTGGTAGGGGTGATGAGAGAGAGAGAGGTTTGGGGGCGGAGGGGGGGGGGGAGGAGGAGGGAGAGAGGGAGAGAGAGAAAGACAGAAGAATAGACAGAGACAGACAGAGAGAGATATGACAATGACAAATTCTTTTATTTCGAGGATAATGAATATGGAATGAGTGAGGGAGCGAGCAAAGGAGACAGACAGACAGATAAGAGAGAGAGACAGACAGAGAGAGAGACAGACAGACAGACGAGAGACAAATAGACAGACAGACGAGAGAGAGAGAGAGAGAGAGAGAGAGAGAGAGAGAGAGAGAGAGGAGAGCGAGAGAGAGAGAGAGAGAGAGAGAGAGAGAGAGAGAGAGAGAGAGAGAGACGAGAGAGACAGAGAAAGAGAGACAGACAGACAGAGTGGAGAGATGGAACGAACGAGAGAGAGAGAGAGAGAGAGAGAGAGGAGAGAGAGAGAGAGAGAGAGAGAGAGAGAGAGAGAGAGAGAGAGATAACAGCGAGAGAGAGAGAGAGAGAGAGAGAGAGGGGAGAGAGAGGAGAGAGAAGAGAGAGAGGAGAGACAGACAGTGTGGGAGAGATGGAACGAATGAGAGCAGAGAGAACAGACAGAGAGACAGAGACAGAGGGAGCAAGGGGGAAGAGAAGAGAGGAGAGATCGGGAGATGAGAGGGGGAGAGAGACAGACAGATAGGACAGAGAGACAGAGATGAGCAGACAGACAAACAGAGCACAGAGAGGGACAGTAGAGACAGAGGAGACAGACAGACAGACGAGACAGAGACGACAGATAGGACAGACAGAGAGTGAGAAACAGAGAGACAGACAGAGAGACAGACAGACAGACAAATAGAGACAGACAGATAGAGAGAGAGACAGAGACAGAGAGACAGACAGAGAGAGACAGACAGACAGAGAGAGAGCGACAGAGAGAGAGAGAGAGAGAGAGAGAGAGAGGAGAGAGAGAGAGAGAGAGAGAGGAGAGAGAGAGAGAGAAGGAGATTTAACCAACGAGAGAGATGAGAGAGAGAGAGAGAGAGAGAGAGAGGAGAGAGAGGAGAGAGAGAGAGAGAGAGAGAGAGCGCAGTGTGAGGATATGGTATGAGGCCAGAAGAAAGAGGTGGGGAGTGGGGATGGGGGGGGGGGGGGGGGGGGGGGGGGGGGGTGTTGTCAGATTTTCACGCTCCCTGGTCAGTTAATGATCTGGCAAAAACAGTCCCCGGAAGTTGGCAGTGGTTTGTTTCCGTTGTTTTGTTTTGTTTTGCTTTTTCTCTCCACTTCTCCTTTTCTGTCTGTCTTTGTTTTGCAGTTGGTTTGCTTGTTGCTTTGTTTTTACACTGTCTGTTTCTTCTATAGGATTCTTCTCTCCTCTGGTTTTGAATTATCTCTCTCCTCCTCTCCCTTCCACCAACAATCTCCTCCCCCCGCCCCCTTTTACTCTTTGATCTTTATCTTATAGGCGTAGCTAGAGTCATCTTGTATAATATATATTATCATATAATTATATACATACATACATACATGCATTATATATATATATATATATATATATATATATATTATATATATATATATATATATATATATATTGTTAGTGATCAATTTTCTCTAATCTTCATCGAGTTTTTTCTCTTTTCCTCAACTACGAACACACACATACAAACACACACACACACACACACACACACACACACACACACACACTCACACACACACACACCCTCCATAAACAACAGCAAACGAACAGCTTTGATACCACCGATCAGATTATTTCTACATCTTCGAACAATAACGGTACATATTAACACGCGGGGGGACGGGATATCCTAGTGGTTAGAACATTGCGCTCGCAATCTGACGACCCGGGTTCGATTCCCGTTCAAG
>CM054155.1:25547690-25550190 GCA_028751875.1 Rapana venosa | reverse complement strand
TGGAGCAGTGTATAGAGTTAAGAGAACAGGGCCCAGGACTGATCCTGCGGGGGCTCCACATTCCATTTTGACAGGTTTTGATTGAATTTTTTTTACAATAACTTTCTGGAACCGGTCTGTGAGGTATGAAGTAAAACCAGGGGAGGGCTGTGCCATTAATTTCAAACGTATTTTGGAGGCGAAAAGAAGAATTGAGTGATCTATGGTATCAAAGGCTGCAGATAAGTCAGAAGAGTGAGGAGGGGAGTTTTTCCTGCATCAGAAGCAAGTAGAAGTGTATCTAAAGTATGGACTAGGGTGGTTTCGGTGCTGTGGTTTGGGGCGATAGGCAGACTGAAAGTGGAAGAAGATCATTGGAATGAAGGTGACTGTTGAGCTGTTTGAGAACAACTTTTTCTAGTACTTTGAGATAAAGGTAAGTTTGAGACAGGCCTATAATTCTTCAGAATGTTGGGATCGAGGTCGTGTGCTTTTTCAGTAGAGGTGTGACTATTGCTGTTTTAGAGCTGATGGAAAAATTTCCCGACTGAAGAGATGAGTTTACTATTTAGTGATAATAGCACAAGTTTTGGAAGGCATTGTGAGAAAACGGGCGCAGGTTTTTGGGATCAGGTTTGCATGATTTTATAGTCATTTCCTTCAGAATTGTCATGATTTCTTTTTCACTTTTGGATGGAAGGAAAAGAGAGGATGCCAGTGAACTGGGGGTCAGGAGGCGCAGGCTGGAATTGAGTTTGATCAAGTCTGGAGCGTATGTTTCGAACTTTATCTGAAAAGAAGGCAGAAAATATGGATGGAAGTTCAGACAGGCTGTGGGTGTTAGGCAGAGGAGTTGTTTTTGCAGATCCAAGGAGATTTGAGGTGAGGGAAAAAAGAGATTTTATGGATGTAGCACAGAGATTTTGGGAAGAGTAGTAGTCTGTATGTATGTATGTATGTATGTATGTATGTATATTTATACATGCATGTATGTATGTAAGCATCGATCTATCGATCAATCGCTCAATCGATCGATCGATCTATCTATCTATCTCTATCTATCTATCTATCTATCTATCTATCTATCTATCTATCTATCTATCTATCTATCTATCTATCTATTTGTCTATCTATCTATGTACCTACCTACCTATCCATCTATCCATCCATCCATCCATCCATACATCCATCTATCTATCCATCTATCTACCTATCATTCTAAACCAGAAAAAACATCCATCCACGACACAAGCCTCAAAATCTCAACAGCGCTCTGTGGCAGCGCGAACCAACACTCCTCTTTCCTTTAGAAACATGGCTACCGGTCGGACCGCGTGTGAAAGAGTTGCTCCCCCCTTGTCAGAATGAGGGAGTTTCCAGTTCAAAACAAAACATAACAAAAAGAAACAAAAGAAAGACACCACAAAAAACAACAACAGAAGAAAACAAAAGCCGGAGACAAAGATACAAAAGTGACCCCTGAGCTAGTCCATATAGGGGCAAAAACCAAGGTAGGGTTGATACTGATAGCAAAGCAAACAACCCCTGCTAGGAAACTGGAGAGAGAGAGAGAGAGAGGAGAGAGAGAGAGAGAGAGAGAGAGAGAGAGAGAGAGAGAGAGAGAGCAACTAGTAAAGAGAGAGAGAGAGGAGAGAGAGAGAGAGAAGAGAGAGAAGAGAGAGAGGAGAGAGAGAGAGAGAGAGAGCAACCGCCAATGAATATTCATAGTCATGCATGGACACGCACGCGCCTCTCCCCACAAACACGTCACCATATCCGCCGTCACGTGATCTGAAACCGGAAGTGTTTGTTGTCTCGGTGTGCAGCGGCATCGGTTCACGGGCTGCTGGATGGAGGGGTCAGGGTCGTTGTGTTTTCTGGGCGCGCGATGGGAAAGTCCCATAATGGCTGAGACACTGATCGAATGTAGAGTGTTTTTTCATCTTAAAGGAATGGTGCACTTTTGGGTCAACAAACATGAACGGCAACAGTTCCTGCGTCATGTGAAAAAAACAAATCCCAAACATAACCAGTATAACCAGTCACGTTTGGGTGATGTATAGAAGCTGAAAATACTAGAGGTCAAAATATAGGAATATCATGATGGCGTTCATAATGAAACTGATATAACGAACGGGATGGAATGACACATTCTATCGTTCCTACTCTCTCTCTCTCAATACACACACACACACACACACACACACACACACACACACACACACACACACACACATTGTCCTCTTTCTATGTGTGTGTACACAAAACAAAACAATGGCATATATGTATGTATGGATGGATGGATGGATGGATGCATGTATGATGTATGTATGTATGTATGTATGTATGTAAGTATGTATGTATGTATGTATGTATGTATGTACGTGTGTATGTATGTATGTACCTATCTATCTATCTATCTATCTATCTACGTGTGTGTATGTATGTATGCATAGCGCCTGGGGTTTATCACAGTTCTTGATGAAACCATTGACGCTGGGGGCAACAGCACAGTGAGAGG
>CM054155.1:25510190-25537690 GCA_028751875.1 Rapana venosa | reverse complement strand
TTTTAAAAAGAGACTCAAGGTTGGTGAGGCTCAGAGCGAAGAGTCACCCACCCGGTCATTAATGGCTGGTAGGTCACAACAGAGACTGACCCAGACACATCCCACCCTCCACCCCCTTCATCCCTCCACCCCCTTCATCCCTCACTCCCCTCCACTCCAACGGCCCAACCAATCTCCTCCGAGCTCTCCTACAATCCTGAAACGGTTACAGGAGATTTGCAGGCTCGCGCATTATACTAGCTAGCACCGTGCTCTCCTATCTACAATGAAGCTGACTGATGTGTCTGTGTGTGTGTGTTGTGTTGTGTTGTGTTGTGTTGTGTGTTGTGTTGTGTGTTGTGTTGTGTTGTGTTGTGTTGTGTGTGTGTGTGTGTGTGAGTGTGTGTGTGTGTGTTTGTGAGTGTGTGTGAGTGTGTGTGGGTGTGTGTATCAAATTTCTTGATGGAGAAATATAATATGAATATTAACAGCATTCAGGATTTTATGCTGGAACATTATGCTTATCAACGTATTTCTGTATGTTACAATGGACAGTTGATTTTTTGTTTGTGTGTGTGTATCAAATTTCTTGATGGAGAAAGAATATATATCAATGTTAACAACAGTCAGGATTTTGTGCTGGAGCACTATGCTTATTAACGTATTTCTGTATGTTACAATGGACAGTTGGTTGTTTTTTTGTTAGAGATTTTGTGTGTTTGTTTGGTTGGTTGGTTGGTTGGTTGGTTGTTTTGTTGCTTTTTGTTGTTGTTGGTGGGTTGTGTGTTTTTTTTTTTCTTGTTTTTTTTTTTTGGGGGGGGAGATTGTTCCTCGGCGAGAGCTCTGGGGTTCACCATTGATTGAGATTTTGCGTATGCAACAAATTTTTGCCCACCATTAACGTAGCTGCATTCCGACTTCGGGGAGAGCGGGGGATCTTTGAAAAATAAAAAGATGTTTTTTGACTTTGAAATCTGGGCTAAGCTAACTGTCATCTTGTGTGATTTTAACATCTGGACATGAAGTCTGCTTTCTCAACTTTTCAATGTGAAGGCAAGAAGTTGAAGAACTTATTTCATGCAAACAAAAAAGCGTTAACATTAATTTTTCTCCTATACGGTTGTGTTATTTTTTAAAAAAAAGAAGACAAATTTGCTAACTGGTGGGAACCAAAGACAAACAAACGTCTAGCAAATTGAAAGTATAGAGGGCAGCATCCCTACGATCACTCTTACTACAGTCTTAGTGTAGTGGTGGTGGTAATGTAGTGTAATGCAGTGTAGTGTAGTGTAATGGTAGTGTAGTGTAGTATAATGGTAGTGTAGTGTAGTGTAATGGTAGTGTAGTGTAGTGAAGTGTAGTGTGGTGTGGTGTAGTGAAATGTAGTGTAATGGTAGTGTAGTGTAGTGTAATGGTAGTGTAGTGTAGTGTAGTGTAGTGTTGTGTAGTGTTGTGTAGTGTATATGGTGTAGTGTGGTGTGGTGTAGTGTAGTAGTAGTGTGGTGTATGTAGTGGTAGTTTTAGTGTAGTGGTAGTGTAGTGTGGTGGCAGTGTAGTGTGGTGTAGTGTAGTGTAGTGTAGTGTTGTGTAGTGTAGTGTGTAGTGTGGTGTAGTGTGGTGTGGTGTGGTGTGGTTGTGTGTAGTGGTAGTGTGGTGTGGTGTAGTGTAGTGTAGGGTAGGTAGGGTGGTGTGATGTGGTGTGGTGTAGTGTAGTGTAAAGGTGTCCCATAACCTATAAGGTCGTAAGAGAGCGAGGCGTCAAAGACCTCACTTCTCTAGGGGCCAGCATATTGAGGGCGGCGCCCTCTCCTCTCCCTCGCTGCTTTACCTTCCCTGACCTTACAGAGGCAGATACCCTTTTACAGCTGGGTGAACTGGGAGACTGTACAGAAGCCAAGGCGCGCAAACGGTCACCCATCCAAATGGTAACCACGCTCGATGCTGCTTAACTTGGCTGGGGGAAAGCGAGTGCTCCGACCACTGAGCTATCCCGTCCCCAGTGTAGTGTAGTGAAGCATATTGTAGCTTGCTGTAGTGTAGTGTGGTGTAGTGTGGTATAGTGCAGTGTAGTGTAGCGTAGTAAGGCGTAACGTAGTATAGCGTAGCAGTGTAGAGTAATACAAAAACCTCACGCTCGATAATAAGTAGTTAAAAGTAATATTTGTCGAGTGTCATCTTATTAATTTTTCCCCCCATAATTATTGTGTTGGAGAAAAAGCAATATTTTCTCTTCTGTTTATTGATTGACATTGTCTCGGGCTTTCTCTATAATGGAGGCCGTGTGGGGTTTGTTTTCTTTTTGCTTTCTTTTTAATCGGTGGTCCTCAGGCATTTGCTATTCCCAGATAGCTATGGACCATGACCACAAACTATTTGGTTTAAACAGATTTTTTTTTTCTTTTTTTTTTTTTGGGGGGGGGGGGGGGGGGGGGGGGGGAGGTGTTGGACAGCATGGTGTTCAGAGCGTTTCGCTCAGTTGCCCGCCTGGGATCGAGCTACCACCGTGGCACCCCTTCAAGAGGATTTTACCTCCCCTTGGAGTTAACATCCGTATCATCAACTCCATTCCCCCCAAAAAAGCCCTTCAGATGAGACCAAAAAACCGAGGGTTTGCATGCGAACGTAGGCAGGACATCTTGCATCTTGTGCACACGTTAAAACCCATCCCGCCTGTCAGAACAGTAGACCAGTACGAGCCAAAAGAAACGAATGAACATTTTTTTTTTCTTCTAAAAACCCACGAACTGCCTGCTCACTGGTGTCGTGTTTAGACACCATTCCCGAAGTCCGAATGCGGCTACCTTAATGGTGGGCAGAAGCGGTTACATGCACTAAACCTCACCACCAATGGTGTACCTCGGAGCTCTAGCCGAGGAACGGAAGAAAAGATGTTTATTCAATTTGTTTAAACCCCAGTTCGTACATAAATCCGTTAGGAACAACAAGCAAACAGCTCATAGAATGAGACCATAGTCGGATGCGCTGAGCCTGATTTGTCAGGCGCTTAACGGCAGCGCAACGCATTTTCGCTCAAATGACAACAACAGTTGCTGTCTGAGCGTTGCACAACAACAACAACAAAACAAAACAAAAAAAGGATACACAACCACATACTACCAAAAGCAGAAAAAGCTCTGCCCCCAACACACATCCGCACACACTACTCTACGACAGAACAGGACAAATTTGGAACCCAGAAATCATTACTGGAACAGCCTGGCCACGAACGCGAGGAAGCTCAGGATCGATTCCAGATCGACCTCCGCCCCCCCCCCCCCACACCCACCCCCCTCACCTCCTTCCTCCCCTCCCACTCCTGCTGCCCATCTCTCCCTCCCTCCCTCCCTCCCTATCCCTTCTCCATCCCCATTCTCCAGTTCCGAAACCAAACCAAACACAACACAGCTAAACTGTGCTGCTCTGAGCCAAAGATCGACAACCTAAACCAAACAGAAGGAAACTAAACTGCGCTTTTCTCTCTTCCCAGTGAAGTGGGTTGTTCTTGTGTTTGTTTATGTCTGGGTTCAGCTTGTTTAGGCTTGCTGGGTTTTACAGCGGGCGCGTGTGTGTGGATGTGCGTGTGTGGGTGTTTGCATGCGTGCGAGTGTGTGTGTGTGTGTGTGTTTGCGTGTGTGTGTGCATGCAAGCAAGCATGCGGACACATAAACACGCACATTCACATAATGTTCGTGGTAATGGAGGGGAAAAACGCAGAGGGAGGGCAAGAAAATCCATACGTCCCTCTCACACTGGCAATGCAGAGGATGCACTCCCACGTCAGTTCTTTTGAACATCAAACTGTCTGCTGTATTCTTCTCCCCCGTACACACAGAACGCACTCCACAGCGTTGAGCTGGGCCTGACTGCATATGTCACATACCTTGGCAGTTACCAAAGATAGGCACAACATACGTGCCATACTGCACGTTCTTTTTCTGTCTTTTTCTGTCTTCTTTCCCCTTCACTACTCGGCTAGAACTTCAAGGTTTCCCAGCGGGGAGATTCTGCGTATGCAACCGCTAACCAACCATTCAGGTAGCCGCATTCCGACTTCCTTGATGATGTCTAAGCACGACAAAAGTATGCATGCGATTTTGATATTTATGTTGCCATCCGTTTCTACCCGCACGTAGGCATAATGGCATACTCTTCCGAAGGGTGGAACAGGTTTTTAACGTGAGGGCAAGATGTTCTGCTGAGTATTCGCACACGAGACTTTGGTTTATTTTCTCATCCGAAGGAATTTCAGGGGAGTGGAGTCGGTACTGATGTTAACTCTAGGGAGAAATCCCCTCGAACGATGGTGGCTCGAACCCGGGCCGTCAGAATGCGAGCTCCACGCTTTAACCACTAGGCTATCCTGTCTTTATTACACTTTGTACAGACAAAACCCCATAAAGATTATTAGATAATTCTGTTCTGTAAATTCGTACAGGTAATAGAGTTCCTCTTCAGTAAGTTATTAAGGCAAACACAGCTCTGCAGGCATTCCTAGCCCTGCATGTTAAATCCTTTGTCTTTGCCAAGTTATCAACGAACACACAGCTCTGTGAGTTATATAGTTTGTCTTTGCCATAGCGCTAATGCGCACACAGCTTTACAAGTTATACAGTTTGTCTTTACCAAGTTGCTAACACACACCCAGCTTTACAAGTTAAGCAGTTTGTCTTTACCAAGTTACTAACACACACAGCTTTACAAGTTATGCAGTTTGCCTTTACCAAGTTACTAACACACACAGCTTTACAAGTTATGCAGTTTGTCTTTACCAAGTTACTAGCACACAGAGCTTTACAAGTTATGCAGTTTTCCTTTACCAAGTTACTAACACACACAGCTTTACAAGTTATGCAGTTTGTCTTTACCAAGTTACTAGCACACACAGCTTTACAAGTTATGCAGTTTGTCTTTACCAAGTTACTAACACACACACACAGAGCTTTACAAGTTATGCAGTTTGTCTTTACCAAGTTGCTAACACACACCCAGCTTTACAAGTTAAGCAGTTTGTCTTTACCAAGTTACTAACACACACAGCTTTACAAGTTATGCAGTTTGCCTTTACCAAGTTACTAACACACACAGCTTTACAAGTTATGCAGTTTGTCTTTCCCCAAGTTACTAGCCCCACGAGCTTTACAAGTTATGCAGTTTTCCTTTACCAAGTTACTAACACACACAGCTTTACAAGTTATGCAGTTTGTCTTTACCAAGTTACTAGCACACACAGCTTTACAAGTTATGCAGTTTGTCTTTACCAAGTTACTAACACACACACACAGAGCTTTACAAGTTATGCAGTTTGTCTTTACCAAGTTACTAACACACACAGCTTTACAAGTTATGCAGTTTGGCTTTACGAAGTTACTAACACACACACACAGCTTTACAAGTTCTACAGTTTGTTTTTGCCAAGTTACTAACACACACACACAGCTCTGCAAGTTATACAGTTTGTCTTTGCCAAATTAACAACGCACACACAGCTTTACAAGTTATATAGTTTGTCTTTACCAAGTTAACAACGCCCGCACACAGCTTTGCAAGTAATGAAGTTTGCCTTCGCCAAGTCACTAACGCATACACTGTTGACAATTATGTTGACAAGAAGTATTGTGTTCCAAAAAAACAATATAAATAACGTACTGCAACACTGTAAGAAATAGTTTATACACATTCGTAGATAAAATAAAATAAAAATTTTAAAAAAAAACATTTAGACACGACACAAAACGGGTAAGATGGTAGAGAAAAAAGTGAGAGACGGACACACAGAAACAGAGAAGAAAAGAAAGAAAGAAACAAGCAAAAGAAAGACAAGGAGATACAGCCAGACAGACAAGAAAAGAAAAGATAAGACAATACGCCAGAAAAGAAAAAGGAAAAGAAAAAAAAACAATAAAAAGGATAATCTGACTCACAACAAACCAAACAAACAAAACATCAAAAGTCAATGGTATAAAAAGAAGTAGCGTAAATTGAAAAGCAGTAGCATTGTCCCATTATTCTTTTCAGTGCTTTGAGACCTGCTAGGCAACTTGCAACTGAACCATTTGAATACAAATAAAAGAAAGGAAGGAAGGAAGGAAAGACGGCAGAAAGAAAGACGGACAGACAGAAAAACCACGACAGTAAGAGTATTGTGATTTGGCCTGCGTCATACTCAACTCATTGTCTCCTTCCAGCAATGCTACCGAATATGGGATGGATAATCTCTACTCAATTCATCAGTCAATGCCTGTGTGAAAGAGAGGGAGAGAGAGAGGGAGGGAGGGAGGAGAGAGAGAGAGGAGAGAGAGAGAGAGAGAGAGAGAGAGAGAGAGAGAGAGAGAGAGAGAGAGAGAGAGAGAGAGAGAGAGAGAGAGAGAGAAATAAATGAACGAATGATTTTTAATAAACTAGGATGAAGATTTTAGGCAAAGCCTAGTCTTACAATATGTCCTTGTAAACATATATACATGTATCAAAGCAACCATAGAATTGAGAAATATGGAAATCAATAAAACATCCGCGGGAGGGGGGGCACTGCACACAATACTTAATAACAAAAATTCATATCAAAAAGAGAGAGAGAGATTGGGGGGGGGGGGGGGAGGGGGGGGGGGGGGGCGCAGAGAGATAGACAGACAGACGGACAGACTGGCGAACAGGCAAATCAGGAGACAGACAAGCAGAGAGAAGGAGGGAGAGAGAGAAATCGGCTGCAGCTTGGCTTTTGCCCACAGCAAAGAGACTGCAAACAGCAGGGACTGTTACGTCACGGGTCTGCGTATCTGTACCCTATCAACAAAAGCAGTGTGAAACAAAAGAACACAAAAATTAATTACAATCCCCATAAGCAAGTATAAAGACACAGGGTAGTGAATTAGAAAATAATGTAAAAGGACACAGGTAAATGCAGTCCAGATTGGCAGGCTCCGAATTTATTTATTTATTTATTTATTTATACCACTTTATGTCACGCAGATTTCTCTGCGTGAAATTCGAGCTGCTCTCCCTGGGGAAAGCGCGTCGCCACAAGAGCAGCGCCACCTTTTTGTTTTTGTTTTGCTTTTACCTGTCTGCAGCTGTATTTGTTTCCCTATCAGAGTGGCTTTTTTCTACAGAATTTTTCCAGGGGCAACTGTCTTGTTGCCGTGGGTTCTTTTACGTGCGCTAAATAACTATGTGTAACACACGGGACCTCGGTTTATCGTCTCATCCGAAAGACTAGCGCCCAGACCACCACTCATGATCTAATGGATGGGGAGAAAGTTTCGGGTCCAAACGGGATTCGAACCACCGCACACTTCCGACCCGAACTTTTCGCTTTCTAGACTGACGCGTTACCTCTAGACCACCGATCCTTCAGGCATCACCCAGCCTCCCATTCCTAACTAGCTAGTCTAATACAAGAGACTGGTCGACCCATACCCATCACCTCTTTACTGAATCCTATCACCTCTTCCTCCTCCCTCCTTAACCTCTTTTCCCCAAAAACACACACATGCGCACGTTCGCGTGTGTGAGCACGCATGCGCTCCATCCCTATTCTCCTGTTCTACTTCACAACTGACATGGCTATTTCATTCATACCTTATAAAAAAAAACTACACTGTTGCGAGCATAGTGCTTTTGAACTATAAATAATGTGAGAGTGCATTCTCATAGGTACATACATATATTACTCATATCACCACTTAGAGTGATCAGATGTAAGGGTTGTTTAATCATATTACGCACTCCATTTTCTAAGTTAGCAAAGCTTATGAATTCATACCTGCACACTACGGTGAACATTTTTGTTGTTGGTTTTTTCCCCTTCTGGAGTTAGAGGTCTGAGATTCACCACTGGTGAGATACTTATGTATAATTATGAAGTTAGAGGTCTGAGATTCACCACTGGTGAGATACTTATGTATAATTATGAAGTTAGAGGTCTGAGATTCACCACTGGTGAGATACTTATGTATAATTATGACCTTATACCCACCATTAATATACACTTTGGGGACGATAATTATCTAAACACAACACACGCGGTTTTATCTTTTTAATTTTGTCATCCCTTCTGACCAGCGCACAGTGCTTTCTCTTCCGAAAGGCAGAAACAGGTTTTAGTGTGTACACAAGATGTTCTTCCCGCATTTGCACATGGGGTCTTGGTTTATATTTCTCATCCAAAGGGTTTCATGGAAGTACAGTCGGCACTGATGTCCACAAAGTTGCATTTCGATTTCATCTAAATAAAAAAACTGAAATGTTTCACAGATAAAAAATCTGATGTTCTGTGACCATTTGTATGCAATCAGAACAATATGACTTTTAAGAGTCGTATCTTTTGTCAGAGTTATGACCCCCCCCCTCCCCCTAACCCCAGCAGAAAGAAACAACAACAAAAAACCTTGGAAACTCTGGAGCGTTGGTAGGAGGACTGATAGCGCTTTGATTTGTTTTTGCAAGATATAGCGCTATATAAATTCCATTCATTATGATTATTATTATTGTTGTTATTATTATTATTATTATTATAGAAGAATTGGTTTTAATCTTGTTTTGATATGTCATTCCTGCCACAGCCATAGCTGGCGTTCTCTCCTATGAAAGGTGCTGGGGATATTAATGCCTGCACACTTTATTCTGCGTGTGCTCTCACAAGGACATCGGTTGTAATCTTACCTAAAGGACTTTTCGAGGAACGGGGTTGATACCAAGGTTTTTCCATGGGAAAATGCCCCCCTCGATTAGGCACCTAGGTGCAGACTCAACCCTGAACTTCAGTTATTGTTTGATTACCATTTTGACGTTTTAAACCACGCGGCTAGCCTATCTCCACCATACAGAACGAACCAACAGGTACGCAACAACGAATTTTCATGTGGTTTATAATCATGTTTTATATTTTTCACCGGATTGGCCAGGGTTTAGGATAATGTGAACATGCAACACGAAGTGCTTCATCATCAACAGCACAGCGCTGTGTGAAAAGAGCTTTCTGAAACACAGCTTGCCAAGGACAGATCTGGACAAACATCAAACACAGACACCGTTACTTACCCCTAGGCCCACTCACAAACACACAAAGATGCGGACTGATTTCAAATCGATCCTCACTCTCTTTCCCTCCCTCTCCAACCTCCCTGTCTTTCTTCCTGCCCTGTTGCTAAACTTACTATACCCGTTATAATCTTCCTGCCTGCGCTTTTGTTTGTCCTCTTCCTCCCCCCCCCCCCCCCCCCCCCCCTCCCCCTCCTGCCTTCGTTTCTTCTTTTCTCTTCCTCTCTCCAATGCTATTCTTGCCATTCATCTTAATCCTCGTCCTCTCTGTCAGAAATGGAACCAACGACACCACAACCTTAACAACTGTACTGCTTTGAGAAAAACATCGAAAATCAAACACACGGAAACTAAACTATGTTATTGTTTTTCTCTGGCTGGAAATGGGTTTTGATTTTTGTATACATTCTTGTATTCAGCCTTCTTGGACTTGCCATTGCAATATCTTTTGTACGTGCACACACCAGAATGAACAAAATTAATCTCATCTTTTGAAGGTAACAGGTTAAACATTACATGCTTTTTTTTCTACACCCAGCTCTCAAGAAAGAGAGAAAGAGAGGGGAGAGAAGTGAGAGATAAAGGAGAGAGAGAGAGAGAGAGAGAGAGAAGAGAGAGAGAGAGGAGAGAGAGAGAGAGAAAGAGAGAGAGAAGAGAAGAGAGAGAGGAGAAGAGAAGAGAGAGAGAGAAGAGGAGTAAGGAGGGACAGAGGCAGAGGTCAAATCATTACAACACAGTCCTGGTCTAAATTACAAACAAAACAACAAAAAAGAGACAGGGTAAGTGCAGAGCATTCACACACACACACACAACACAATCACTACAGCTTTACTCAATTAACAACAAAAGTAGGTCTGTGCAATAAGGACGCGGACTAATAATAGCAATCACCATCAGGGAGGTGGGGAGGCAGGCAGGCAGGGAGGCAGGCGGGCAGACAGGAGGGGAGAGGAGGGGGAGGAGAAAGATAAATCCAGTTCAGAGCTGCTCAAGCCCAGAGCCGGAGTCACCTTGTCATTAATGGCCAGTAGGTCACAGCAGAGACTGACCCAGACACATTCTCCCCTCCCCTCCCCTCCCTTCCCCTTCCCTTCCCTACCTCAACTTCCCCTGTCCTTCCTTCCCCCTTTTACAATTTCTCACTCAGGGCTACTGTTTTCACAGCTACTGTTCACAGCCGGATCGATGGTCCAGTACTACCCCACCCATCTAGATTAAAAAAAAAAAAAGACTGGAGCTTCAAGGTTTCGGGGGTGGGGTTGTTGTTGTTGTTGTTGTTGTTGTTGTATGTCTTCTTTCCCCCACCCCCCACTTCCTCAGATAAAGCTCCAAAGTTCCAAGGTTCACCGAAGGTGAGATTGTGCGTACGCGACCGTTTTAACCCACCATGAAGGAAGTCGCATTCCAACCTCTGGGGATGGTGTTAAAATATGACACCAATGTGCATGCTGTTGTTTTTGTGTGTGTTTTTTTCAAGATGTTGTCACCCGTTCCTATTGGCATGCAATGGCCTGCTCTTCTGAAAGGCAGAAGGGGTTTAAACGTGCGCACAAGATGTTCTTCGTGCGTTCACACACAGGGCGCTGATTTACGGTCTAACGTGCGCACAAGATGTTCTGCGTGCGTTCACACACAGGGCGCCGATTTACGATCTCATCTGCAAGACTGTCAGTACTGCAGGTTAACTCCAAGGGGGCAAATCCCCTCGAACAGGTGCCTCGGTGGTGGCTCAAACCCGGGCTGTCATATCTGATCACCGGCACAAAGCTCTAACCACTAGGCTACCCCCCTTTTGTTTAAGGCTTGACTCCATGCTCAACTCCTGATTTTCCTCTCATTCGTTACACCAAGAGTGGAAAGTTCATTGGCATTGTAAGTATTTCACTACATCAGGCTTGGCATTGTAAGTATTTCACTACACCAGGCTTGGCATTGTAAGCATTTCACTACGTCACAATCCTTGGCATTGTAAGTATTTCACTACGTCACCATCCTTGGCATTGTAAGTATTTCACTACGTCATCAGGCTTGGCACTGTAAGTGTTTTATGACATCATCAGGCTTGGCACTGTAAGTATTTTATGACGTCATCAGGATGGGCACTGTAAGTATTTTATGACGTCATCAGGCTTGGCATTGTAAGTATTTTACTACGTCACCATGCTCGGCCTTGTAAGTATTTCACTATGTCATCAGGCTTGGCACTGTATTTCATGACGTCATCAGGCTTGGCACTGTAAGTATTTTACTACGTCACCATGCTTGCCACTATAAGTATTTCACTATGCCATCAGGCTTGGCACTGTATTTCATGGCGTCATCAGGCTTGCCATTGTAAGTATTTTACTACGTCACCATCCTTGCCATTGTAAGTATTTTGTGATGTCATCAGGCTTGGCACTGTAAGTATTTTACACAGTCATCAGGCTTGGCACTGCAAGTATTTTACAAAGTCATCAGGCTGGGCACTGCAAGTATTTTATTATGTCATCAAGCCAAGCATGAGCACAATACCTTCCCACGAGGGGACACATGTTATCTCATGACCAAATATAGCACTGTTGTAGCAACTAAGAATAACAATGATAATTATCATCATCATCACCATCAGGACTTCATATAGACACGATGGAGAAGGGTAGTAAATCCAGACCAGAATGGCTGGCCAGCCAGGTCTGTAGCCAGTCACCTCGTCATTATTGGCCAAGAGGTCACAATAGAGACTGACCCAGACGCAGCACCTCCCCACCTTCTCCCGTTTATCCTTACCCCCCACCCCCACCCCCCCTCCCCAACCGCCTTCCCTCTCATGTTTACTACATAACTGCTCTAACATCCCCACGGGGCAACTGCATTTACGCGCAAGCCTGAACATATATATACCGTTTTCTCACCCGACAAAAACAATGGGTGTGTGTTCTGATGGGCAAGTACAAACAAACAAACAAGCAAACAAGCAAAAAACCCAACTGGTTGCATTGTTTATGTTAGCTACTTTCTTCTTCCTTCAAGAGTCCATCCATGTAATGATTAACACTGTCTGTGTCTTTCACGCAGAGGGAGCAGGTGTTATCAGAATCCTTAAAAAATGGTCACGTCCTGGTATAAATAATGAAATACGAAGTATGAAGGAGTCATTTCACTGTTGATAAGAAGTGAAAGTAAAGCAATCCCCGAAGTCGGAATGCACCTACCTTAAAAATGGGCAAAATAGTCGCATACGCAAAAATCTCACCAATGGTGAGCCTCGGAGCTCTAGCCAAGGAACGAAAAAAGAAGGCATTAAAGAAAATCTTTAAAGTCTTTGTCATTTCCTGAAAACAGTCTGCGAATAACAAAACAATTCACAAAAGTGCTATCTCGTTGACAATATTGTTGTGCTGAAACTCAGATACAATTATAGCGCTATGATGACTTCTGCCTTCACAAGCAGTTGCTGCGCTGCAATTGATTGATCAGTAATGTCTCACATTGATCCACGGCGCTATGTTTATCGACAGTGCCTTATCTAAACTGATCAATAGTGCTGTATCAGATGAAACTACGACGGTATAGGGCTAAAGAAAAACAAAAAGTTAGCAACAAGAAAAACATGACATTGGGAAAAAAAACCTTCGAGAATGTATATTGCCTGTCGACTGTGTCATCTATTAGTATAGCGTATAATGTCACCTGTCAACTGTGTCATCTTGTATTACAGTGTGCATGTCACCTGTCAACTGTGTCATCTAACAGTAGAGCGAGTATGTCACCTGTCAACTGTGTCATCTTGTATTACAGTGTGCATGTCACCTGTCGACTATATCATCTACCATTAGAATGTTAATGTCACCTGCGGCAACAAGAGAGTTGTCCCTGGCAAAATTCTTAGAAAAAAGCCACTCTGATAGGGAAACAAATACAGCTGCAGAAAAAAAAAAAAGGTGAAAGGGTGGCGCAGCGCTAAGTGGCGACGCGTTCTCCCGCTCTCCCCGGGGAGAGCAGCCCGAATTTCACGGAGAGAAATCTGCCGTGACTTAAAGTGGTATGAAATAAAATCTGAGCGCTTTGATTTGTTGCTTTACAAGATTCAGCGCTATATAAATTCCATACATTATTATTATTATTATTATTATTATTACCTGCCGACTGTGTCATGTAGCATTACAGTGAGTAGGTCACCTGTTGACAGTGTCATGTATCATTAGAGTGTGTATGTCACCTGTAGACTATGTCATCTTGCAAAAGAGTGTACAAGTATAACACATGTAAATGCATACAAGCGTATGGTCACGCGCGCGTGTACCCTAGCGTGTGTATGTTCAAGCAAGCATGAATAGGGTCCTTTTCCTTTTTCTTCATAGTACCATACATTTCAGCAACACAACAAACCCGCACAATCAAAATCATGTGTACCTAAATCTTCCTTCCCACAGCACCTTCATCATACCCAAAACACACTACCACCATCACATCAAACAAAAAGAGCATTACACTTTTCTTCTTCTTCCTTCCTCCCTCCCTCCCACCTTCCTTCCTTCCTGTCTATGAACACCACGCTTGCCCAGGATGGTAGTAGGTAAAGGTAAAGGTGCCACACAACCTATAAGGTCGTAGGGGAGCGAGGCGTCAGAGACCTCAACTTCTCTAGGGGCCAGCATATTGAGGGCGGCAGTACTCCCTCGCTGCTTTACCTTCCCTGACCCTAAAGAGGGCAGGTACACATTCACAGCTGGGGGGATTGTTCCGAAACCAAGGCGCGCAAACGGTCACCCGTCCAAAGTGGTAACCACACTCGATGCTGCTTAACCTTGGCTGGGGAGAAAGCGAGCGCTCCTCGGACCACTGAGCTATGCCGTCGCCCGGGATGGACCTGACCCAGAATGAGCAGGCGGGAACCATTAAGTGGGACACCCTGCCCTGGAAGGAACGAACAGACGCTATGAATGGATTTCAAATCGATATTTCTCCCTCTCCTTCAACACCCCCCCCACCTTTCTCTCTCTCACTCCTCCTTCTCTCCCCCTTTCTTCTCCCCCTCCTCCTTCTTCCTCCTCCTTCTTCCCCCTCCCACTCTACCTCTACTCCATTCTTCTTTTTTCGTTCTTTTTCTTCTTCTTCACGAGCTTTTGCCATCCATCCTTTTTCTCTGTTCTCTCATTCTTCATTGTCGAGAAACCAAACCCCAGGCAACAACACTGTTTGCTCTGAGGAAAAATGGGCTGGAATTCTTTACCAAACAAAAGGAGAGTAAACGGAGCGAAACTTTCCCCAGTGATGTGTGAGATTTTTTTTTATAGTTCTTTTTGGGGGTTGGGGTGGGGTGGGGAGTTGGGGGATGGGTGGTGGTGGCTGTTTGTTTTGGTTTTGTTTCAAGTTTATTTCGGTCTTGAGCTTTATTTGACTTGGTGTGTGTGTTTATGTGTGTTGTGTTGTGTGTGTTTTGTGGTGTGTGTGTGTGTGTGTGTGTGTGTGTGTGTGTGTGTGTGTGTGTGTGTGTGTGTGTGTGTGTGTGTGTGTTGTGTTGTGTTGTGTTGTGTCGTGTTGTGTTGTGTTGCGTAGTGTTGTGTTGTGTATATATATATATATATATATATATATATATAGAGAGAGAGAGAGAGAGAGAGAGATACACATCTGTGTGTGTGTGTGTGTGTGTGTGTGTGTGTGTGTGTGTGTGTGTGTGTGTGTGTGTGTGTGTGTGTGTGTGCAAGATTGCACATATTTACAAGAAGAACACACACAGAAAGTTGTTGTTAATCTATAGCAGAAGACAATGACGTAGAAAGGTTGTGAAGAAGCTCCATACATTTCTCTGACAGTTCTTGTACACACATTCTCCCCCCCCCCCCCCCCCCCTCTCTCTCTCTCTCTCTCTCTCTCTCTCTCTCTCTCTCTCGTCCTTCTCCTCCACCACCTCCTCCTCCCTCTCTCTCTCTCTCTCTGCACTGGCTGCGAAGTGGTGGACGTGTTTTGTTTGCTCTCCACATTGTGCCGAATTGTGAGTGCTAGAGGACAGGTATCCTTATGATTTTTTGCATACGTCTTCATCAACGGTATGTGAATGCAAATATGTAAAAACATTTTTCATGAAAATAGTATACAGATTGTTATTATCGTATAAAATATCAATATGAAGCAATGAAGAACTTATTTAGCTGAAGTGTGTTCACCAAAAACTACTGTATGAAAACAAACAAACTGTTGTCTGCACGTGCAGTTGAACAGCCTGTGTGTGTTGTGGGTTCTGTTTGTTGACACTGCGCCAGTGATGTGAGGTAAACATTATGAATGCACGTTAACCTCTCCTTGATCCCCTGTCCAGGTCAGCATGCATGATGAATGACTGCAGGCACTGCAAAGCTATACAAACTGTGACGTCATAGACTAAGGCTATGACCACCACCCCACCTCTTTCAAAAAATAAATTGCAGCCCACTTTGGACTGTCTACAAAAAACATTTTCTTGCACTGGAAAAGAAATCATCATTTGGAGAAACTGCCTTTTTTTACCGGTATGCTGCAATTACCAGTGACTTAATCCAAATATATAAAGAAGACTATGATAATAAAGACAATGCCCTTTCCTCATCTCTGTGGATTGAGGAACCCATGCCATCGTGCTTGGCAAAATCAGTTGTACGTATCTTTTATCAGGGATCAAAACGTGTAACTCTTTCCTTGTATTATACTTGTCAAAATACAGGAACTTTGCTATGCCAAGGTGTGGACTGTGAGAACTGGGAAAAAGAAGAATTCAAAGTCGTGAAAGACATTGTGACTGAGCATTGCACAACTCAAGATCCGCAGACCCTAAAGTGTTCTCTGCTTTCGGTGCCATTTACCTTTTTAAAAGATGAAGAAGGTGAGAGCATCGAACTGTCCACTCCAGCAGAAGATCTGGGTGCAGTTAATCCTCTACCGTCACCATCTTCACTGTCACCCTCCAACCAGTGGTACTTCAATGAAAGCATGTTAGAAGCTCACAGGAGTGACTTCTCACATGCATCGCCTTTATTACAAACCCCACAAGTGATGCAGACAAACTCCTGTGAGACTGATGTTTCTAACAACAGAGACAAACAGAGTGTTTCTAATTCCTTTAAAACTGTCACTTCCAATACTTGTACAGGAACAAGTCCCAAAGTGACTTTAAAAAGCACTCCAAAAGTAGTGAGATCAACAAAAAAGTATCGCAGAAGAACCTTGTGTCCATCATTAAATAGAAGCAAGACTGTATCTAATAAGTTAGAAAGTATTGAATCTACTCTTGAACTAATTCTCAACGATCAGTCCAACTTGGCTACAAATTTCCTATCTAGACAAGAAGATTTAAAAGTTTCAATTAAAAATGAACTAAAGCTTCATATTGATCTCAGGGTAGAATCCTTAGAGTCAATGATTGCTGATTTGAAGGCTAATGTTACAGACTTTAAGACAACTTTGAACAACCTTGTAAAAGAAACCCATATTCTAAAATCATGTCTGGGTTCTGTTTCCTCTCGGTTGAAACAAACAAAGCAAAAGTCAAACATACTAAAAGATGCTTTCACTCAATGCAATATGTCTGTCATGTGTGAAATTGACAAACCCACCAAGATTGAAGAGGATCTGGTGCATGTTCCCAGTCAATCTCCTTGCCCTCCATCACATGCACAGTCCACAGTAACGGACAACTTTCCAAATCAGTCCACTGACTCTCATGTTGTGGGTGATGATAATGAAAAAGGAGGTTATGAGGTCATCAATGTGTCTGTCAGTAACCGATTTCAGACTCTGTCAGATCTAACTCAGGGGCTTGATCTTTCAGAGAGCAGTAAAAACCATTCCATTTCACAAAAGGAATTGCCTACCTCATCAAAACCAATTAACCCAGCTCAGCATGAAATTTCACTAAACAGAACAGAATTAGAACAGACAGCCAAGGAGACATTAAGTAAACTGACTATCCCTGCTGAGGCTTCATCTGTTTTGATTGGTGACTCTGTCACCAGACATATCAATCCAAAAAGACTGGATAACCATAGTAACCCACTATTCAAAATATGTATTCCAGGTCTATCTGTAATAGACATTATAAACTGGCTTCAAGATCTACCCAAACATCAACAGGTTAAAACACTTATCATACATACAGGAGTAAATGATTGTCCAAGAGGACCCATGTCCACTCAGGACTGGACCAAACTTATTTCCTTATGCAAAACATGTTTCCCTGCAGCTCGTATTGCTCTCAGCTCCATTCTTCCTGCCCGAGGAAGACACCAACTAAACAATGCCATAGCACCATCCAATAAAAACATGCTCACAGCCTGCACTAACATGCAGGTTGACATGATTGACAATCATGAAAGTTTTCTCACTGAGAATGGTGCCCCACGTCAGGCATTATACAAGGATGCCATTCACCCCAGTCCAAAGGGAACAGCCCGCCTAGCAATGAATTTTAAACAATTTCTCCCCCAGATTTCTCATTCCCGTTATAAAAAATCCACTGGCAATGTAGGCCAAGCTGTCGGCAAGAGATATGATCATTTACGCAATCCACCTCCTTCAAGTGGTAACTCCTGGTTCACCCAAAGAAACTTGGGTCCGGTGGACAGGTCTTTATCTAAAACCCTAAATGATGAAAGTAGACCAGGTAAGCCACTCCTGTCTCTTAGTGAATTTCCCCCATTACAGTCAGTAAGGAGTCGCCAGGTGATTCAGAACAACTCTGATCATCCTGGTGATTCTCTTCATGGATCCCAACATCAAGAATTCAACAGGCAAGTATCATTCCGGGATGGAAACCAACAACTTCAGACTGATGGACTGCCATCATCTGTGCCATGCCTCCCTCCATTCCCATACCCAGACTACCTGATTCCAAAAGCCCCTCATCCCAGATTCCCCTTCACACATCACTACCCTCGTCATGATGCACAAAGTGCAGACTTTACTCAGAGACAGTCCAACTTTCCCATGGGCTCTGCTTCCCTTGGCTTTAATCCCCCAAGCATGCACAACAATAGCCCGCTCTCACAAAGCTGGACCCCATCCAACCCTGCTGGTCAGTGTGCACAGCAATTAATGCAACTTGCCTCACAGCTGGTAGCCCAGCATGACCAAAGGCAGTGGAGGTCATGGTGATTTGGCAGATCCAGTTGTCATTTCTTTTCTGCTTATACAAAGATCATATACTTATTTACTAATTATCAAATCAGAGTGAGGCATGTGGGAGCGATTGCGCGCGCGTGTGTGTGTGTGTGTGTGTGTGTGTGTGTGCATGTGCGTGCTTGTGTGGTCATTGTTGTTATGCAGGCCAATTGACCAAGCGGACAAGGGGACTGAAGCTTTAGACTTGTATTGTTTGCTCTGCACAGTATCCTTCCTGCCCCAACCTTCATTGTGAGGTGGTATGCTGGGTTTTGTCTGTTTGTTGCTTTTTTCTTCGAAATAACATTGATTTACATTGAATTCGTGCTTGCTTATATTATCTGCAATTGTGTTTCTTTTTGACTATTCGTTCATCCAGTTAGTTCATTTTGACTATTTGTTCATCCTCTCAGTTGGATGATCTTTTTTTTTTTCAGCATATGTTTTGCTGATTGTTCTCCTTTTTGGGGGTAAAAGTTGAAATCTTAAATGTGTAGTTATTGTGTCTTTATACGGAAATAAATAAGGTTACTTATTATTTTTCTGTATATATTATTTGTCATTTAATTGTTGAACTGGTTATTTTTGGTGTCATGGCAAATGATATCAAAGGACAGAAATGGTTGTCCAAATTTGGTTTTAAAGTAGGATACCTAAATATTTGCCATCTGCTAAACAAACTATCTGACATGCACACCATTATTTCTAACGAAAATGACTGCTTTCATGTGTTTGGTTTTTCTGAAACTCGCTTGTCAGACAAAGTATCAAATAATATTGTATCAATTCCTGGGTACAATACTATTAGAAGAGATGCCAGAGCCACGCTCCAAACAGGATTGATAGTATATGTACATCAATCAGTCAATTATAAGCAGATCAGCCATTTTGACAAATATGGTATTGAGTGTATATGGATACAGATTACTTTAAAAGGGACCAAACCAATGTTAATTGGGTTCTTTTACAGAAATCCAGATGAACGAGTAGAATGGTTTGATCGTTTTGAACTCCTCATGGATACGTATCAAGCTATTCATCTGAATTAATTTTGCTGGGTGATTTTAATATTGATTTAACATAAACCCCATAACAAATGGAAAGGTCTCTATGAATCATATAGTCTGTCACAACTGATTAATACCTCAACAAGAAAAATGTCATCTTCATGAAACCTTGATTGATCACATTTATGCAACTAATCCATCTGATATAATAGAAACATCTGTACCTATATTTGGGCTCAGTGACCACTTTCCAATTTGTTTAACTTGGTCAAAAAAGGGTTCAAAAATTCCCTTTGTATGCACAAATGCATTTCCTTCCGAAGTTATAAATCTTTTGATACAGATAAATTTCTTTTTGATTTATGTATGGCAAACTTTCAGAAGTTTACCAGTACAGTGACCCAAGTGAAGCTCTTGATGTGTGGTACCAAACCTTTCTCTCTGTTTATGACAAGCATGCACCACTCAAAACGAAACGAGTCAAATTTAAAGAAAAGCCACCTTGGCTTTCTGATGAAATAAAAGCAGCCATAGCAAAACGTGATTTCCTACTAAAGAACAACAGGTTAAAGATGACACTTTCAGAATACAACGGAATAAGGTAACACTATTAAAAAGAACAGCAAAAAAGAAATACTTCAGTGAGCTGATTTCATCAAAAGGGGATGTCAAATCACTTTGGAAAGCGATAAACCAGTTATCCGGTAAAACATCAATGTCTGTTTCACCTTCATCCAATAACTTATCAGTTGAAGAAATGAACACACATTTCTCTACTGTAGGAGAAAAAATTATACCTGTTGATTATACTAAATGTAATAATTTACTTCTGTTGCAGGACTTTTGCAATTCCAAAAACTGTCACTTGAAGCTGAAATTTGGATTTATTGGTGTCCATGATGTGTACAGGGAGTTGTGTTCATTAAAACAGTCAAACTCGAGGGGCTTGGACAACATTGACAGCAAAATTTGAAAATTTCTGCACCCATAATCTCTGAACATGTTGCTTATATCTATAATCTTTGTATAGAACAGTCATGCTTTCCTCAAGCGTTCAAAGATGCTAGAGTACTACCAATTTATAAATCTGGTGATCCAAATGATCCCACTAATTATAGACCAATCTCAATCCTGTCGGTGTTGTCTAAGCCACTCGAAAAACATCTTAAACACCATCTTCTGTCCCATTTTACTACGTATAGCTTGTTTCACGCAAATCAAAGTGGATTTAGAAAAGATCACTCATGCCATACGTTACTCACGAATCTTATAGAACAGTGGCATGACAATATTAATAACGATATGTTTACAGGAACCATATTTGTCGATTTTGCTAAGGCTTTTGACACAATTGATCATGCTCTTTTAGTAAGAAAATTGCACATGTATGGTTTACATCCAGAATCGGTTGAACTTATATCCTCTTTCCTTAGGAATAGAAGACAAGCAGTATACCAGGACCGAACAGTATCCACCCTTATGCCGATTCATTATGGAGTTCCACAGGGATCAGTCCTAGGTCCCATTCTTTTCTCAGTGTATGTAAATGATTTGCCTCTTAGTGTATCAAATAAATGTGAATTATTTGCTGATGACACTACAATTCATAATAAAGCTAAAGATGCCAGCGTTGTATGCATTGAATTACAAAAAGATATTAATAAACTTATTAATGGTCTGAAATTAACCACATGGCTCTCCACCCTGAAAAGTCGAAATTCATGCTAGTTACAACAAGGCAAAAAAGACAAAATATAAAATTTCAGCTACCAGATATTAAAGTCTATAACAAAATTTTAGAAGAAGTGGATTCACATAAATTGCTTGGTCTTAATATTGACAATCATCTATCTTGGTCAAGTCATGCATCAATTTTTGTCTAAGAAGCTAGCCCAAAAAATTTTCCAGCTGAACCGAATTAAGCATTTGCTTGATCAGCATACTCGGAAGTTATTTTTTCATGCAATATATACAACCTGATATAGATTATGCTTCCACATGTTGGGATTTAGCTAGTAAAAATTGCCTTAAGCGACTGGAGAGTTTGTATAGACGTTCATTAAAAGTGTACTCCTTAAGTCATCATCTTTGCAAAATATAGATTACAAAGAACTCAACATTTTTCCTTTCTTATTACGATGTCGTTTTAATAAAGGTGTTTTTATGTACAAATTATGAAGAATCTTGCTCCGAAGTATCTTTCTGAAAGGTTTTTGGTGAGAAAAAATTCGGGGTAAAAGTACTATTTGTATCCCCGTCCAAGAACTGATCTTTACAAGTCATCTCTCGTCTATTCAGGTAGTAAAGAATGGAATGAACTTCCGGATAATTTAAAACAGAAATGTAGTCTGTCTTCATTCAAAGAGCTTATCATAAATATTTATTTGAAATGTTCTGAATATAATGTGCACCTTGCCTTTTGTATATCCATGATTATGTAATGTCGTATTTACTTATACACCTATTTTGTTCAGAGCTGGATGTCTTCTCGACTGACTGGCTTGACGGGGATTTGAGTGGATGTGTGGGGGTTGGGCGTGGGGGAGGGGGGGGGGGGCGGTGTGTGTGTGTGTGTGTGTGTGTGTGTGTGTGTGTGTGTGATGTGTGTGTGTGTGTGTGTGTGTGTTGACGTATCGATTGTCTTGAACTTCAGTGTGTTTTGTTCTTATGTCATTGAAATGGTTAAGGTTTGCATTATTTATCAATGTAGAATTATTGAATTTCTTATCTATAAGGTCTTGAATTAATTGCTTATTATTTGTGTATTCATGTTAATGTATGTATCTTGAGTGTGCGTTCGCGCGCGTGTGTGTGTGTGTGTGTCTGTGTGTGTCTGTGTGTGTGCCTGCGCGCACGAGTGTATGTGCATAGACATTCTTATTATCTTGAACTGGTATAGAGTTTTTTTTTTTTTTTGCTCT
Organism: Rapana venosa; assembly: GCA_028751875.1. NCBI lineage: Eukaryota > Metazoa > Mollusca > Gastropoda > Neogastropoda > Muricidae > Rapana > Rapana venosa. Next base: position 25,515,630 of record CM054155.1, on the reverse strand, counting down.
TTCTGTAATGAAATGGTGTATGGGGTGCATTTAAAAAAAAATTCTGTTAAGAATGAATTGGATTTGAAATTAGAATGTCGACTTGGATGATTTATTTATTCATATGGGCATTCATATGACTATGTATGCATGTGTGTGTGCGAGCGCGCGCGCGCGTGCGTGCGTGTCTGAGAAAGGTGTTTTTTTTTGATTATCTTGAACTATGTTTGTTTGCTCTTTATGGCATTGACATGGTGTATGTTGCGATTGCGTTTTGTTCTGTTAAAAGTAGAAAAAATTGGATTTGTTAGTAGTGTCATTTTTAAAATTTTTTTTTTTAATCATATATATTGATTGGAATGGTTATCGATTTGATTCATGTGCATGTGTGAGTTGTTTGTGCCTATATGTGTGTGGGCGTGCGTTGCGTGTGTGTATGTATGTGTGTGTGTGTGTGTGTGGGTGGTGTGTTGTGTTGTGTTGTGTTTGTAAACTGATGACTGTGGAAAGAGAGTTGTTACATCATTTACTTTCATTGCAATAACTGATGTACAGATAAGTCGTTTCTAATTTTGTCCCACACTTTTAAAAAAATAATGGGGCTGATTGCTTCATTTGGTCGTTGAAATATATGGGTGTGCGAGTGTGGATGGTGGTAGTGTGAATGTATCTTTATGTGTGAGGGAAATTTTGATGTGTGTAGACATGAAAGTAGTCAATTTGTATTGACTGGCTGGTTTAGTACAAAATTGAATATTAATATGAGTAGTTGATTGCAAGTATAACTAAGTGATTGAGTTTTTGTCAGCTTCATTGTGTATAATTATGCTATGCATTTCTTCATGTTTGTTTGCCTTTGTTTTGTCTTTGGTTTTTATGTTGTTCTTGTTTTTGGGGTTTTTTTGGGGTTTTTTTGAGGACCTGGTGTAAAGAAGCCCCTGGCTTATCCAATTATCCTCATTAAAACATTCGAGTTCGAGTTTCTCTCTCTCTCTCTCTCTCTCTCTCTCTCTCTCTCTCTCTCTCTGTCTCTCTCTCTCTGTCTCTTTCTCTCTCTGCTCCTCCTCCTCCTCCCTCTCTCTCTCCATCAAGCGTGGTCTGCAATACATTTGCCAATGCTCTGACTGACAGTGCTCATTCTGCCATGCCAAGCTGTGTTTCATTAGGAATCTGGATGCCCCATACCTAGGCAATCGTGTAACACCCCCGGAAAGTACATGCCATCATATTTGTTTTTCGCTTTCTTCTTCTTCTTCTTGTAGAAATTGTTTTGATGTCTGCGCGTTCTGAAGAGACTTTTTTTTCATCATGCATCAAGATGTGGTGGTTTTTGTTTACTGTGATGATGATGACTTCATGCTGAGTTATTTTTGCAGTTATGTAATACTTATCTTACGTACATGTTATTCAGTGTGAGGGTGGGGGGGGGGGGGAGGGGGAGGGGGTCGCTCTGTGTATGTATGTATGTATGTATGTGTGTGTATAATATATATATATATATATATATATATATATATATATATAATATATATATATATATATATGTGTGTGTATATATATATATATATATATAGAGAGAGAGAGAGATAGATAGATAGATATAGATATATATGTATATATATACACACACAAACACCTCTCTGTGTGTGTATGTGTGTGCGTGCGTGTGTGTGTGTGTGTGTGCGTGTGTGTGTGTGTGTGCGTATGTGTGTTCACATGTGTGTATATATGTATGTATGTGTGTGTGTGTGAGAGAGAGAGAGAGAGAGAGAGAGAGAGAGAGAGAGAGAGAGAGAGAGAGAGAAAGAGAGAAAGAGAGAAAGAGAGAAAGAGTGCGTGTGTGTTTCAGACGGTTTGTTCATTTTTTCTGTTTCTTTTTAATCGTTTTAGTTTTCTCATGCGTAGAGCAGACTCTGTATCGCCAAGCTGTAATTTACTCCGATAAGGTGCCACACACTTGCGTGATTGTGTCATACTTCAAAGAATATACCTCAACATTAATTCTATACATGCAAGTGAACGACGTACAGAACACACACAAACACACAAACATGTAAGTAAATTTTTGTATGCACGTACACACACATGCACAAACACACATGCAAGTAAATGTTTGTATGGCACGCACACACACATACAAACACAAACACACACATGTAAGTAAATGTTTGTATGCACGTACACACACACACACACACACACACACACACACACACACACACACACACACACACACACATCAAACCAAACCCACACAAAGAAGAAATCCAGCAGCTTTTTTTTTTTTTTTAAAGGACATTGTACGACTGCAGTACAAGACAGCACACTACTTTTGCCACAATCCCCACCACATGGAAATAGCCTGTGAAAAAAGGGAGAGGGGGAGAGAATTGTGAAAACGATGAGAAAATGGAAGCTGACAACAGTGAGAATGAGGTGGTAATGGACGCTGAAGAGGGAAAGTTCATCACAAGAAGAACGAGGAGGAAAGTAAACACAACAGAACACAAAAAATGGCCAGTGGTGTAGAGGGGGTGTGGACCAGGCTGATATCAAAATCACCATTATCCATTCTAAACATGTCCACCTTGAGGAGGAGGAGGAGGAGGAGGAGGAGGACCTCCTGACCCATGCTGCTTGAATTTTGCAATGAAAAGAAATGGACAGTAGTACCACCACCACTTCAGGAATAAAAATGTGACAGTGGGTGTACGCTTTTTTTGGAGGTTGGAAAACAGAATCGGTAAATCTGTACAGAAAATATGACCAAGAGTATAAACAACAAACAAAGAAAGGTTGCTGCGAAGAATTTTTTTTGTTCTGTAAAGAGTAGTATTGTTATTACTACTACAACGGAACAGACTTGGGACTGTCTATATGTTGTGATAATATTGTAAACCCGTGCTTCAAACAATGACCTAGTTAGCTTTTTTTGGGGGGGTGAACTTTTACAACTAGAGAATCTGTGAGAGACGAGTTACGTAGCAAAGTTTCATATAATCCAAAATTTAAAAGTATGTGCATATAAATAATAGATAGATGAAGACAGACAGACAACAACAGAAAATATAGTAGATAGTAGATAGATAGGTAGATGATACAAATAGATACAAATAATAGATTCATTCATTCAAATGACGGGTTTTGGGAATTCCGCGAGTTGCTGTTTATTTCTCCCGGGGGCTTTCCCCCCGGCCTGTGCCTTGCGCAACACAGCAGCTTTGAAGCGGTAGGAAAAACCCGGATTTAGAAGACTTCCATAACACCCAGCGTCGCGCAAAGGGCGCAGCAGCTCATAGGCTTACTCCTCACCTCCAGTTTTTGTAAACGCGTAACCCGGTCCACAAAATACACAAAAGTAAAAAAAAGGCCAGCAGTTTATGCAAGCTTTGCGCACAAAGCTACAGCTACAACAAAAACAACCGTTCCCGCACAGTTTAAGGTCTGATATCAACATACAAGCTAATGAACACACAAACACACACACACACACAAACACACATGGCAAGGATAGCAGAGGAGAGACCTGGCAGCGAGGGAAGAGAGGCTGGTGGCGGTGGTGGTGACTAGACCAGATCGAATCCTTCATAACAAATGACTATAAAAAGTTCATTAAAAAAAAAAAATCTGCCCACAACGGCAGATAGAAAGACAGCGATCCGTATAGCCTACTGACAAAAAGTACCACACACCCCTCTCCCTTTAAAAAAGAAACCCCCAAAACCCAAACCCAAAAAAAAACAGCTTTTGTACAAAAAAAAAAAAAAAACTTTTAAAAAAAATTCGGCAACGCAACAAACAGCCCTTTTCCTTCCCCTTTTTCTTCTTTTCTGTTGTTTTCCCTCACATCCTTCTCCATTTTTCCCCTCTCCTTCTCTCCTCTTTTCCCCCTCTTCCCCTCCCCTCTCTCTCTCTCTCTCTCTCTCTCCCTCTCCCCCCTCCCCACCTCTCTCTCTCTCCCGCTCTCTCTCTCTTTTTCCCTTTTCTTTTTTTCTCTTTAAAGAACAAAGCAAAGTTTCGGACCACCTTGCCCTGTGCTGCTCTGCTTGTCTCAAAAACAAATGTTAAGCCCCCATTAAGCAGACATCAGGCATCATTACTTCGATGTCACTGACCTTTTAGCCTGAGAGCTGACGGGCAGAAGAACAAGATTTGCACCAAATCCGTAGGAGAATTATATCCGCCCAAAAAAACATCCCCTCCCACCCACTAGATACACTGAATCAATGCGTTTAAAACAAACCCCCAAAAAGCCCGATCAAACTAACGTGTGCAAACAAGCGAGCAAGCAAGAAACCAAGCAAGCGCGCACACAAACACACACTTTTTAATGGATAGACGTTTTAAACAAACAAACACACATCACAACAAACACACACGCACGCCAACCACCCCCCACTGACTACTTCTCATCAAACACACACAACAACAAACAACACACACACACACACACACCACGCACGCTCGCTTTCTCACAACACACACGGGCCCCGCCACACACACAACACACACACACACACACACACAACACCACACACACACACACACAAACACCACCACAAACAACACGACTCACTCATTCAAACACACACACACACACACACAAAAAAAAAAACCAAAAAAACTACAATCCCTCGCTTCCCTTCCAAAAATACCACCAAATCAAAAGACAAATTTCTGCTGTTCAGAGAACTCGAAAAAGGGTTTATTTTTTTTCGACTAGAATTTTTGCCAAAAAACAAAAACAAAAAACCCGAAAAACAAACAAAAACAAAGCTAACTAGCAAGGGAATCAATTTCCAGCAACTGTTTCAAGATCTCCTGGCTAGCAGAGATGAAATAAAAAATGGAAGCAAGGCTATGACAGAAAAATGGTCAACTCCTGCTTTGAAGTAAATATAATCCATCAAAGATGAGATGGATGAATTGATTAACGGAGGGAAGGAGGGAGGGAGGGATGGATGGATGGTGTCTTTACGGGTGCGTTTATGCAGATATATATATTTTTTCCCCTTTGTGTTATTATCTTTTCACTGCTCAGTGATTCGTAAAGGTCATTTAGGTTACAACAATTATTCAAAGAAGATGGGGAGTTAGTAAGACCCTGCAAATGTGTGTGGTAAGTGAGTGAGTGTGTGTGTGGTGTGAGGGAGTAGAGGGGAGAGAGGTGTGAGGTGGTGTGTGGGATGGAGGTGAGAGATGAGAGAGAGAGAGAGAAGAAAGTCAAAGTTTTTTTTCAGACTGTACTCTGAATAACAAAACTTGTGTGTGAGAGTGTGTGTGTCTGTGTATGTGTTCTTTCTTTCTTTAATTAACGTCTGTTCACTCAAGGTGATATTAAACCAAAGATAAAGTGTTAAAATATATAGAGAATGTGTGTGTGTGTATGTGTGCGCGCGCTCGCGCGCGTAAGTGTGCGTGTAAATGGGTGTGTCTATCCACCCACTAAATAAATAAAACA
>CM054155.1:25502690-25505190 GCA_028751875.1 Rapana venosa | reverse complement strand
ACGGTGTCAGTGCAATCGAACCATGTCAAACTGTGATCATTGGCGACGTGGGGGTGTCGACATAATGAAAGGTTTACGACTCCACCCGTGGCCACACTGAACTCAATGGGCCGGCATAAGAAAAATCAAACCAAACGAAAAAGCTCTGCGCTGCACAATATAATATATATCCCCTCTGGCTAAAGTCCTCCACTCAAAATTGAAGAGAAAAGACCACACACACACACACACAGGTGTCAGAGATGAATTTAGGATTCTTCTGTCTGTCCTTGTCTGTCTGTGTGTCTGTTTTATCTGTCCATGCCTGTCTGTGTGTCTGCCTCTGTCTGTCTGTCTGTTGGTCTGTCTGTCTGTCTGTTCTCTCTCCCCCCTCTCTCCCCCCCCCCCTCTCTCTCTCTCTCTCTCTCCTCTCTCTCCTCTCTCTCTCTCTCTCTCTCTCTCTCTCTCTCTCTCTCTCCTCAACCCTCCTCCTCCCCTCGTCACTTCTCTTCTCCTATCTTATCTTCCCCTCTCTCCATGTGTGTTTAAAGTATTTATCAACATTACGATCACTTGTGTCCACCAAATAAAACCAATCCTATAAAAATTCAATTCAAACGTTTTGAATACGAAGTAAGTGGGGGGTAGGAAACACAATAACCAACAATAACAACAAAAATTAAAAAAATAAATCACACCTCCCCCCCAAAAAAAAAACCCACAAAAAAACAAAACAAAAACCCACACATACAAATATATATAAAAATAGTTTAAAAATCAAACAACGAAAATGAAACCAAAAGAACGACTCTCCTCCCCCCCCCCCCCCCCCCCCCCCCCCCCCAGAAAAAAACCCAACAAACAAAACAACTTTTACAAAAACAACAATTGAACAAACTATTCTACCAAAACAAATTAATACAGCAAAAAATCCTACTAAAAAAAAAAAACCCAAAATGCAAACAACAGAACATTCTACCGCAAAAAATTACAAATTACAATAAAAAATCCCATAAAAAAAAATCAAGCCAAAAAGTCATACCAAAACAAAAACAACCCCCCCCCCCCCTAAAACATGAATTTTTTATCTTAAAAAATAACCAAAAAACAACCAAAAACTCTAACCAAATAAATAAAAATCCAACAACCAAAAAGTCTTTCTCGAACAAAATAACAATCCTAACAAATAATCAAACAAGAAAATCCTACCCAAACATAACAAAACACAAGAATTCAAACAACAACAAAAATTCCTGCCAAAATGAAACAAAACAAACTAAAAATCAAACCAAAAATATCCTACCAAACACACACACACACACACACACACACACACACACACACACACAACACACACACACACACACACACATACAAACAACAAAAAATCCTACCAAAACAAAACAAAAATTCAACGACCCCAAAAACAAAAGAACCACCAAACAAAACCAAAAAAAAACACCCTGAAAACTAGCAGGCAAAAAGCCCGAACAGCCTGAAGAACAAACTATGGCAATATTCTAGCTGTCTTTTATTATCTCTGGCAATGTGGGACATTTGCTGCTGAAATCAGATATTACCATTCTGTAGAAAGAACATCGCTGACATTTCTTTTGCTTTGAGTGTTAACACTATACGCACGCGCACATCCGTGCGCACGCGCATGCAACACATACTCGTGTGTGTGTGTGTGTGTTGTGTGTGTGTGTGTGTGTGTGTGCGTGCGTGGCGTGCGGCGTGGTGCGTGCGTGGTGGTGTGTGGTGGTGTGTGGTGTGTGTGATGTGTGTTGTGTGGTGGGGGGGGGGGGGTGGAGCTGGGGTCTGGGTGGTGGAGGGGGGTGGGGGGTGGGGTGGTGTGAGTGTATGTGGTGTATGTGTGTGGGGGGGGGTCTGTGTGTGAAAGGGGGGGGGGGGACTGGGGGATGTGTGTGTGTGTGAGTGTGTTCGTTTTCTCTTTCTTTCATTCGTTTTTATTTTGATGGGAGGGGAGGGGTTCCACAGAGTACATTTGTCTACAGATTTGAAAAAACAAAATCTTTGTTTTCAAATGCATGCATGAATGTCAAAATCACAAACGAAACAGTACATTCATTAAACCATTATACAGAATTTAAAAAAAAATCTTTTTAAGAGTCAGACAGACCAGCAGAACAACCCCAAAAATATAGAAAGCATACATACATAAGGAACACAAAGAGTGAGAAACACAAAGAGTGAGGCAAGACACATCATAGAAAACCCCAGCAAAAAACCAGTGGACAGCAGCGGAGCAATGGAAAAGGAGTGCAGTTTTGTTGGTGCTATGAAAAAAATATGGGGAGGGGGGGGGGGGGGTGGAGGCTGGGCTAAAGAGGATGGGGGGGGAGGTTGAGGGGGGAGGGAGGGGGGTGGGCTGACTGGCCTGGGAAGTGTGGGTAAAACCTGATCAATTATCTAGAAGCTCTTTCTGACGCCCTGACTGTTGTTGACTGAGGTATTCATTAAGCACACGCTCGTTTGTTTTGTTGTTGCCCCTGCCCCC
>CM054155.1:25485190-25497690 GCA_028751875.1 Rapana venosa | reverse complement strand
CACAGCTGTGTATCTGTTTCTATTCCCCTGACATCGAAGGGAAACAAAGAGAACAAAGGATAACTAACAACAACAGCAGCACAGCAGCAGCAGCAGCAGCAGCAGCAGCAGCAGCAGAGCAGCAGCAGCAGCAGTATCAGCAGGAAATATCAACGATAATTCAAACTGTATCAGCAACAATATCAACGATAATTCAAACTGTATCAGCAACAATATCAACGATAATTCAAACTGACAAACAAAAATCGTCACCACACAAAAAAAGAAACAACCACTTTAGGAGAGGGGAAAAAAAAGTGAAGTAGCAGTTATAGTTATGCAACTGTACTTCTTCTCTCTTTGTCGTATTCAATCAAAGAACTGCGTAAGTACGTTGTGTGTGTTTGTGGGGGTGGGGTGTCTTTTTCTGCCCGTATATCACCCTACTCACCACCACCACCACCCCTCCACACACACACTAACACACACACACTAACACATACACTTTTGCATTCCATCTGCCTTGCACGAATGAACCCAAACATGAGCCCTGACGATGATAAATGAAGATGTAAACCGACATGTGAAAAGGTCTTCAACATTGCCAACAGATTAATATGTATTATACATGCATACATATCCAAACTCTTGTTTTTTTTGTTATTTGTTTTTGTTTTGTTTGTTAACGTCGCTTCTTTACTTCTAGCCCTCACACACACACACACACACACACACACACACACACACACACACACACACACACACACACAGAGAGAGAGAGAGAGAGAGAGAGAGAGAGAGAGAGAGAGAGAGAGAGAGAGAGAGAGAGAGAGGAGAGAGAGAGAGAGAGAGAGAGAGAGAGAGAGAGAGAGAGAGAGAGAGAAGAGAAGAGAGAAGAGAGACAGAAAGAAGAAAGAAAAAGACTGACTTCCACATCGAAGAACAAGCAGCGGAATAACTGGAAGGGGGGAAGACAGAGAGAGGGGGGTGGAGGGGGAAGGAGGAGGAGGGGGGGGGGGGGGGGGAGGAGTTATATACATCCACCACTAACGAGGAGGCAGAAATGTTGTGGAGATGCGACGCGCGATCATAATCAGGCGCCTGATGCGCATGCGTCACGTTGCTCAACCTTGAAAGGTCATCAGAAAATGGAGGGCACACTCGTCCCCCCAAAGTCATGGCGATATCATGTTGGAGAAATTGTGGTAGTTTTAGAGACGGTGTGGTGCGGTGTGGTGTGGTGTGGTGTGGTGTGGTGTGGTGTGGTGTGGTGTGGTGTGGTGCAGTGTGGCGTGGTGCAGTGTGGTGTGGTGTGGTGAGGTGTGGTGTGGTGTGGAGTGATCTAGCTGGTTGTGGGTGTGGGGTGTGATGTGGTGTGGTGTGGTGTGGTGGAGTGATGGTGGTGCAGTGCAGTGTGGTGTGAGCGATGTGGAGTGGTTGAGTGAGGTGTGGAGTGGTGTGATGTGGAGTGGTGGTGTGATGTGCAGTGTGGTGTGGTGCAGTGCGGTGTGGTGTGGTGTGGTGCAGTGCGTGTGGTGTGGTGTGATGTGGTGTGGTGTGGTGCAGTGCGTGTGGTTGTGTGAGTGGTGTGGTGTGTGTGGTGTGTGCTGGTGTGGTGTGGAGTAAGTGCGTTGACGGGTGTGGCTGGTGTGATGTGGTTGCTAGATTGGTGTGCAAAATGCAATGAACAGGGTTGGCTCGGGTTGGTTCTATTTTTCAAGACAACAACATTTCACATGCTAACCCATCGGGCTTACTTCAGTGCGTCACTGAAGCAATCCTAACTTCCGTGTGAGACAAAAACATTGCTCAGAAACACAACCGTTGGCAACAGCCTCGTCAAACAGTCAAGGAAATCCGAACTCCCCTGTAAACGACAAAAACATTTGCTCAGATGCAACACGCTTGGCACAAGCTCAGCCAAATAATCAAGGCACTGTATACGCAATGAAGCCCTCCTATGACCAACAGTTTTAAAAAGTTCTCTGCAATAACTGAAGGGCGTTTGACAAGACTATCACCATAAGACTTGTATGGAGCCTCTCTGCACGAAGTCCTGTTGGATATCGATCATGAGAACATTATGTAACAGACGTTACAGAAGTTAATAAGATGTTACAGGACATGATATATTACAGGACTTTATAAGATGTCACAAGACTTTATAAGTACCACACCTACCAATAACAACAGCTATTTATCAGCACCATGCCAATAAATGGTGCAGCACTTTATAAGTACCAAACCCATTCATTTATGACTGCCCACATAGACATCACAGGAGAAGCAAACTTAACTCCTAAAAGAAATGATAACCACACTGAAATACGAAGGTCAGCTACTAAAAAAACCACAAAACAATGGCTGATAGCTCTGCAGTTCAAACTGTAACAACCACACTAATCTACATGAATGGGAGAAAAGGCGTACTTGAGAGCTTTGTTTCGTTGTGCATGATGAAGTGTAGTATAGAGACTCTTACAACCTCGTGTCACGGGATGAGTGAATGAATGAGACCTATCATCATTTTGCGTGAAATGATGTGGATTGTTTGTGTAAAATTATATGTATTTTCTTTCTTTATTTTGGCAATTAATCAAAGTAACTCACTAAGGAGGATTCTAAAAAGGCACGTAAGATGTACCTAAAAATTGTCTTAAAAGCTGACAAGTAAAGCGTTTCAAACAAGACAATATCCATTTTCAAGCAAACTCATTCATCTAATAATAGGATTCTAAAATAAACAACAATGAAACAACAACGAATAAAAACGCACTTTAAAAATGTACAATTCACATTTTACAAAAGCATTATTCCTGATTTCTAACACAGAGCTCTCTCTCTCTCTCTCTCTCTCTCTCTCTCTCTCTCTCTCTCTCTCTCTCTCTCTCTCTCTCTCTCTCTCTCTCTCTGCTTCCATTCAGGCAGAAATTGACCATACAACTGATCACTTGTGATAGGAAACACGCAAACGAAACATAAAGGAAAGGGGTGGAAATGAGCCTTCATAAACGCTTTTCCCAACAAACACAAACAAACACGACAAAAAGGCAACGCACAAACACACAATAACCTAATAAACAATCAAACAACAATCATAATAACAACAACAAAATAGTGATGATTATCATGACAATGATAATGATGATAACATATAACAGAATTATCTGTCATAGCAACATCAAAAGCGCGCGCGCACAAACACTGTTACAAACACACACACACACACGCGCGCGCGCGCGCGCGCGCGCGCACGCAAGCACAAGCACACGCGCACGCGCGCGCGCACGCACACACACACACGCACACACACACACATGCACGCACGACACACAACACACACACACACACGCACACACACGCACACACACACACACACACACACACACACACACACACACACAAAGACGACGCAATCATAAATTTCCATCCACAACACACATTTTTCAATGTCCAGACTTGTATACACTTTCAATCCTTTAATACCCTTCTCGCCAAAAGTAAGTAACTACCCTTGATAACTTCTTTTTCCCTTTGTGTTTCTGGTTTGGTTTTTTTCCTTCCGACCCTGTCTGGCTTTTCTACCAAACGAAATACACATTACAGTATGTGTAGCTTCTACATTAAGTGTGAAAAAAAATCCTTAATACAAAATGGGCAAATACAACAAAGCAAGCTTCACTTTCGAACCACTTATCAAACAAAACATTCCGGATTGAAAGAGCATTTCAATATCAATACTACCAAGAGCTTGATCAACACTTCCCCCAAAAATCCTACTACTATTTTCAAACAACAAAACCATGACTTCCCCCATTAAAACCTCCCTCCACCCACTTACCTGCCCTTTCCTACACTTTCACTACCTCCCCACTCCCCCACCCCCTACTCCATCGATCATCATCCCACTTCCTCCACTTCCATCCCCAACCTCAACACACACAAAACCCTCTTCGAACAGTGGGACAAAATAGTGTGACTGACGCAGGCTACTGTGACCCAGTTTTCCAAAGCAGCACATCGCTGTGGAAATCGGTGGTTGTATTTTAATCACAAGTCTGGCATAATGAAAAGAAAACAAAGCACTACAGGTCTCCCCCAGTGACCAGCGCTGATAGGAAAAGTCTCCTTTTCCCTCGCTCGCTCCGGTTGACAAACATGGAACCCATACTGTAGCCAAAGATAAGGGGGAGAGAGAGAGGGAGGGGGAAAATTACCGCAGAGACGCAAGTGCAGTTCTGGGGAGATTATCTGGCCAGCACGTGCACTACCAATCAGTAGTAGCACTCGTCACATAGCCACTGCTTGCTGCAAGCCAACGTGTTTCTCTGTCTGTCTGTCTGTCTGTCTGTCTGTCTGTCTCTCTGTCTGTCTGTCTGTCTCTCTCTCTCTCTCTCTCTCTCTCTCTCTCTCTCTCTCTCTCTCCTCTCCTCTCTCTCTCTCTCTCTCTCTCTCTCTCTCTCTCTCTCCTCTCTCTCTCTCTCTCTCCTCTCTCTCTCTTCTCTCTCTCTCTCTCTCTCTCTCCTCTCTCCCCTCTCTCTCTCTCTCTCTCTCTCTCTCTCTCTCTCTGTGCCAATAATCACTATTTTCATACAGCACAGACTCTATCCGTCTACCAATATCTGTTCATCACACTGTCTCAGCCAACTTCACTTAAAGACGGCATTTGTAGTTTTGTTTTTGTTTTTTTATGTCTTTCATGAAGGGAGAAAAACATCGTAGATGTTAAGTGGACTGATACATCAAATAAACTTTAGTTTTCAAATACCTACAGATCCCATCATACTTGTTTTAAGGGGCACTAAACTACCAATACCGTTAGCATTCAAACTTCACTCACAGTTTTTACTTTTCAAATGTAATGACTTTTCAAGTTAAGACTTTCACCCACTCACAAACTTTTCCCTCATTTTCCCCACCCTTTCAACCCTGCAACCCTTACAATAAAACACACACACACACACACACACACACACACAGACCACATGGGAATAGCATTTGTCTACTAGTGGGACAAACACGGTGTCCTTAAGCAGTTGATGTCGTAAACTGATCAGGCTCGACAACAAAGATAAGGACTGCTTCCCATGGTCTGGATACTCCGTATGTGGAATGCTGGGCACTGTATCTGATAAAAGAAAAGGGTGTGTTCAGCATGAAATGCGTCCTCTCCACCTCATAATCAATCCACCATGACATTGCCCCTTGCTGATATTACATACCAGCACGTATCTTTGCATTGGGTCAGACTTCGTGGATTTTCCCAGTAAAATGTGTGAGTACTCTTTTTATCTTTTATCTTGACTTTGAGGGGGGTTTGGTCATTAATATCTTTTTATTGCTGTTATTTTGAGCCATATTTACACCTGTGCTGATAAAAAGACAAAGTATTAATCAGAGGCAGACAGCGAAAACGATGGGAAGTCAACATCAGAAAGTGGACTGGCCTTGAATGGACGATTTGCTAAAGAAAGCTTGAGGAACATGGGGAGTGGAGGAAGCTGGTTGCAAAATCTTCAGTGGTGCTCCATGGGGTAGGTGAAGAGGTGATGGTACTAAAAACTTTTAGAAGATATTTTCTAGTCAACTAAGGAGCGAGTTCTCGCTGTGCGCACATTTTTGTACCAGTTAACAACCAGAGAACAACTTAAGGACGCACACCACAAGCAAAACAGCTCTCTGATATAGGACAGCGTGGCCCGGTTAGAAAGCAGCCGATCGAAGTGGAATCACTGATTGTATTTTAATCCCCAGCCCAGCCTGATGAAAAGACAACAAAACGCTGCAGTGCAGGTCTCCCAAGTAACCCGGACTGATAGAGGAAAACACCTCCTCCCATCCCTCTTCACCTGACAAACATGAAACACTAGAGCTCAGAGATAGGAGGGGCAAATGGCCGCGGACACAAGTGCAGTTCCGGGGAGATTATCTGGCCGGCATGTGCACCAACCAATCAGCACTCCTCACCCAGCAAGCACTACAGTGCTGCCGGTAAACATCTCTCTCTCTCTCTCTTTCTTTGTCTGTCTGTCTGTCTGTCTGTCTGTCTGTCTGTCTGTCTGTCTGTCTCTCTCTCTCTCTCTCTCTCTCTCTCTCTCTCTCTCTCTCTCTCTCTCTCTCTCTCTCTCTTTCTGTTATTGTGTCAAACTATCTAAAACATGTCGATCTATATTCTAGTATATTATGTTTTTAAGTTTTATTTCTTCACATCCCTTCAAATAGGGCATTGGCCATACTGAATAAAATCTGTCTCTCTCTCTTCTCTCTCTTCGTGTTTCTCTGTCTCCTCTCTGTCTCGAGTTCGAGTTCGAGCTCTCTCTCTCTCTCTCTCTCTCTCTCTCTCTCTCTCTCTCTGCCTCTCTCTTGGTCTCTGTCTTTCTCTTTGTGTGTGTGTGTGTGTGTGTGTGTGTGCTCGCGCGCGCATGTGCGCATGTGTGTGTTGGTTCACCAAACTGCCTGTCCCCAAAATTGTCCAGTTAGGGTCTTCAGTCTTTTCACGCGTTTACCTAGTCGCTTGACCCCTCAACTTCAGCCCCATTGTACAGTAACACCAAAGCTGTAGTTTGATGATGCCTTTCCCCACTGCTGTATTGATGTTTGCTTGTGTTGTATGGATTTTGACTAAACCATGTTTAAACCAACAGTATGGTGCTGAAGAGGGGGAACTCAATAATGCTGTGCTACTTTATGAAAAAAGCTTTAGAGCTCCATTATGTAATGAAACTCACCCCCCAATGAAGTCCTTTATGTTCTTTGTTGCTCTGCACGGGATGGCCTTAGGAGCAGCTTCATTCCCTCCCAAAAGATATTATGGATGGATATCTTTCAGCATTGAAACCTCATGTTACTCACGACGACTTCACAAGAGGACAATGTTGATTCAACAACTGGCTGTTTTCTTATATAATAATTTATAAATTCTACGCATGGTTTGTGCATGAAGCGTACTGGTAATACATAATAATGCTCGTGTATGTTTGTTCTGATACGTTTTTATAACATGTCTTAGCAAAATCGCCATGCTTTAGATGTCAACTTGAGGGACGCTATAGCCTAGTGGTTAAAGACTGTTCGGATAGCCTAGTGGTTAAAGACTGTTCGGATAGCCTAGTGGTTAAAGACTGTTCGGATAGCCTAGTGGTTAAAGACTGTTCGGATAGCCTAGTGGTTAAAGACTGTTCGGATAGCCTAGTGGTTAAAGACTGTTCGGATAGCCTAGTGGTTAAAGACTGTTCGGATAGCCTAGTGGTTAAAGACTGTTCGGATAGCCTAGTGGTTAAAGACTGTTCGGATAGCCTAGTGGTTAAAGACTGTTCGGATAGCCTAGTGGTTAAAGACTGTTCGGATAGCCTAGTGGTTAAAGACTGTTCGGATAGCCTAGTGGTTAAAGACTGTTCGACTTCAATCCCGTGGGTCCTTGAAGTCGTGGGTTTGAATCTTGGCAGCGGCGTCTGGTGAATTAAGAGTGGGCGGTGGAGAAAGAAGAGAGAGAGAGAGAGAGAGAGAGAGAGAGAGAGAGAGAGAGAGAGAGAGAGAGAATGAATGAATGAATGAATGAATGAATGAATGAATGAATCTTTATTTTTCAAGGGTAACAGAATAAGCATGCGCATACTTTTTTTTTCATCCGGCCCTTGCCCTGATTAGAGAGAGAGAGAGTGAGACAGGGATAGACAGGAGACAGAGACAGACAGACATAGAGAGACAGAGGCAGGCAGAGACAGACAGAGACAGATGAAGAGAGAGAGAGAGAGAAGAGAGAGAGAGAGAGAGAGAGAGAGAGAGAGAGAGAGAGAGAGAGAGAGAGAGAGAGAGAGAGAGAGACCCAGAAACACAAAAAAGACAGACATAGAGACATAGAGTTGGAGAGACAGGGAACAGATTAACCCTAAATGAGATGAACTATCAACATCTACACAGACAGGCAGACTAACAGAAACATACAGAGAACTTCAGCCAAAGGAACCAACTCCAACACCACAGCACAACCAAATACCACATTTACATAATTCCTGCGCATTGCCACATGCATGCCGTAGGAATGATTCACACACGGTCTACCACACAGTGATTTACACACACAGCCTAAATAACACAAGGCTGCCATGCCTGGCCTAAGCTGGCCTGGCCTGTGTGTGTACTGTACTGCCTGGCCAGGCCCAGTCTTCGGGTTTTTAAGCTTACAGCCAAGCAGTGTTATTCTCCTGCTCTCGCCATACCGCTTAATTAAGCCAGCAGTCTTTGGCATCAACCAAATGAAACATGTTTCGTTTGTATTGTTTGGTTGTTGGTTGGTTATTGGTTGGTTGGTTTGGTTGGTTTGTTGGTTTGGATTGTTGGTTGGTTGGTTGGTTGGTTGGTTGGTTTGTTGGTTGGTTGGTTGGTTGGATGGTTTGGTGGTTGGTTGGTTTGTAAGATGGGTGGTGTGGGGATGGGGTGGGGGGTAGGTGGGGGTTAAGTGTGTGTGTGTGTCAGTGAGTGTCGATGTGTGTATATGTGTGTGTGTTTGTCAGTGTGTGTGTGTGTGTGTGTGTCAGTGAGTGTCGGTGTGTGTGTGTGTGTGTGTGTGTGTGTGTGTGTGTGTTTGTCAATGTGTGTGTGTGTGTCAGTGAGTGTCGGTGTGTGTGTGTGTGTGTGTGTGTTGTGTGTTTTGTCAGTGTGTGTGTGTGTGTGTTCTGTTTAGTCTTGCCTTTTATTTGTCGGTTCTTAAGTGGGGCTCTTTGTTTGGTTAGCTTTTTTTCATTTTCAACACAAAAATAATTATCTTCCCACACATATTTTGACATACTATGTGTATTACACATTAGACTACATAATATAACACACACACACATCTCATCTGTGCTGAATCTATATATACATACATACATACGTCTGTATGTATGCATGTATGTATGTATGTATGTATGTATGCATGTATGTATGTATGTATGTATGTCTCTCTCTCTCTCTATACATATATATATATATATAATGCCCCGACAAAGCTAAGGGTGGGAGACGGGCTACATAATTATTCAAGTTTCCGCAACTCACTAAACACTGGCATAAATAACGTATCTTTAACGTGCACATTTAATCTTCTGCTTCCGCATGTGTACACTGCATACACAGCCAGCCGGTCTGCACGTGCCTCGGCCTTAGGGATTGTAAAATAAATGATTGCAACTGTTCAGCAATCCACATTAGGCATCACTAAGTTTCTCACTGATAACTCTGGAATTGTCGGATTCTTAATTTTTGTTTTCTTCTTTAATTTCGAGGATAATAGAAGTGCTTTTTTTCTACATCCAGTACGTCCTCTGTGTTTGCGATTTTGTAGACTTTGATATAAGTTCTCACCGGCACAAATGGCCTACTCTTCCGAAAGGTGGAACAGCTTTTAATGGTAGGAAGGTCAGATACCGTATCCATTCCACACCACTTAGGTGCACAAAACAAAACGAAAACAATCACCCCCTCTACAAAAATAAAACAACAATAACATCCAAACAACAAAAACAAAAAATAAACGTAAAAGAAAAGTAAACACAAAAAGGACAGGAAAAAACACACAAAATCACCCAGCTCTTTCACACAAGACGACCACTTTACGGCTTGTTACATGAGTGGGGGAGAGTTTGTTGTAGTTGCTGTTGTTGTTGCTGTTGCTCCTGCTGTTATTGTTATTGGGATATTTTTTTTATAAAGTAAAAAGCCGGTGTGAAGGGGAATTCTTATTCAAGAAAATAATCAACATGTTGTATCAACAACCACCTCAAGATATGCGCGTAGACAGACAAAGATAATAATAATAATAATGATAATAATAATAATAAATGGAACTTATGTAGCGCTATATCTTGCAAATACAAATCAGAGCGCTTGTAAACATGTACAAAGACATTACTTTATTTACCCAATGCAAGGAGAGAAGAAGAAAGATAGGGTGAGACAAAGATAATGTATACATGTACAAAGACATTGCTTTATTTACACACTAAATGTACAGAAGAAGAAACTAAGATAAGGTGAGGTGTCCACAAAAATAACACACACACATATGCCCACACATATGCACACACACACACACACACACCACACACACACACAAACAAACAAACAAACAACAACAACAACAACAACAAAACGAAACGAAACAAAACACACAAAAAAAGAAATGAGAGACAAAGACACAAAAACAAATGAAAGGAAGGAAGAAAGAAAGGAAGATACTACCACACACTGACCACCAACCCCCCCCCCCCCCCCCCTCCTTCCTCCTCTCTCTTCACGCTGCAACCTCCAAGCCCCCCCCCCCCTTCCCCCCACCTGCACCCCCCCTCCCCCTCTCACTCCCCAGTCGTGGTGGTCCACTCTCTCGTTCATCTTGTTCTTCCAGGGCCGTAGCGGAAATCAATAGCAAAGTACAAAGACGGCAGACGACCAGAGATCGTTAATCTCAGTCAATTACGACAAGTATCCGGTTCTTTCTGCAAACAGCTACTGTGCCAAAGACCACCTACCCATGCGGTAGGAAGTGTGCATAGAAACAGTAGATTGGTTGGGTGGCGCTGGACATTTTAAGTCGCATGCACTTTTGAGAGAGACAGACAGACAGAGACAGAGAGACAAAGAGACAGAGAGAGACAGAGACATACAGACAGACAGAGACAAAGATAAATGAACAGAAAGAAAGAAGAGAGACTGACAGACCTTAAAATAACTGACGATATCAGATTGTCTTTAAAGAAAAGGTTTGAAAGCAAAAATGAGATTTAACCATAGCTAACAGATTCTAACAGATTGCGGACGTTTTGCGGCATTAACCCTCCTGGACAATGACATCAATGACCTCACCAACAACTTCAATGAGGCAATCCGAGAAACAGCAGAGGAGGTACTCGGTCGTCAGAGGAATAAACACCAGCCATGGACTACCAATGACATCTTGGACCTCTGCGATACAAGAAGAGCACTGAAACCAACCAGGTCTTCCAACCCTAAAGAATACCGGGAGGCCAACAATCTCGTGAAGAAGTCAATGTTAAAGGCCAGAGAGAAATGGATCAGTGATCAATGTGATGAGATCGAAAAAAACATGAAAGTGGGCAACAGTAAAAAGGCATACGACACCCTGAAAAAACTCACAAAACCACTTCAAACCAAATCCTCAGTCATTGAAGACAGCTCCGGAAACCTCCTCACAGAAAGCTCAGCTGCATTGAACAGGTGGTCTGAATATTGTCAAGAACTGTACAACTACCCAATACAACCTGACAAGAGCATAATAGAAGAGAAAGCAGCAACATCAAGAGCACCCTCGCCATTACCTATACTGAGGGAAGAAGTGGAAGAAGCCATCCGCAGCTTACCAGTAGGAAAGTCCCCAGGAGCAGACAATATACCAGCAGAGCTGCTCAAGCATGGTGGCGAAACAGTCATCACATATGTTACAGCTATCTGTCAGAAGATTTGGGAGACAAAACAGTGGCCAACAGAATGGACACAATCACTCATCATACCCCTGCCCAAGAAGGGGAATTTACGCCAATGCCAAAACTATAGAACAATTAGCCTCATCAGCCACGCCAGCAAGATCATGCTCAAAGTTATTTTGAATCGACTCAAGAAGGAGGCAGAAGAACACCTTGCAGAGGAACAAGCTGGGTTCAGGGCAGGCAGGAGCACAATCGAACAGATTTTTAACTGCCACATCATGATGGAAAAACATCTTCAACATCAGAGAGACCTGTTCCACAACTTCATCGACTTCAAGAAGGCTTTTGACAGAGTATGGCACGAAGGCCTGTGGCAGGTCCTCAGAATGTTTGGCATTGAAGAAGGACTAGTGCAAACCATTCAAGCACTATACAACACCGCAAGCAGTGCAGTCCTTCTGAACAACCAGGTCGGAGACTACTTCAAAACTACAGTTGGGGTCCGACAAGGATGCCTGTTATCTCCAGTCCTGTTCAATCTGTTCTTGGAAAACATTATGAGAGAGACCCTACATGACTTCCACTCTACCATCTCCATTGGCGGCAGACCCCTCAACAACTTACGGTTTGCCGATGACATTGACCTCATGGGCGGAAGTAACACAGAGCTGCAAGATCTTACGACCAGACTTGAGAACAGAGCTGGAGCATATGGGATGGAGGTCAGCTCGGAGAAAAGTAAAGTACTTGTGAACAGCTCGAGCAATGCCACCGCTAAAATTTACATGAACGGCCAACAACTGGAGGAGGTAGACGCTTTTAAATACCTCGGCGCTACACTCACAAAGGACGGGCGATCGACGACAGAAATCAAAGTCAGAATAGCCATGGCAACATCTTCCATGACAAAACTCACCACCATATGGAAAAGTAAAGAGATCAGTTTCCCAATCAAACTAAAGCTCTACAAAGCCCTAATTCAGTCGATCCTGCTGTACGGAAGTGAAACCTGGACATTGACTGCTGAACAGCAAAGCGAATCCAGTCATTCGAAACAAAATGCCATAGAAAACTACTGGGCATATCCTGGAGAGAACGAAA
>CM054155.1:25470190-25477690 GCA_028751875.1 Rapana venosa | reverse complement strand
ACACACACACACACACACACACACACACACACACACACACACACACACACACACACACACAGTACAACTCCTTACGCTCTTTCTTTGAGAAAGATGCACGACTTTTTTGACGTCTATGATGTTGATGCTACTGCTTCAATGTCTCGGATTGATTGCTGCTGCACAGGGTTTTTCCCCCATCAGTCTACTCCTTTGCTAGTTGGGGATGGATGGGGCAGGGGAGGAGGTGGGGGAAGTGGTGGGGGGGGGGGGGGGGGGGGGGGGGGGGAACGAAGGGGTAGAATAGCCAAACGGTAAGAACTGTCGAATGTTGTGTTGTTGTTGAATGGATTCGTTGTTGCTAACTGGATTAAGACGTTCAACTGCGCGAATCCGGTCAAAAAAGTAACTTGGTCAAAAAGTAACTTGGTCAAAAAGTAACTTGGAATTATTTTCAAACTGTTTAGCATATCGTTTCCTTTCAACGCCCATGAAAAAACACGACCCAAAATAATGCCAAGAAAAGAATGTTTTACAAATGAAATAATATAAGATGAGACTATGATCGTCACACTAGTACTCCCTCACTTTCCCGGGGGAAATCTGTTGTTGTTTTACCCGATTCGCACGCTCACAGAAACAATCGGAATGGTCAGATTTGGAATTGTTTGTCTTGAGATTTGTAGTCTCTGGTGAAGGAAAGGAGGTGGTGAAGTTTTAACGGAAGTTTCCAGACCTAGGGAGGAGTTCTTGTCTCCGTTAAGCCTGTCCACTTTACGACAATAACCACTTTACGACATAACAGTCGAAGTCGTGAACTGAAGGCGACATAGGACGCAGAATTCAGTCTCGCTGAAGTGTCCGTCTGATTCGTCCCTCCCCCTTCTGATTATACTACTCCACTTATCCCCCCTCCCCCCCCACCCCCCACCCCACCCCCTTCTTCATCTTGGAGTAAAAGCTCATTCAAACTCCATCTCTGTCAGATGCTCCATTGCAAGATTCAGTGCTATATAAATTCCCTATATTATTATTATTATTATGACTATTATGAGACTTTATTAACTGAGGCCCAAGGTGAAAACAAATGACAAATATCCCCACACATACGTTACAAACAAAACAACAACAAGATCACAATAATCCGCAACCAGGACAGGGACAGCCTTTGCCAGACCCAACTTGCCCAAGACACACTATGAAAAAAAAACTTCGCCTCACAGCCCCCCCAATGACTCCCCAAGGAGTTATGGGAGAAGTCAAGCCTAACCCGATCTGTTGCCAGCAAAACGTGAACAAAGGTAACAGGATACTCTCAGCCTTG
The DNA here is from genome assembly GCA_028751875.1 of Rapana venosa. Classification (NCBI taxonomy): domain Eukaryota; kingdom Metazoa; phylum Mollusca; class Gastropoda; order Neogastropoda; family Muricidae; genus Rapana; species Rapana venosa. Next base: position 25,476,387 of record CM054155.1, on the reverse strand, counting down.
ATAATGGTCCTGATGTTACAGGTTCTGGGATTAAATCTTCTGCAGCATCTGGTGGGGTAAAAGCGAAATTGTGTACAAATTACACAAGTCAGTTTGTGTGCAGTCCTGATACTGCTTTACTCTCTTGTATGTGTACAGAATATATCAAGTATGTCAGATTCTGAAATTCGTATCTGCATTTACAGTGGTTTGTGGAAGCACGAAAATGCCAAGCATGCATTTGAGGTTTGGCGAAAGTGCATGAAGTATGCAGGTGGTCAACCACTTGTCTTTTTTTCTTCTTTCTTAATTCTTTCTTTTTTTCTCTGTTCTTTGCTTCCTTTCTTTCTTTTATTATGTTTCTTTCTTCCTTACTCCTTTTTTGTTTCTTTCTATCTTTCAATTCATTCATTCCTTTCTTTTCTTAACGTTCCTTTCTGTCCTTTATTCCTTCCTTGCTCTTTTTGTTTTGTTTTGTTCTTTTCTTTTATTTCCTTTCTCTCCTCTCTTCCTTCTTTTTCTTCGCTTTTCACATGTGACAAAGGATGTAACCTATTCAGCAAGCTGTGACGACTGGGAAAAGAAATCAAGACTAAAAACTGAAACTAGAAAACTACCCAGTTCAGTAACAAAAATATGCGATCATGTTTTCTCACCTCTGCTCTCACAGACACGCCACCCCCTTCCCCCACCCCACCCCACCCCCACCACCCCACTGACCTGTCCCTACCCCACCCCCACCCTCACTACCTCACCCCCACCCCGTCTCTGTAAACTTCTCGACAAGGATCGACGACTTTTCCTGACTCTGTGTGACGTGGCTGCTGCTGCTGCTGCTGTCTACGTGTCCAACTATTCTGCATGCTTGAAATCTGGCTCACAAACAGGTAAGTTGTCTTTCCCCCCCCCCCCCCCCCCCCCAACCCTGTTACCACTAGAACCTGTCACTCCAGGCTAACTCTGGGGGATCTTTTCTTTATGGCTGAAGACAATTTGATCCATGCATTCTTAAATTATATATCTATCCATATTTTATTTTTTCAATCACTCAGTCTCTTAAACAAGATGGTTGTCCCCCCAACTCATGTATTTTCATAACTCTTGTCTAAATTTTGCTTTTTCAATGAATCAGTCCCTTGACCAAGACAGTTGTCAGGGGGACACAAGGGACAAGTTGGTCCACAGGTTTGTCCAGGCTGGTCTGTCATCGGCCTTTTTCAGCAATACAACCATATCAAGACCGGTCCCCTCTTTTGTTCCTACCTTGTCATCAAAGATGTCTAACTGCAGTGGGATAATTTGAACAAAACACTAACGGTTGTTGTAAAAAAAAAAGTGTTGTTTTTTTCTCCCGTAAGTATTTCCCTTTTGCAGTTTGAACAAACTGATGGTTTCTACCAGCTGCCAATTAGTGTGAAGACTGAACTTTTCATTGCTGTTGAACACACTATAAGCTTGCGTTTGCTGAATTGTAAGTGTGTGTATATACCTAGTTTTTCTGAATACAATTTTTTTGTTTCAGATAATTTGATTACAGAACTACGGTAAGCAGGCTGACGGGGACAAGACTGATATTTTCTCATGGCTGGGGTCTACAACAGTAGAATCTCATGAGGGGTGGGGTGGGGGTGTCCTTTTTTAATCTAAAAGTTTCTTATGTGTAAGCAAAAAATATCCGCATTTCTTTTACTGCAAGTCAGACTAGGCGTTCGATATTTACCTCTATTTAAGAGTCAGGTAACAGCTGTAAGAAAGTGATTGGGTTTAATTTTCTTTGATCCTGAATTATGCACTAGTCCGAGAAAACAAACGGTTTTGATCCATCAGGTTTTTCTCCGACTGTTCACGCAGGATTTACAAAAAATCCAAAGTGTTCTCCCATTAAGATAAACCGAAATGGTTAACTTTGCTTTTTCATACAGAGTACTTTTTTCTTATACAAACAAGCAATAGAGGGTGGGGGTGTCCATAGAAACGGACTCAGGCAGACACAGACAAACAGACAAAGAGACAGACAAGTAGGCAGAAGACAATTCCCGAAGCCGGAACGCAGCTACCTTCATGGTGAGCAAAAACGGCCTCAAACGCGAAGTCTCACCATTTGTGAACTGTGAACTTTATAGCTTTAGCTAAGGAACTGGGGGTGGGGGAGACAAAACTGCCTCATTTTTTCTGCCGTCACTCCCTCCTCTTCCTTTCCTATTACACACCCCACCCTCCCCCCCCCCCCCCCCCACTCCTCCCCCCACTCCTCCCCCCCCCCCCCCCCCCCACCACACACACACACACTTTGCTTGTGTATTTCTTTCTTTCTTTCTTTCTTCTCTTTTCTTTTCTTTCGTTCTAACGACGTGGGGCAGCAATTGACGCCGACTTGACGCTTGCTTTTCGCAGCTAATCCCCCCCACCCCACATTTCTGTGACTGCCAATCGAACTTGCCGACTTCATGCCACGCGAGGCTTGTCTGCCACCATGGACGTTCAGATCAGACGCCCTGACTGAAGGCTACCCCCATCCCTTCTCCCTCCCTGGCAGGATTTACCTCCCTCTCTAGCAGGATTTACCTCCCTCTCTGGCAGGATTTACCTCCCTCTCCTTCTGGTGTCACAGAATATAGCGAAACCGTGCTTAAAAATTGAACATTATGGGTGGGGGTGTTTTTTCTCTCTCCCCTTGTCTCTCTTTCTTCTAATACCCTTAGGTGCTTTTGTTATTCTTTTTTGTTTTGTTGGTTGGTTGTTGTTTTTTTCCCAAAACCTTCAACAGTTTACATTTAATTTTATCCTTTTTATTCCCTAAAAATATTCCGAAGTGCGGTGACTTTTGAAGAGATAGTGTTGATTTCAATGATTACCAAACGTGTTAAAACTTTTTTTTTTAAGTGTCATTATTCATGTCTACTAGCTGCCTAATGTAAAAACAACATTATCATTTGCTGTGAAGGACATTATAAGCTTTTGGCTAGTTGATACTCTTTTGTATATTATGTGAATATGTCCGGGGTGGGGGTAGGTGTGTGTGGGGGAGGGGGGGGGGGGGGGGGGTTAGGGGATCGTTCCTCGGCTAGAGCTTTCAAGTTCACGAATGGTGAGATTTTATAGTATGCGACCGTTTTTGCCCACCCTTAAGATGACCGCATTCCGACTTCGGGGTTAAAGTCAGAACACACCAGTGTGCATGTGTTTTTGAAATTTTGACATCCACTCTGACCGGTAGACAAAATGGCCTACTCTTCCCAAAGGAGGAACTGGCTTTAACGTGTGTGCAAGATGTTTTGCATGCGTTCGCATACAAGACCTCGATTTATAGTCTTATCCGAAAAGGTTGTGGAGGAAGAGGAGTCAGTACTGATGTTAACTCTATAGGGGGGAAACCCCCTTAAACAGGTTCCGGGGGACGGGATAGCCTAGTGGTCAGAACATTGCGCTCGCAATCTGACGACCCGGGTTCGATTCCCGTTCAAGAGGATATTTTCCCCTGGAGTTCACATCCGTTCAGACTCCACTCTCCCCAAAAGTCCTTCGGATGAGACTATAAACCGAAGCCCCATGCACGAACGCACGCAGAACATCTTGCGCACACGTTAAATCCTGTTCCGCTTTTCGTAAGAGTAGGCCATTGTGTGCCGGTGGGAACAGATGACAAAAATTTACAAAACCGCATACACACGGGGACTGGATGTAAAAAAACACATGAGTGCTTATTCCATTATCCTCGATATAAAAGAATAAATAAATAAAATAAATACATATCGGTGGTGGCTCGAACCCGGGCTCGATCCCAGGCCGTCAGATCACGAACTCAAAGCTCTAACCGTTAGGCTATCCTCCCTCCCCTATCCACCCTCCCCCCCACCCCCCTCCTGAAGGATCTGTTTGTTAGGGGTGGGGGGGGGGGGGGGTTGTTTTCTCTTGGAGATAACATTGGTGCTAACTCCACTTTCCTTGCAGTCCGTCCGTCCGGTGAGTTTTGTAAACCGAAGTCCCGTGTGCAAACGCACGCAGAACGTCTTGTAATAATAATGATAATAATAATAATAATAATAATAATAATAATAATGTATGAAATTTATATAGCGCTTAATCTTGTAAAGCAACAAATCAAAGCGCTGTACACATTTTGCCACCCAATGCATCTTTCGTACAAGGAGTAGGCCAGCTATGGCCTATGGGATGGACGACACGAACATACCCAGTATGCATGCATCTCGCCAACTGGAGGAATCGACTCCACCTGGTTTATCTTGTTCACGACACACTGCCTGTAAAGAAAAACTAAGGTCAATGACCCTATGACTTCTTTAGTAGGTCAGGAAAAGGTTAAGTCAGTCTGGCATTCCCCCATCTCTCTCTCTCTCTGTCTGTCTGTCTGTCTGTCTCTCTCCTCTCTCCTCTCTCCTCTCTCTCTTTCTGTCTGTCGTCTGTCTGTCTGTCCTCTCTCTCTCTCTCTTCTCCCTCATCTCTTTCTGTCTCTCTCTCTCTCTCTTCCTCTCTCTCTCTTCCTCTCTCTCTCTCTCTCACTCTCTCTCTTCACTCTCTCCACACAGCATCTGCCCTTTGCTCTCTCATACCCCCATCTTCTATTTCTCTTGTACCCGCCCCGCCCCACCCAAACAACACGATGATGATGATGATGATGATGATGATAATGGTGACGCTGATAATGATGATGTCGATGAATCGATGAATCGTTGATGACATTTTTGTTTATTTCGGGAGGTCACGATGACTGTACGTACACGTGTCCTAATGAGCTAATTGTCAGGTATTTTCAGACCTTCCTTTTGCCACGTTTGTCACCTAAAGGTTATTATAGAAAATAAAAGATAATAAATTGTCCAAAGCGATAAACAGAAACAAACAAACCGAAAAAAACCCTCAATACAAAGCTCCAAAAAAAAAAGAAAACCCAAAATGCGGTCTTTGTGAATCAATCTATGGATCATTCTCTCTCTCTCTCTCTCCCCCTCTCTCTCTCTCTCTCTCTCTCTCTCTCATCTCTCCCCCTCTCTCCTCTCTCTCTCTCTTGCGCGTGCCGCGCGCGCGCGCGTGTGTGTGTGTGTGGTGTCTCTCTCTCTGTCTGTCTGTCTGTCTGTTTGTCTCAAAATCCCCTCAAGTTTTTCGTCATGACACGATTCAAACTTAGCATCACAGAAATAGCTCAGCATCATTATCGTCATAAGAAAACATCCTAAACTCGATTTGCAATCCTCAAGGCAAAAAAAGAAAGAAAAAACTATTTTAAAAAACCAAAAACAAAACCCAACCATCAAAAATATTAACACTATTTTTTTTATTTATTAAGCTTTCTGACTTTACCAACTTCAAAGTTCAGTATAATTCCCTTTATACATCATCAGACAACCAAGTTAGTTTCAATCACATACACTTCGTGCTATGCTCAACATCAAACTAAAGCATGGATTCTACCTAGAATAAATAATTATATATACACACATAGCGTTTAAGAAACAACAGTAGTTGCTATCTGAGCGTTCGACGAAGTAGAAGATGCGTCTTCCTTGAAATAATTATCTTTGATGGGAAACGTGTTTTGTGTGTATAGTTGCGCTCTTATTATGAACTGATACACTTTGTGAGAAGCAAAATATGCGCAGCATTCGGCACACGAACTGAAAGCCACATCAAAAGATTTTCTCCTTTTTTCCCCCCTATTGCACAATCTTCCCCTACCCCTCCCTCCAATCCCCTCCCCTCCCCCCCCCCTCCCCCATACCTCCACGCCCCCCCCCCCCCCCCCCCCCCCCCCCCCCCCCCCCCCCAAGCCTCCACCACCCATTTTTCTGTCAGCAAACCACCGCTACTCCCCAACATCACCCTCTCCTTTCTCGCTTCGTTTCCTTGATATTCTTCCATTCAGCTGCAGTGCGTGGAGTTCAGGTGCACTTGGACATAGGTCAAAGGTTCAGGGAAAGTGGCCCGGTGGTTAGAGCGTTGCGCTGGCCATGTGATGGATGGTCTTGGGTTCCAGCCACCATCTAGACGCCCGTTCGAGGGATTTTTTCCCCCCTGGGAGTTAACATCAGTGCCGACCATACTGCCCTGAAAGTCCTTCGGATGAGACTGTAAACCGAGGTCCTGTGTACGCACACAAACACGCAGGTAAACCGAGGTCCTATGTACGCACACAAACACGCAGGTAAACCGAGGTCCTATGTACGCACACAAACACGCAGGTAAACCGAGGTCCTATGTAC
>CM054155.1:25462690-25467690 GCA_028751875.1 Rapana venosa | reverse complement strand
CAAGCTCCTGCCGAAACAAAGCTGTCTTCTCTATTCAAGGAGTTAAAAAAAAAAAAAAAAAAAGAGTCCCCTGACTTTCCCTTTGGACACGAACATACGTATCTTTAAAACAACACAAGTATCCCCGAAGTCGGAACGTGGATACCTTAAACGGTGGGGCAAAAAACTTGCTGCATACGCAAAAATCGCACCATTGGTGAGAACCTCAAAGCTCTAGGCGAGAAACAACCCCTAGGCGAGAAACAAGCCCCCCCCCCCCCCCCCCCCCCCCCCCCAAAAGAAAAGAAAAAATAAGAAAAAGCGAAAAAAAAACCCCACATAATTCAGTCAGCTATTGCTCTACATAACCTGTCAGACCCGGTGCTATTTGCGGTTTGTGTAGCAGGTGCTTCTGCGGTCTTCGATCAGCGGCAGAGAGAAATGCCATTTTCTGTCAAAACCAACCACACTGCTCGTTTATTTTGGGCCATTGTGCTGAACCGTGTCAGTCTTCAGTTGAGGGTTTGCTTGTCTTTTTTTTAACATGCCGTCTGACAAGTTCAATCTCTGAGGTTTTTGGTTTTCGAAACCGCATTTGTACGTGATACATTTTTACATGCAGGAAGTAAAACTACAGTATTTCATCGGTAGTGTGCTGTAAAGGTCATCGCCTAAATAATAACAGGTTCTTTTTTGTTTAGTGTCAACACGGGTTTTTTTTGTTTTTGGTGTCAACAAGTTCTTTTCTTTAGTGTCAACAAATCTGCTAGCGTCAACGAGTTCTTTTTGTTAGTGTCAACGAGTTCTTTTGTTAGTGTCAACAAAGTTTGGTTAGAGTCAACAAATTTGGTTAGTGTCAACAAATTTTGTTAGAGTCAACAAATTTGCTAGTGTCAGCAAGTTCTTTTGTTAGTGTCAACAAATTTTGTTAGTGTCAACAAATTTTGTTAGAGTCAACAAATGTTGTTAGAGTCAACAAATTCTTCTGTTAGCATCAACAAATTCTTCTGTTAGCATCAACAAATTCTTTCTTTGGTTTCACGTTGTACACATCGTAACGATAGTTTGCAGAACTGCGTAAACCGTTCCCAAAACGTTCTATTACACTGCACGAGTACAAAAAGGATGGAGTATTGATTCTCTTCAGTCTTTGCGAGATATACTTCTCTAGCTGTCAGCTGCATACATCAGATTCTATCTTCTGCTGCGTGATACTGGCTACAATTGCTCTGAGAAGCCTAACGAGTCTTCCTCGTGTTGTTTTGTGTTCCTCAGCTTAACAACACCCTGAGAATCACCTAGAATACTCTCTCTCTCCCTCCCTCTCTCTCTATCTCTTCCTCTCACACATACACATCACACCTGGGAATCATTGTCAGACCATCAGTACACACTGTAAGGAAGTTGGCGAGCATGGCTGTTTTCAACTAGCTCGCCTTTTAGGCAGCCATACTCCGACTTTGGAGGGACATTTTCTCCCCCTTCAACAATGGGGAATACATGCTGTTACGCTATGTATGAGTCTGTCACGGGTGAACATTATCTGGACAGAAGATTTCAAAGTATGATGCCATTTTCATGTACACTTTGGCGCTTTGACTGGTCAGTAACTGATCAAGTTTAAGGTCTGGGCCACAATCGATAAATAATGATGAGATGATGATGAAGATGATGATGAAGATGATGATGATGATGATGATAATCATGATAATGATGATGATGATGATGATGATGATGATGATGATGATGATGATGATGATGAAGAAGAAGAAGAAGAAGAAGAAAAGAATTTGCATAGCGCTATAATCTTGTAAAAACAAATCAAAACACTTTATCTAATACACTTTTGTATAGTTCGTAACCCAGAGGAAGGTGTTAAGGGAGTTGTGCCTAGTTATCTTTACATCTGTGACTGATCAAAAACGGCCTCTTTAAATAATGATAAGAAGAAGAAGAGGAATGATCATATGGAATTCTTATAGCGCTGAATCTTGTAAAGAGAACAAATCAAAACCTTATATGCCTTATAAACAAACAAGCGAACACCCCCCCCAAAAAAAACAACCACAACTAATTCCTTCTTTTTAAAAATGTTGTTGTTGTTGTTGGGTTTTTTTGTTTTTTGGGGGGTAACCCTTGCTCTAAAAACAATAACAACAACAGAGCGATCAACACTTCACTCAACTGAAACTTTGTGCATGAATTCTGCTTATGTCACCAAAATAGAAGGATGCCCCCCATCGATCACAAATCGCGATTTAGCGTGTTGCGCGATTAAGCCTTGCTTCAAACAGGCCTTTCTTCAGAAAGGAACAAACAGAGCGAGCGTACACAAATCCATTAGGTGCTAGCAACAACGAGCTAGCTAGCTAGCTACCGGCTTGTATGTGTGTGTGTGTGTGTGTGTGTGTGTGTGTGTGTGTGTGTGTGTGTGTGTGTGTGTGTGTGTGTGTGTTTGTCCGTGCGTGTGTGTGTGTGCTCCAACAATGATCCAAACACAAAAATCAGTAATTTGCCAGCATGAACAACATGTCATCATAACAACGATATGATCCTTTTTCAAGCAGGGATGATTAATCTATGAAAGTCATTACCTTTCTCTTGTTTGCCCTTTTACCCTTACCAAAAAAAAAATATACCAAAACAAAAGGTTTGCAAACAAACAGATTGTTTGCATTATTTAGTATCATATAAAAAGAATGAAACAAAAATATGATAATAATAATGATAATAAAATATCATTAATAAAAATGTGACATTGCCCGAAAAGGCCAGGTCCCTCTTTAAGCAAAAGCTAGGATGAAAACATTGCGACAGGAACGATGAGAGAATGAACAAACTTCTCCTTTTGTTTGTTTGTTTGTGTGTGTGTTGTGTGTGTGTGTGTGTGTGTGTGTGTGTGTGTGTGTGTGTGTGTGTGTGTGTGTGTGTGTGTGTGAGTGTGTGTGTGTGTGTGTGTGTGTGAGGTTGTTCTTTTTTTTCTTCTTTCCTTTCCTTCCTTCCCTCTTTTCGCTGTTGTGATTGTTCTTTCTTTCTTCTTCTTCTTCTTCTGTCTTTCTTTCTTCCGTTCTGTCTTGCTTTCTGTCTTTCTTTCTTGCTTTCTTGCTTTCTTTCTTTCTGTCTCTCTGTCTGTATGTCTGCAGTCTGTCTGTCTTCTTCCGTTTCTTTCTGACTTTCTCTTCTGTATGTGTTTCTGTCTGTCTTTATTTATTTATTGTTTATTTATGTTCTTTTGTTTTCTTCTTCTTTCTTTCTTTCTTCTTTCTTTCTTTTCTTTCTTCTTTCTTTCTTTCTTTCTGTCTGTCTGTTGTCTGTCTGCCTGTGTGTCTGTCTGTCTATCTTTTCGTTTCTTTTCTTTAATTTCTGTCTGTATGTCTTTTTTTTTTTTCTTTCTTTCTTTCTTTCTTTCTTTCTTTCTTTCTTTCTTTCTTCTGTCTGTCTGTCTGTCTGTCTATCTGTCTGTCTGTCTATCTATCTGTCTTTCTTTCTTTCTTTCTTTCTGTCTCTCCTCCTGCCGAAGCTAAAAGATGTGTTGCTGCTGGCATTGCTACGCACCATACATCACAAGTAGCTAAGCTTGGTCGCTGGGGATTCACACTGCACAACATCGACCGCTTTTTCTTCTCTCTGTTTCTGTCGCTTTCCACTCTGTCTGTCTGTCTGTCTGTCTGTCTGTCTGTCTCTGTCTGTCTGTCTCTCTCTCTCTCTCTCTCTCTCTCTCTCTCTCTCTCTCTGTGCTTGTGTGTGTGTGTTTGTGTGTGTGTGTGTGTTGTGTGTGTGTGTGTGCGTGCGTGCGTGTTGTGTGTGTTGTTGTGTGTGTGGTGTGGTGTATGTGTGTTGTTTTGTGTGTGGTGTGGTGTAGTATGTTGTTTTGTGGTGTGGTGTGTTTCTGTGTTGTGTATATGTGTGTATGTGTATGTCGGCGAGCCCCTCTCTCACTCACTCACTCCTCCCTCCCTCTCTCTCTCTCATATCAGAGTTCATAGTTCAGAGTTCTCTCTCTCTCTCTCTCTCTCTCTCTCTCTCTCTCTCTCTCTCTCTCTCTCTCTCTCTCTCTCTCTCTCTCTCTCTCTCTCTCTCTCTCCCCGACAATAACAACCAAACACAAATAAGTCAGCTACAAAACGACGATGTATCACTTTAAATGAGGTTGCACTGTGATGTCATTCTTCTTAACCAACAATTGAAGCTGGTCAGAATGATATTCAATAGCCGACTATTAATTTCCTTTAACTAGCGAGACAATGCTGCAGTTGTTTTTTCTCCTTTTTCTTTCTTCTTTTTTGTTGTTTTATCAGTAATATTTTGTATTCTTGTGTGTGTATATATAAAAGCTATGAAAACACAAAACGGCATTCAAGATTTTGGACTTCAGATTTGCACTCTTCTTGTCTGTCTGTCTGTCTGTCTGTCTGATTCACACACACACACACACACACACACACACACACACACACACACACACACACACACCCTCACCAACACGACAACTAACCACCCATGCATGCACCGCGTGCTCCAAGATTACAAGATTCAAGCAATATACCCAAAAATAACATGAATACTAACAGTAACTGAAAAGCAAGAGTTCATCGCAAATAATGAATAAGCAAACACACACACACACACACACAACACACACACACACACACACACACACACACACACACACATAAACACACATACACACACACACACCACACACACACACACACAACAACACACACACACACACACACACACAACAACACACACACACACACACACACATACACACACGCGCGCGCGCGCGCGGGCGCTCCCAGACCCATTTTTTCCCTGTCTGTCTTAGACTTCCATTCATAAGGAGATAGCCAAGCCTGCCATCCTTCCTTACCCTTACCCTTACCTTGCCTTGCCTTGCCTCGCTTCGCCTTGCCGCCACATTCTTATGACTGACTACATAAAACCTAAGAGCACACAACTAGCACAGCCAGACTGAGTCAGCCTACAAAGGAGAGAGAGAGAGAGAGAGGGAGAGA
>CM054155.1:25432690-25460190 GCA_028751875.1 Rapana venosa | reverse complement strand
AACAGAGAAAGAGAGAGAGAGAGAGAGACGAGAGAGAGAGAGGAGAAGACGAAGAGGAGGGAGAGAGAGAGAGAAAGAGAGGAGAGATGAGAGAGACGAATATAAGAGAGAGAGAGAGAGAGAGAGAGAGAGAGAGAGAGAGAGAGAAAGAGAGAGAGAGATTGAGAGAGACGAATATAAAGAGAGAGAGAGAGAGAGAGAGAGAGAGAGAGAGAGATTGAGAGAGACGAAGATAAAGAGAGAGAGAAAAGACAGAGACAGAGAGAGACACAGATGAGGGGGAGAAGACAGAACGAGAGAGAGAGAGAGAGAGAGAGACAAACAGACAGACAGGCAGACAGACAGAGACAAAGACAGGGAACTGATGGAGGGAAGGAAGCGAGGGAAATCACACACACACACATATTTATATATATATATATTATATATATATATATATATATATATATATATATATATATATAAAAGAGAGAGAGAGAGAGAGAGAGAGACAGACAAACAGACAGACAGACCCAGACAGACAAGACAGACCGCAGACAGAAGACAGACTGACAGACAGACATATAAATAGACAGATAAGCAGACATACAAACGGACAGACAAGACAGATAGATAGACAGACAGACAAGACAAACAGACAGACATAGAGACAGACAGACTTGTACAAAAATCGGAAAGAGGAGGGCAGAAAGGAAGGGGGAGGAAAAGAAGGGCAGGAGAAGAAGGAGAAAGAGGAAACGGTTATAATTGTAGTATGATATTCAGGGAAGAAGGGGGAGGAGCGGGGCAAAGAGAGGAGGGAGGGAGGGAAGGAAACTGATGGGGGGAAGAAACTAGCAAAAAGGATGCAAAGGTGCATCTTCTTTTCGTTTCTCGACTAGAGATCCAGGTTCACCAATAGTGAGATTTTTGCCGTATGCGACAGGTTTTTTTCCCACCATGTAGGTAGCCGCATTCCGACAACGGGGATGATGTCTAAAAAAAAAACCACACAACAAAAAACCACACACACACACACCACACACACACACACACACACACACACAAAACACACAAGCACACAAACACACAATAAGAGACAGCGACAGACAGGCAGAGACAGACAGACAGACAAAGACAGACAGACAAACTGACAGAGACAAGAGAAAGAGTGTGTGTATGTGTACGTGGAAGTGGGAGTGGGGGAAGGGAAGGGAAGGGAGAGAGGTTTGAACCTACCCGTCTCTGGGCGATAGGATGAACCGAGGCTAAGGCAAACAAACATGTTAGCGCAGCCATTGTCAACACAGAAAAGGCACACAACCCCTTCACCCCCCACCCCCTCTCTTCTCCTCCTTTCCCATCCCAGTCTTGATCAATGATTTCTGCCACGACCCCCCCCCCCCCTCTCTCTCTCTCTCTCTCTCTCTCTCTCCTCTCTCTCTCTCTCTCTCTCTCTCTCCTCTCTCTCTCTCTCTCTCTCTCTCTCTCTCTCTCTTTATAAGTATAGGGATATGGCCTTAATGCATGTATGTATACAGGAGTCGTGTTTCGGACATCATCCCTGAAATCGGAATGCGGCTACCTTAATGGTCGGTGAACGGTGGCATACACACAATCTCATCATTGGCGAACCTCGAAGCTTTATCTGAGGAACGAGGAAAAAAAAGGAAAAGAATAAATAAACACTGAGAAAACCATTGAGTAGATCGGCATCACAGTATTTTTCTTTTTCAAAAAGCAGCAATAAGCTTACGCTGGTGACTGCGAAACACCACACACACACACACACACACACACACACACACACACACACACACACACACACACACACACACACGGGTTCGTATAAACCAAAAAAGACCGCATTTCGTTGGTCAAGGCTAAAATCGCAATGTCAATTAAGTTTTTTAAAAATAAATAAATAAAAGTTAACATTCTTATAAATCTAACTACTTTTTCCTCATATAGCATTCCTTAAAACTCTCTTACCATCCTTAAGCTACAGTTTTCTCAACAACAACAAACAAAAAAACAAACAACAACAACAACAAAAGAAAGAAAAAATCATGCACATGTTTTTTTGTTTTTTTAAAGCCTAAATGCAGACAGAAACTGGTTGGTGAACAGCAGAAAGTTTTCGAAGAAGAAGCCAGTCCCCTATCCAGCAAATAATTATATGCTAGACCTTAACTTCTTCCTCTGGGAGGACAGTGGGGGAAGAGAAGAGGGGGAGGGGGGAGGAGGAGGGAAGAGAGGCGGCGGGAGGAGGAGGGTGGGCTGCATTTACATCATCATACCCTCAGGCTGAACAGGTCTAGGCTGAATGTAAAACTCTATCGTTCTGACAACGTTTTGGAAAAAAAACCACAAAATTGAACAAGAAATCTAATCACTAGAGCAGCAACACCTTTTCTTTTCTTTCTTTTTTTTTGGCGAACCGACTACAAAAAAAGAACAAAAAGACATGGCTGGAGGAATGATGTAAAGGGTAGACACAGCAGTTCACTGACCACGACCAAATCCATAGGGAAAAAAATAGCACATTTAAAACCAGACACAAACACGCCAGTTTAGGAGGGAGGGAGGAGGGAGGGGTGAGGGGGGGGGGGGGGGGGGGCATGTGTAACAAATTATGAACGAAGTAAAACTGGGTGATAGGTATGTATGACACCTGTAACAAAAACAGAATGTTTACTTTAACAGATATGTAGAGGGTTGGGTGTGGGGGTTTTCCCCCTCGCTTATATAATATTCGGTTACTTACTTTATATGTTCGTAACCGACTAAGTGATGATGAAGACAATTTAGATAGTGAAGTGCTTGATCAGTTGGCTGGTTGGTTGGTTGGTTAGCTAGCTGGTTGGCAGGTTGGTGGGTTGGTTGGCTGGTTCGTTGGTTGGTTATTTTGTTACTAGTTAGTTTGTTTGTTTGTTAAATAGTTAGCTATTTAATTACTTAGCCACTCAGCTAGTTAGTTGGTTAGTTAATTAGTTAGTTAGTTAGCTAGGTAGCTATGACACACACACAGAGATATTGCTGTCATCAAAGTCTTGCTGAATAGACAAGTTATTTTTGCCCAGTGAAATCTATCAATCAGTATTTAACAAATCGATCTAATGATTTACCGATTAAAAAAATACCCGTACGCATTCCGTAACCTAACAACTACACAAAGAAAACCGATAATCATTTCATAATCTAATCACAGCACCAAGAATAACAGCCCCAAACATACAAGTATTGAACGCGCTAATGTCTCTGATGGGTCTACCCAGAATAAACAATGGCACACAGTGATGGGGGGACCCCCAGCTTGTCAACAGCCGATAGTAGAATCACACCACCAAACTGGCTGAGAATCTGTGATCAAGTGTCTAGACTGCCTCATGCGATAAACAACGCCGGAGCAACTACGGAGTGAAGGTGTTACAAAGTCACTGCATGCAATGAATGAAATGGTAAACACGCTTTTTTTTTAATCTGATAAAAGAACTGTGAAACATTTGCTAATCTAATACCTATTCAAAGCTTCAAAAAGTCGATGACAGTTATAGTATTAGACCTATTCGTTTCTTCTTTTTTGTTGTTTTGTTTTTAATTTAATTTGAAATTGATAGGCGCCGAACTGAGCTATGGTGGGCATATTAACAGAGACACATGACAAATCTGATGACGCCAGTTCTCCAAGGCAAGACTGAAGGCAGACAGAAAAGAGGCAGAACACCAACATCCTACATTGCCAACATCACTGAGGTCAGTGGTCAGGGAGGGCTTCAGGAGATCGTAGGACTCAGCAGAGACAGAGAAAGAAGATGAACCCTTGTGGCATTGCGTTGTGGCACTCCTACCGTCGATAGGGGCGATGGAGACAAGTGACAGGTGACATTTGATTTCTCTTCCAATCCGCTGACCACTTACACAATCCACAAGCAGAATACATCTACGAAAACCCACCACAGTAAAGCTGTCAATAGGTTGGAGTCTCCCGACCACCATCCCCACCCACCTTTGATTTTCTGTCTTTCTTTTTTTTCCCTTATCATTTTTTTCTTTTTTCAAACTGCTATTGTTCGCAATTACTCGGGTTGAAATATTAAAAATATTCTTGAATCTTAAGTTTACAGCCACTTTCCTTTTCTGACTGAAAGGTATAGTCCTTCTAAAGGGTGGGTGTAAGGGACATGCCTAGAGTTCTACAGTGTATCACCAGAACGACAACACAATAAGATGAGTAGTATAAACAGGCATTTGTTCTCTTCCCGTACTGTGTGTAGGTCCACAGCGTCAAACGGGTGAACTTGGCGAGTCTGGTGCTTCAGCTATAGATCCAAGTCATCCCTCTTTCTATAGGCCATATTTTGTTTACCCACCTACTTCAAATAGAACTACTCACAATTCACGACTTGGGCTCCATCAGTTATAACCTGGATAACTTACAGCCCAACCTCTTACAAAAGACGTTATCATTTATGAGTCTTCCTCCAATCACAAGTGGTACTTACACCCACCCTCAACATATTAAAAAGTAAATTACAATTTACAAAAGGAGTACACACAATTAAACAACCTGGCCTCCACCAGTTACAACCTGATTCACTTACAGCCCAGTTAACTGCACAAGACGTTTCATCTATGAGTCTCCATACAATCAAAAGCTTACACCCCAGAGTATCAAACAAAAAAAACAAACCAAAAAAAAATATATATATATGTACAATCCATGACATGATCCTCTCCAGATATACTCAGCACTACGTATAGTAGTAACTCAAGCTATTAGAGAAGGCGATGTCGTTTATGTTAAGCTCTCTTCCAATCAGAACCGGTAGCTTACAGCCGGAACAATCACAACAGACGTACCAATCCTTTATTACATGCCTTTCCAGATCACTAGCTGCAACAAACTGCACAACCTACCATAGTGGTATATGTTGTACTACTCTTGAGACTCCTTTTACCAATCCTGGATACATTTTAACTAAAGTTGTCACAAAAGGTGTACTATTCAGGATAAACCTTTCTTTAATTAATCCAACCACAAGCTGTAAGTAAATTACAACCCCCCCCCCCCCCCCCCCCAAAAAAAACAAAAAAAAACCGACGAAGGATGCCTTTCTCTAATCACAAACCAGTTTACTCCAGACCCGTCACAAAGGCCATGCCTGCCATTAAAAATAAACTGTCATTGGTCACATCCTTCTCAACTATATAACCCAGCCTTTGGTAAATGTCGTTTCATGTACGTGGAGTTTTTCTCCAGTCACAAACCTTAACTTCTGGCCCAAACTTTTGCCATGGATGTACGTACGAATGACATCATTCCTCCCTCCAAATCACAAACCACTTCTAATTTTGCCCAACTAATCAAAAAGAGCATTCAAACCAATCACGTTTACATTTTACATTTACAGTTTGAACAAATTAATGCTTACCAGCTGCCATATGTTAAACTGAACTCGTCATTGTTGCTGAGCACATTTAGCTTGTTGCCGCTCTACTTTAAGTGTGTATATGTATGATTTTCTTTGAATAAAATCTTGTTTAAACCCAAGTATTCATAACATGCCGATCATTTACTCTAACCATTCCAGTCTATGACCCAATCCGTCACACGGAGCCTACTGTGCGTAACCTATCTTACTCCAATTACAAGCTGTACCAACACAGCGCCCGTCAGATCATCAGGACAAAGAACTGATTGAGCATATTAACACACCGTCCTCCACTTACACTTACACGCTGCATGAACACAGTGCCCAGCCTGTGCTAACAAAGGGCGCACTGTGCATAACATACCTTCTTCCACTTACACGTCAGGTCAACATAGCGCCCAGCCTTTCACAACAAATGATAGGCTGTGCGTCCTACCCTACCCAGAAACATGAAAGCTGTTATCTGAAAACATCAGAAAACAGTTCGACACAAAATAAACAGTTAAGACAAAACAAAAAACAAAGAAAAAAAAAGATAGAAATTCCTTAATAAGCCAAACAACCGAGAAAACTGGGTAGCATCTTTGCACGTGTCCTTTCGGGGTACTCGACAAAGTTTGCCTTGCACCCTTAGACGGGTAGAACAGCGAGTTTAGGGAGCTTGGTGTCAGTGTAGTCCTAACGAGAGAGACAGACAGACAGAGAGAGAGAGAGAGACAGAGAGAGAGAGAGAGAGAGCCCAACGTTGCACCAGTTGACGTCAATATTGGCGGCAGATCACGCCGATGATTTACCACGCACCTGTGTTGACCTCCTAAGACAAACCCAGGCTCTGACTTCGGTAAGTGATCCGGAAATTTGCTGTTTCAGAATCACTCACGCATCACAAATAGTGGCAAAAAACACCAGAATATGTGCCACTAAGTGTTAATACTTTTTTTCTTTTAGCAATTAGAAATCTTGCAAAGCAAATCTAAATTTTGTTCTAACAACAAAGTACCGCGTATAACCTGGCCTTTATCAATTTCAACCTGCATGACAATAAACCCTACTATGCCACACAAATAGAACATTTACAGCTGTCGAATCAAACAAACAAACAAACAAAACACACTTCCAAACAAGTTAAAAGCCACGCGCAGTACAAAAACTTGGAAGTAAACAAATATTTTATTAGGTATAAACCCATCCCTAAAAAAAGCTAAGCACAGCTATTTCCTAAAATAAGCAAAACGTACAAATCTAAGACCACAACAACAACATTTCGAAGATATCTATTTTAGCACCAAAAAAATACAACAACAAAAAACCTTGTAAAGAAAATCCGCTCAAAAAAAAAAAGAAAGGGCAAAACAACCAGGAAACAAAACTGAAATTTAGGAAGGAGAAAACTTTTCAACAAACTTTATGTCAAGTTCAAACGTGAATGGAAACGAGGATATTTTTTTTTAGCTCATGGATGGGTAGGCCCTATTTATACTGCATCAAAATGCACAAGGGAGATGGTTTGGGGAAAAAACACCCGAGAAGTAGAGAGACCAAAAAAGGGATGGACAGAGACAAAAACAGAACCAACGTCAGACAGACACAAACAAATAATTGGAAAACCAGAGAGAGACAGAGACAGAGACAGACAAACTAACAAACAAACTGAGGAAAAAAGGAAAGAAAATGGGAGCAAAACTGACAGAGAGAAAGCCAGCAAGAGAGACGGAATGACAGACAGACTGAGAAGAGACGGACAGAGAGAGGGGACAAAGACTGACACAGCCTCATACCACCAATGCTGTAGACAAGCAGGCCGGACCAATCGATACCAACCAAGCAGGAAACCATGGAAAGAGGCCAGTTGTATAAGCATCAATGCCCAGATCTTAAGAGCCCGGGATACAGAACCCCAGACCGGCCGTATAACAAGACATCAAACACCCAAAGGCCACTCTTCAAAGAAGACCCACAACAGTTTGTCAGTCAACATGCCGTCTCGGAAAGACACCCCGGTATAACATGGAGTCAGTATCCAAGAGACAGGCTTCTAATCTTTTACGCAAAGTCAGAAGCTATTGAACAGACTTCTCATCTTTTTTCGCAAAGTCAGAATCTACTGAACAGACTTCTAATCTTTTTTCGCAAAGTCAGAATCTATTGAATAGACTTCTAGTTTTTTGTTGTGCTTTTTGGCAAAGGAACAATCTATTGAACAGACTTCTAGTCTTTTTTTTTTTTTGCAAAGGCACAATCTATTGAACAGACTTCTAGTCTTTTTTTTTTTTTTTGCAAAGGCACAATCTATTGAACAGACTTCTAGTCTTTTTGTAAAGTTAGAATCTATTGAACAGACTTCTAGTCTTTTTGTAAAGCTAGAATCTATTGAGCAGACTTCTAGACTTTTTGCAAAGTCAGAATCTATAGAACAGACCTACAGTCTTTTTGCAAAGGCACTCTATTGAACACACTTCTAAACTTTTCGCAAAGGCATTATCTATTGAATAGACTCAAGTGCTCTTTTCACAACGCCAGCACATCTATCGACCACGTTTCTCGTCTTTTCACAAAACAAGATCTTAATGAACTGGCTTTTTTTCTGTTCGAAAAGTCGGTGTCTTTTTAAATGGATTTTTTGTTTTGTTTTGAGTTTCGTTTTCAAAGTAAGCAACTGTTCAACAGACCTTGGATTTTTTCCCTTCAAGTTCATAGAACAGACTATCCTTTTTGTCAAAGTCAGTCAACACTGAACAGATTACTTATTTATTTATTTATTTATTTATACCACTTTAAGTCACGCAGATTTCTCTGCGTGAAATTCGGGCTGCTCTCCCCGGGGAGAACACGTCGCCACAAGAGCAGCGCCACCTTTCTTTTTTTAAATTACTTTTTTCCTGTCTGCAACAGTATTTGTTTCCCTATGAGAGTGGCTTTTTTCTACATAATTTTGCCAGGGACAACTCTCTTGTTGCCGTGCGTTCTTTTACGTGCGCTAAATAATTATGTGTAACACACGGGACCTCGGTTTATTGTCTCATCCGAAAGACTAGCGCCCAGACCACCACTCATGATCTAATGGATGGGGAAAATTTTTCGGGTCCAAACGGGATACGAACCACCGCATTCTTCCGACCCGGACTTTTCGCTTTCTAGACAGGCACGTTACCTCTAGACCACCGATCCACAGATTTTCTTGTCAAAAAGTCACTGCCCATTGAACAGACTTCTAGTACTCTTTTTCACAAAGTCAGTGCCTACTGACCAGATTGATGGTCCTTTTCGCAAAGTCAGGAGTTATTGAACTACCTTCTATTGGTTTCAAAAAGCTAGTTTCTATCGAACAGACTTTTTGTGTAGAGTATTTGGGGGGGGGGGGGGGGGGGGGGGGGGGAGGGGAGTTTGCAAAGTCGGCAACTATTAAACAGACCTTGAATCTTTCGGGGAAAAAAGTCCACTGAACATCCTTTGTTTTCTTTTTTTTTTCATAGTCAACAATTTTAGAACATATTTTTGTGGTGTGGGAATTGGGTAGGGGTGGGAGTTCTGAAAAGTCACTTCTAATCTTTTCGAAAAGTCAGTATCATTTGAACAAATTTCTAATGCTCTGTTTCACAAAATCAGTGCCTACTAACCGTATATCTGGTCCTTTCACAAAGCCAAAAGTTATGAAACTCACATTCTGTTCTTTTTGAAAAATCAGCATTTATAACAAATCTTTTCTTGGAGGGAGTGGGGGGGACTGCAAAGTCAGTAACTATGAAACAGACCTTAAATCATTTCGAGAAGTCAACTCAACAGATGTATTTCAAAGTCAACAAATACTAAACAAATTTGTTTTGTCGGAAAGTCTCTATCCTCTGAACAGACTTTTGTGTCAGAAATTCAGTATCTACTTTGCAGACTTATATTGGAAATGCCAGCATACTTTCAACAAACTTCTGCTACTCTGTTCACAATGAGGTACTCTGTTCACAAAGACAGTGCCTATCTACCAGATCTGTGGGTTTTCCCAAAGCCAGTACACATCCACCAGCTCTCCGGTCTTTTGAAAAGAGTCAGTACACATCAACCAGCTCTCTGGTCTTTTGAAAAGAGTCAGTACCCATCAACCAGCTCTCTGGTCTTTTGACAAGAGTCAGTACCCATCAACCAGCTCTCTGGTCTTTTGACAATAGTCAGTACCCATCAACCAGCTCTCTGGTCTTTTGACAAGAGTCAGTGCATATCAACCAGCTCTCTGGTCTTTTGACACAAGAGTCAGTTCCTATCAACCAGCTCTCTTGTCTTTTGACAAGAGTCAGTGCCTACCAACCAGCTCTCTGGTCTTTTGACAAGATTTTTGACAAGAGTCAGTGCCTATCAACCAGCTCTCTGTCTTTTGACACAAGAGTCAGTGCCTATCAACCAGCTCTCTGGTCTTTTGACACAAGAGTCAGTGCCTACCAACCAGCTCTCTTGTCTTTTGACAAGACTTTTGAGAAGAGTCAGTCTATCAACAGCTCGTGATCTTTTGACAAAGTCTGTTGCCTATCAACCAGCCATCGTCTTTTGACACAAGAGTCAGTGCCTATCACCAGCTCTTGTCTTTGACAAGCTAGAACGTACTGAACTGACTCTGTCTTTCAAAAAGTCGGTATCTTTTGATATACTTTCCTCTTTCAGCAGTCGCTCTACTACTCCCTGTCCATCGCCGTTTCGGTGCAGAGCTCCACAATGCCACCAGGCTGCATTCTTTGCTTGTTGATTCTAAATCTTCGTGACTTCTCCCAGATCACTGATTTCAGTGATGTTTGGTTGGCAATGTACGATGGTGGTGATCTGCCTCTTTTCCTTCTGCCTTTGGAGAACTGTCGTCATCAGACTTGTCTGTGTGCTTCTGTTTGCATGACCGACATATCTCAGTCTGCACTTATCAGTTTCAGCCAACATATATCATGGCTTTAAATAATAATAATAATAATATATGGAATTTATAGAGCGCTATATCTTGCAATTACAAACCAGAGCGCTTCCATTCAATCTGCTCCCACACAAACAACCAACAATGATTAACAATATTCTAACAAATTCAAATGTACACACACACACACATACACACACACAGAGGTTGTATATTTCAGCAGGGTGTTGGAAGTTTGGCTTTCAAAGGCAGGGACAGACATGAGATGAAACAAGAGGGAAAAATCTTAGGTTTGAAATAGGTATGTTTTGAGGCTGGATTTAAACGGACCATTAACCTCTTTGAGAAGTTCATTGAACAGACGTCGCCCCCTCATCCCCCCCCCCCCCCCCCCCAATACTTTGCTTAACACTATTTTAGGGACAAAGGCAGTATTTATTAAACTGACCTCTACCATTTTCACAAACTCAGTTATCTACCATCCAGATTCTGGTCTGTTTTGCAGAGACTTCCAATCTTTTCGATAATAGATATCTAATGGCCAGATTTTTTCTACCTTCTTTGTTCCTGTTTTTTTTCTGTTCTGTTCTTTTTATTTGGTTTGTGTATATGTTTTTGTGGTTTCACTTAGTTTTGTCACAAAGTCTGTGACTATCATGAAGTCTACTGGACAGACTTTTCAGGGGGCTGGGGTGTTGTCAAGATGTTTATTTTTCGGAATGTTACTGTGTATTAAACATACAGTTTATTTCCATCGTTTTGCAAATTCACTATTTCTTGTCCATGATACTGATATTTGTTACAAAGTCAGTATCCCTGGAACACACCTCTACTCTTTCTCACAAAGTCAGTACCTATCAACAGATGTCTGTTCTTTTTGCAAGGTCAGTGCCTACCAACCAGATTTCTTTTCTTTTCACAAAGTCAGTACCTACTGGCCACATTTCTGTTCTTTTCGCTAGGTCAGAATCAACTAAACAGACTTCTTACCATTTCGAAAAAAAAACTAGCATCCATTAAAACAGGCTTTTTTTTCCAATGGCAGAATCTGTTAAACAGACCGTTAGTTTTTTCGTGAAGTGGGTATGTATTGGACAGATAACAACAAAGCATTGTTTATATTGCTGTTTTATCAACTTAAAGCCATTGAAATTTAATCTGCCTATTGTCTTTTTTTAAGGATGAAATAAACTATTCTTTTAAGTCCTTCGGATGAGACTATAAACCGAGGCCCCGTGTGCGAACGCACGCAGAACATCTTGCGCACACGTTAAATCCTGTTCTGCTTTTCGAAAGAGTAGGCCATTGTGTGCCGATGGGAACAGATGACAAAATTTACAAAACCGCATACACACGGGGACTGGAAGTAAAAAAGCACATGTGTGCTTATTCCATTATCCTTGATGTAAAAGAATAAAAATTTTAAAAGCCTTATTCCAGATGTGTGTGTGTGGTGGGGGGGGGGGGGGGGGGGGGGGGCGGGTTGTTGTTGGTTTGTTTGTTTGGGGTTTTTTTTGTTGGGTTTGTTTTTACTTCTCTGTTTACACATTTATGGATTTTTTGTCATAGAATTTTTCATGAGAATAGGTTTTATACTCAGCTAAACTCGTAGCATCGAATTTCTTTTCCAGATTATTTTCTTAGTCATTCACACTGTAATTCAAACTTTCATTTCCATTTCATTAACACTACTTGCAAATATCATTTTGTCCCACACTGGGAGAAACTACGATGATGTTCTGTGATTCTATGGCTTTATCAAGGCAGGGTTGTGTTGTAGTACCAGGGGTGATGAACGTGTGTGCCTGCCTACACACGTCCACAATCTGTTTGGCTGTCTGTCTGCCTGTCGGGCTGGTTAGCTGGCTGTCTATCTGTATATATGTCTGTGCATCTTTGTACGGGCGTATTCATGTCCGATTTCCATGTCGAAACATATGTATACCCATTTGCACTAGTCTGTCTCATGTTTCTTATTATTTGTCAGTCAGTTTCTCTGAGCATTTGACTGCATCTTAAGTATGTTTGTACTGTTTTTGACACTGTTGAAGCACCGAGAACAGTACCAGCTCGACGGTCAACATGATTTGCCGTATAAATATGACTTGGCCTAAATGATAATGAATTCGCCTATAATCTATCAATTACTTTACCTACATATTGATTACTTGGCCTACATAACAATGACTGACCTACGTAACAATGACTTTGCCTACATAACAATGACTTCGCCTATATGATACTGACTTGGACTCCTTAATAACGACTTGGCCTACATAACAATGAATTGGCCTACATAACAATGACGTCACCTACATGATACTGACTTGGCCTCCTTAATAACGACTTGGCCTACATAACAATGACTTGGTCTACATAGCAATGACTTGACCTACATGATGACTTGGCCTGCATAAAAATGACTTGCAGACATACATAATAATGACTTGGACAATATGATAATGTCTTGACCTACATAAAACTGACTTAAAAAATTATTACTATCATTAAAAAGTGACCTGGCCTACATAATAATGTTTTGGCCTACATAATAATGACTTGGCATGAATAATAATGACTTTGCCTACATAATAATGTCTTGGCCTTCATAATAATGATTGGCATGCATAATAATGACTTGGCCTATATAAAAAATGACTTGGCATACAAGACAATGTTTTGGCCAACATTTTGACTAGGCCTGTATGATGACTTGACACACATGGTAATGACTTACCCTGCATAACAATGACTTAGCCTACATAATAATGACTTGACCTGCATAAAAATGACTTGGCCTGCATAAATAACGACTTAGCCTGCATAAATAATGAAATAGCCTGCATAACAGAAGAAGAAGAAAAAAATTGTTGCTTTCCTAGCAACACATTAACCCTCTCGTGTTCCAGATGGGTAAAACCTGTGAGAGCTGACATGAACTGGGAGGAAGAACGACACTGCAGTGAACTGTTAAGATCGATAAAAGTCGACAAAGAGCGAGAACGCTCGGGGAATTGATCACGTAACCTGTGGTTCCCTGACCACGTTGGTCTGATGAGGCTTCAAAAAGAGCCAGCAGCCAAGTTACTAGCTATTTGCTTTAGTGTTGGTGGTGTTGGTGGTGACGGTGGTGATGGTGGTTGTTGTTGTTGTTGTTGCTTTGTACAGTGCCCTGCTCCAGTGTTGTCTTCTATTTTTTCTTGCCTTGACTTTTCAAACAAGTTTTCTAGCATTCGAGTAATCTTGGATGTGTTGCACTTTGTTCCACTTGCGCTTTGATTTATTTTTGCAAGATATTGTGCTATATAAATTCCATTTATTATTATATTACTTTGGGGGGGGGGGGGGAGGAGGTGGAGAGGGGAGAAAGTTTGTTATAATCATTACGAAGCGCTGGATGAATAGAACGTGTCCATTCTGCTCTGTGGCTTCTCAATATCACCTTTCTTATGTATTTGTGCCTGTTTCTTTCATTTACCTACAATTTCTCTTCTTCTCTCTTTTTTTTTTTTTTATTATTTTATTTTTTGGAGGGGGAGGGGAGGGGGGGGGCTGGGGTACTGTGTTACCAAGGATGAAGTTAAGAGGAAGGATAAAGTCCTCAGGCACTGGATGGGTACAACATGTCTATTCTGCACTGTTGCCTCTCAACTTAGTCTTTATTATATTATTTATTATTAATATATTATATTTTTATATATATATATATAAGATATGGTTTACTTTTATTTTCTTACAATACCTTTTCACGTTTCTTTGTTACCAAGGCTGATTGGTTAATATAAAGCGGAAGGACTGAAGTCCTCTACTTTGCTGCTATCATTATAAGCAGTCGAGTATGTTTGGATCTCTGTTCTTTGACAGTCTGGCAAAATCAGTTGCTGGAGAAGAATACTACCAAAGAATAGTTCGCTTTGAAAAAAGATTAAGACACGTAAACAAAACACACACACAAAAAAAACCCAAGGATACCACGGTGCATAGTCTCGGCAGTCGGTTAGGCTATACACATATATATTTAAACTCACTCACACAGGGGTAAGAAAACATTGAAAAGAAAAGGGTGGTGGGGGGGAAAAAGTCAGTGTAAACAGATCATCGCAATCGACAAGCGGCTTGGACATGAGCTAACATTTTACCGCCCGCCACAAGGAGAGCACCCTGGAGACTTGCTGTGCCTACACAGCGGGGAGTTGAGGCTGGGTGAGAGAGAGAGAGAGAGGAGGGGGGGAGGGGGGAGGGGGGGGTAGGGGAGAGGGGAGGATTGGATGGTAGTGAGGAAAGGGTGGTAGGGGATAGTTGAGATAGAAATAGCGAGTGGTCGATGCTGTATCGACGTGCGTGGAGAGATAGATATTGGAGGGACACAGGGGGGTGGGAGGGGGAGGTGGGAGCCACGGGGGGAAGAAAAGACGGAAAGGGTGACATTCCCCATCACCACAACCCCACCCCACCCCTTCCCTTCTTCCCTTCCCTCGCTCGCTCCCCAACCCGAACTTCCTCTCTCAGCATTTTCAGTCTCCTCCCGCTTTCCTTCATCTTCTGGCCACAAAACTCTCACACAGCCTAGCCGGTCTTCGTGATTCAGCCGAACCTTGCTGCTGCTGCTGCTTGTTGCTGCTGCTTGTTGCTGCTGCTACTGCTGTTTCTGCTGCTGCTGCTGTTGCTGTTGCTACTGCTGTTGATACTGCTGTTTCTGCTGCTGTTGTTGCTGCTACTGCTTCTACCCACTATATAAATATTACGAGATGCTGAGAGTTTTAAAAAAAGAAACAAAAAAGGATTGTCTGGATTGTATGTGCTGCCTTGCCGTCACCTATTCCAAGGTCTTTCTTCAATGTCAATGCAGTTTGGTGCAAAGCTAGCCAGCCCACACTGATAATTTATTGACCTTCTCCTACTACTCATCACTGTTTTCCCACTAATGTAAGCAGCGGTCACTTGCAAGAGTGTATGTGTGTGTGTGTGGGGGTGTGGGGGGGGGGGCGGTGTATGCATGAACACGCTGGCAAGGATGTATGTACCTACCACTAGCACACTGCCGCCGCCTACGCAGACAAGTAGGAACAGGGTAGACAAATCTGTCCATAGCCTGGTCTCCACACCCTTGACTGTGTGTTGTCTCAAAATGTCACGGCAATTAGCTGTTATAAAAGAGGGCTTGTGATGTGTTTGATTAGCTCTTATACACCCATCTGTTTGTCTATCTGTCTGTCTGTCTGTCTGTGTATCTATGTATCTATGTATCTATCTATCTATCTGTCTGTCTTTCTGTCTGTCTATCTATCTATCTACCTATCTATCTGTTTATCTATCCATCTATCTATCTATCTATCTATCACTGCTTGCAAAGCCTCTCTCTCTCATTGTTTTTCTGATCTTAGTTGAATATGTGTTTGTGCCCCCCCCCCCCCCCCCCCCCCCCCCCCCCCCCCCACCCGTCCTCTTGTGAATGGGCTTGAAAGCTTACCACAATAAACCATTGTCATTTCTCTCTCTCTCTCTCTCTCTCTCTCTCTCTCTCTCTCTCCTCTCGCTCTCTCTCCTCCTCTCTCTCTCTCTTTTTGTGGTTTGTGTGTGTGTGTGGTGTGGTGTGTGTGTGTGTGTGTGTGTGTGTGTGTGTGTGTGTGTGTGTGTGAGTGTGTGTGTGCGCGCGCGCGTGCGCACGTGTGTGCCTGCGTGCGTGTGTGTACATTTTTTTCTTACTTTAGAATGTTTTGAGGCACATTACTTAAGTTTATCATTTATTATCATAATCAAGACGAAACAAATGTGCCTCAAACCGCCGGGAATAGCGAGAAGAAAACGGATGAGGAATGAGGAATAAAGACGATAAACAGTAAAGGTTTGGAGGTATTTTTTCTTCATTTATAAAACCTCTCTGTACGAGACGGGACTGCCACTTGTCTCAATTATCTCTACTTACAATAAAAGCAACAAACAACACAAACAAACAAACAAACAGACATAAAAACCATATTGCTGTGTCATTCAAACTAATACCTATAAAATGAAACGTCTCCAGCAACGTTGTAAAATTCAGAAGTCTCGAAACACACTGTCTGAAATAAGTGTAGAGCAGAATACAGTTTGCCCTAGACTTTGCTACAATAAAAACACACCGCATCAATCAACCAATCAATCAATCAATCAGTCAATACAGCGTAAACTACAGTTAGGGGGAGAGAGACAGACAGACAGGGACAGAGAGACAGAGACAGAGACACAGGGAGAGAGAGAGAGAGAGAGAGAGAGAGAGAGAGAGAGAGAGAGAGAAGAGACAGAGAGAAACTGATTTTGCAAAAACGAAAAACCGCAAATCAATACACCAGGCAGAGACAACCCGCTGAAGTTGTAAACTACTTCTTTAATGATGATGAGCAATCGTAGTTTTAGATTTTCTGCAGGAAAATTATGTGTGCATATACAGAGGTACACTTGACAAAGAAGAGCACATGACAATGGAAACCCCAAGATCGTTTTATTGACAGTACCCCGACAAAAACTGAATGAAAGGAATACGCAGTGTGGTTTTTCACTTCTTGAAGAACTGCTGAAAAAAAAAACTGCTGGTAAATGTCATTTCTGCGGTTAACATGACATTATACTATGTGGGAACATACTGCCAAGTGTGTGAATAAGGTCCATTCTTTTGAATGATATCTTTCCTTCATGTGAAAGAACATAATGAAGAACAGAAAAATAAAATCAACTCAAATGATTGATATCCCACTTTACACATGTGTCTGTGTAGGAATCTAACGATATCACATGCACACTTTACACAAGTAACTGTGTAGAAATCTAACACAAAACAGAATAAGTTTCTTCGCTTAATACCACACGTTAATGAGTGCAAAGCAAACACAATGTATTCGGGAAAAAACACCATATTCTTCTGGATAATATTCTAGAGCGAAAAACAAACCCTATTGAACTTGCTGATTCAAAAACCAAGTGTGGCCTTCTAAAATACACCACCCTCACTCATGCAGGGCAATTTGACATAAAGGGGGACCCCAAACTTTAAACGTCAAAAGCCTGGAAATGTCAAAGCTGTTTCTCATCATCAAAACCATCTGCCTTTATTTCGGCATCGCTTAAAGCTTGTAAGTGAGGGGGGTAGGAGTGGACAGTAATGGTACGGGATTTTGTTTTAAATTTACAGTAGCAATTCTAAGCAGATTGCCTCCACGGCTTCTATTTACTTTCCGTTAAAAAAAAAGTAACTTATTTAGGAAGCAAGGGTAAAGAAAAGGAAAAAAGGAAACACTGAATATCTATGGCTCCGTCCTCTCTACAAGTAGTACAACCCTAGGTAGATCTTCTACGTCCATATTTTGATTGTTCGGGGCACTTGAAAGCGCACAAAATGTAATAGGACTGCCACTTGCTATTGCAGGCAGGGGGGAAATACTTCTGTGATTGTAGCAGACAGGAAAAGAGAAAAACACTCACCTTATCTAAATGCTCCTAACTCTTCTTCCCCTCCTACCCCTCCCACCCACCCACCCACCTCCTTCAGGCAAACCTGGAGACTATGGTAGCCCCCTACCCTTACCCTGCCTTCATGAAAATACCACGGGAGAGACTGCGCAGGGTGCCAGAGTGATAAGACGTGTTTACGGCCAAGTCTGGGCTCTGAAACTGCAGGCACTGACGTAGGGGCACGTGCAGCCTGGAAAGAAGACTCTCATTCCTAAGACTCTTATATGCATGATGTCATTTGTTTCTGCACAGTCTGGTGTTTTGTTTTGTTTTTTCGGGGGGGGGGGGGGGGGGGAGGGTTGGTTTCAATTGCAGTAGTGAGAACATTGAACAAGAAATCATCGCATGCAGCTACAGAAAGGTCGTCAGCCTTCTTGTATTTTGATTCCCCGGGCTCTTGAAAACGTACAAAGTGTAACTGGGCTGTCACTTGTTGATATAAGCGGGGTACTACTTCTGTGGGGGAAAAAAATATGGTCGGTATATGGACGTGTGGCTAAAGCACAAAAAAGCCTTTCCCAATTTTGGCCCCCATCTGCATTGTATTGATCAATATTGGCCTCCAGAAAGAAGTGAGGGGAGAGAAGTTATAGAGAAACGGAAAAAAATGCTTCCCTGCAGGACAGTGAGACCTCATGGCTGATCTCTCTCTCTCTCTCTCTCTCTCTCTCTCTCTCTCTCTCTCTCTCTCTCTCTCTGTGTATCTCATTTCCATCACCTGCATGCTGTTTGTTAGCACTTAGCTTTGAGGCGCCCCATACCCCAAATCTTGACAGCGCTGGTTCGAATCCCTGTCTGCAGCACTGTGGAAAGAAAGGTATACACAGGCACAGCAGAAAGGCGTCAAGAAATCATGAAGTAGATGCACCTTAGACTTTATGGAGTGTAAGATGTAGAGGACCAAAGCGCTTGAAAAAGGGGGCTTCTTCTCCAAAGAACTTCAGCTGGCCAACTCTGAACAAACTCAGCAACGAATTTCATGCGATCTGTATTAATTTTCAATGACTATAGGAAACTACAAAACAAGCTGTCATCTTTCGTCCTGCCACCAGCAAAGGCGACTGTACTTGCTTGCTCGTTTGTTTATTTGTTTGCTTATTAAATTTTTTGTTTGTTCTTTTTGAACACGAGCTGCTAACATGTTCGCAGTAGTTTTGTAGAGAGCTGCTGCGAAAATACTGGCAGCATAATTATAATGAGTCATCAGAGATAGGCTAAAAGTCTAATCGTGACAGGTGAGCAAATGCCTACGGCAACGTCCAATAAAAAAAAAAAAGTCTAGAATGCAAGCTGGTCCTTTTCTACTTCATTTGACATTCTTTTCAAGGGCAGCTCTGACACGTTGATTTCATTGGCTCATTTAAACAACAAAGACCCCACCTCACACGCACACACACACTTCACGTAATACTCTGTGGGCTTTGACCATACCACTGTCACTTGATATGTGGCAGGTCAAGGTGATGAAGTGTAGGGTGATTATTTCTGTTTTGTGTGTAGAACTTGCGTCACAAGAAGGTTGTGATAAAAGATCAAATGAATTAGTTTCTGGTACACCAGTGACTGGAAATATATACATAAGGTTGTTGGGCTGGTTGGGTTGGGGGTTTTTTTTGGGGGGTGGTTTTTTGTTTGTTTGTGTGTGTTTTTGTTGTGTTTTTGTTTTGTTTGGGGGGGTTGTTGTTGGTTTGTGTGTTGTTGTTTTTGTTGTTGTTTTTTGTGTGTGTCTGTTTTTGTTGTTGTTTTGGTTTGGTTTTTTGTTGTTGTTGGGTTTTTTTTGGTTGTGTTTTTTTTTTTTTTTTTTTTTTTTTTTTTGGGGGGGGTCTGTTCATGTGTGTAGTTCTAGTAGAGTGCAGTTTCTGTGTACTGCGATTTGGTAACAGTGTGGTGCTCATCGGCACACGTATGTGAATTTGTGAATTCAATATTCTTCATGGATTATCATTCAGTATCTCCAGTCATATACTCAGCATTTCCAGTCATCCGTTCTTTCTGGTAAGTCTTTTTGTGCTCGTTTGTTTCGGGGTTTTTTCTTTCTTTCTTTCTCTTTTCTTCGTTTGTTCTTGTTTTGGTTTGTTGTTGGGTGGGTGTTTTTTTTTTGTTGGGTTTTTTTGTTGTTGTTTTTTTTGGGGGGGGGGGGGGGGGTTTGGTTGGTTTGTTGTTGTTTTTTCGGGGGGTGGGGGTGGTTTGATTTGTTTTTTACTTACGAAATTCTGGTTTTTCTCTCTCTGTGTTTGCCAAAACGTATGTGTGCTGTTTGTGTAAAGAGCTAGAGGTGAACGTGTGCTTAAATTTCTTATAACTTTTTTTTCAAGTTTTGGTAATTTAATACTTCAGAGTTCGATCGTCTGACTTATTCCTCCTTTTTATCATTGGCTGCTTGTTTACACAATAATCATACACAGATTCCTTTTAGCACCAAATTTCGACTGTCCTGTCGACCAAAACATAAAAATTAATGTACCGTAATAGCGATGAAAGTAAGTTTTGCGGTTTTTCGATCTTATTCTTATCGCAAGCACCTTCAGTATCTTTTGCTGATAATTACATAATGTGGAATTATTTTTACGATACTAGGGAAAGTGCATACAGATAATGATAACTGTTTTCTTGAACGACAAAATTCAGTTGGTTAAACTGTATTGCCAGGAGCCATCACAGCCAAACGCTTAAAAAGAAAATCACAGCTTGGATAATTCAACAACTCATCTGACTGGTTGACTGGTTGGTTGATTGATTGGGTTGGTGGGTGAGTGGGTGTGTGGCTGGGTGGGGGGGGGGGGGGGGATTAATTGAGCGATTTAAGTAAAGGTAACCTGATTTATTCACGTACAGACGGATTTACTCACAATCCAGCTTCTTAGTTTTCCTGTCAGTCACTTTGACTGCATGATGACTGAACGTGTCTTCTGCTCGCTGCCACTGGGGTGAACGCATTTGGAAGTGTCATGTTCATGTACCCCATGGGCGTTTTATTTTTTTTAAAACAACAACTTTGCTCTTGTTCTTTAAAACAAACAAAAACAAACTTGAAAAAGTCAATCTTCCTCTGGGTTCTTTAAAACAAACTTTTAAAATTAAATCTTGTTCTGGGTTCTTTAAAACAAACAAAAATAACCCCCCAAAAAACTTCAATCTTGTTTTTTCGGTTGTTTTTTTAAACAAACACCAAACTAAAAGAAATTAATACCCGATCATTAGAGTCCCATACAAAACACCGCCACCCCCACCCCTAACCCCAACCCCCCACCCCCAATTCCTTCCTCACTTCCTGAAATGTGCCATTGATGATGCTGCACCATCACTATAATCATGTTTTCTACGGACACTAAGACTGAACCAGATCCTATCTCAACCGTTATGGTGATACGGAAGCCTATCTCCATGTCCCCCCCCCCCCCCCCCCCCCCCCCCCCCCCCCCCCCCCCCCCCCCCCCCCTCCCCCCCCCCTCCCTCAAATGCGTCAGTCCTTGCCACTCCTATAACACGATGTTTATCACACCAGCCATCCGTTAGTGTCCGGTTTTCCGATGAAATATGAATATCACGGATGGGAGTATCCAGAGACGGGACCAGAAAGGATAGGCGGGGATGGGGGATGGGGGGTGGGGGGGGGGGGGGGGGAAGAGACATCCTGGGTCCATACGTCTATCATTGTGTTATCTATTCGAAGAGCAAGTATCGATCTTGTAGGTGATGAAGTTGTTGTGTGTAGAAGATAAACACTGATGAAGAACTGCGTATGTTAGTCACACGTGTACGTGTGTGTGTGTGTGTGTGTGTGTTGTGTGTGTGTGTGTGTGTGTGTGTGTGTGTGTGTGTGTGTGTGTGTGTGTGTGTGCGAGAGAGGAGAGTGTGTGTGTGTGTGTGTGTGAGTGAGTGTGTGTGCGTGCGTGTGTGTCCATAGTGTGCGCGCGTGTGTGTGTGTGTGTGTGTATATCCCCTCCATCCTTTTTATTTTTAAGTAGCTTGATTGAACAAAGAAATGAAAAACCTGGGAGGGACAAAGAGAGAATATCATATCGTTTGTGTATCTAACATAGAATAAATGTACAATTTATACTTTTTTTTTAAAGCGTAGTGTGTAACGATGGGGAAGGTAAAGCGATGCTGTTGGACACTTACAAAGAGAGAAGAGCGGAGAGTTTGTCTTTGGTTTATGTTTGTTTTTAAGGGTGGATTGTTGTTTTTTTGCTTTTGGTGGGGGGGGGGGGGGGGGGGGCACTGGAGAGGGAAAGAGTTGCTGGAATCAAGGGGCTGACAGAAGTAAACTGAACTATGATATAAACAAAATAATGAATATCACAGGACAGCCGAGAGAAGTAACATTTTACTCCTCTTACCAAAACAAAAAAATCAGAAAGAATACTTATTCAACAAGTAGAACAAGCAGAAGTGGATGCTATCACCGAAAATCAGACAACTCCGTAGTTACTGTGTTATGAAAAAGTCTTTTCTGATAAGAAAATGAACGGCAGCCGAACAAGATGGTGCAGTGCACAACGCATCAGTCTTGGGCCACAGTACAAAAGTGGCTTTGGGACAAAACAAAACATAGTGAATTTAAAAATAATGACAACACACACAAGTGAAAGAGAGGGAGGGAGGGAGAGAGAGAGAGGGAGAGAGAGACAGAGACAGACAGAGACAAAGAGAGAGAGCTCGAATACTGAAGACACTGACACTGTACAGGTACGTATCTTCGTTAAATAAAAACCTACAAAAAAAGAAATGTGGTAGTCTGCACTGAGGTTCAACCATCATTGCACTACCAATAAACTACAGATATCTAACTTGAAAGAAGCAAACAAACAGCTGCAATAATCATTTTGTTAGTCGAAATGTATTGAATCAAAACCATCCACTTAACACTGGCAATAGATTACATTTAAATATGATAACTATATCATTACGAAGAGAGAGAATATATATATACATATATTATATATATACATATATTATATATATATTATATTTATATATATATATATATATATATATATATATACACACCACACACACAGATATACATATACATAATGCTACATACATAATTCATAATGCCATAAACATATACATCATGCCACATGAGGTACTCTAAATATATACTGAGCCAGGACGACGATATTCACAGGTAAGTAAGCAAAGACCTGCTAGCTTCACTGAAAGTGGATCGATCGATCGATCGATGTGAATTAATCAAAGGGAGTATCTATCATGATTGATTAAACAAGGTCATTCCCACTGATTCCTCGCCTCACCCTGTTGCCACTCTCAGACTTGATTGAAGTAGTAAGCGGATGGAGTGTAGTACTAATAACTCCCCTGTGTGTGTGTGTGTGTGTGTGTGTGTGTGTGTGTGTGTGTGTGTGTGTGTGTGTGTGTGTGTGTGTTTTGTAGTGTGTGTGTGTTTTGTAGTGTGTGTGTGTGTGTCTGTGCGTGCGTGGTGTGTGTGTTTTGTAGTGTGTGTGTTTTGTAGTGTGTGTGTGTGTGTTTTGTAGTGTGTGTGTGTTTTGTAGTGTGTGTGTGTGTTTTTTGTAGTATGAATGTGAGTGTGTGTGTGTGTGTGTGAGTGAGTGTGAGAGAGTGAGTGTGTGAGAGAGAGTCAGTGTGTGTGTCTAAGTGTATGTGTGTGTCTAAGTGTATGTGTGTTGCAGTGTGTGTGTGTGTTGTGTGTGTGTGTGTGTGTGTGTGTGTGTGTGTTTAAGTGTATGTGTGCATGTGTGTGTGTAAGGGAGGACGGGGGAAGGGGGCAATGATTGCCCATGTGTGAGACAAGGGCAGCGGGGTGAATGTGGGGGGATGTCAACGATCGATGCTTGTGTGTGTGGAGGGAGGAAGGGGAGGGTAGTGTGTGTATGTGGTAGTAAGCGTGTGTGTGTGTGTGTGTGTGTGTGTGTGTGTGTGTGTGTGTGTGTGTGTGAGGGAGAATGACAGACAGACATAAGATGGCTTGGTGGTAGATTTGGCGGTGCGAGTTTCTGCACACGCGTGCAAACGAACGTACTCTCATGCGTGTTTAACACACACACACACATACACACACCTAGCACTTCCCCTTTTTTTTCTTTAAATTAACGTCCTTCCAGTAAAGTCTGTACCAGCGTGTGTGGTGTACATGTACGTGCACATAATTATATCAGTATTTCTTACGAATCCATCCATTCCGTTAACAGAAAACATCGACAAATGCACCACCCGAAGTCACCAACACAAAGACACCTATCCCGCCCCTCCACACAAACAAACAAGAAGTGTCTGTATGATGAGCACAGCAGATACATATTATAGCCTGTTGCTCCCTCACGGCCAGCCCACCCCAGGGGAAGAATAAGGACCTGTGATGTTATCTGCACAGCGCCGAGTGTGTGTGTGTGTGTGTGGTGTGTGTGTGTGTGTGTGTGGTTCGTGCCCTGTTTGGGTTGTGTGTGTTGGCTGTGTTATAAGGTGCTCGTGTCATCGTGGACAGGCGGTCATGGAGATTAGATAGTGCTCTTTCCTCTCCTGGTCCGGATTCGTGTGGAAACTCACCTCACCTTTCCTTCACAAGTGGGCTGCTAATGCAGCAGACTGAAAATGGCAATACGACGATTCCAAATCTGTCTGACCGTTTTTCTATTGTCTTTGTGAGTGTAGAACGAATCGGTAAAACACTTTTTTTCCTGGGAAGTGAGGTAGTATCATTATACCGATAGTTCTTGGATGAATCTTTTATTCAATTTTTTTTTAAATTGCCATTATTTTCGATCGTCTTTTCATATACGTTGATATAAAACGATGTGCTAAGCAGTTTATAAATACTTTCCAGCTACAGGTTGGACCAGGTTCGCGCAGTTGAAGGACTTAATCCATTTGCGACAAGAAATCCACTTAAGGACACAGCGTCCGTGCTTGTCAACTGGAGGCGGAAGTATTGGTGTACCCTGACTCTTTGACAAGCAGCCCCAGTCCACATAGCTCGTGCTCTTTATCGCTGACTCTTGATTCCCGTCTGTATACATGTAGGAGTCAGATTTTTTTAATTATTATTCTTTTATATCGAGGATAATGGAATAAGCATTTATGTTGTTTTTTTACATCTAGTCCCCGTGTGTATGCCATTTTGTAAATTCTGTCATCTATTCCCACCGGCACACAATGGCCTACTCTTACGAAAAGTGGAACAGGATTTAACGTGTGCGCAAGATGTTCTGCGTGTGTTCGCACACGGGGCTCGGTTTATAGTCTCATCCGAAGGACTTTTGGGAGAGTGGAGTCTGCACTGATGTTAACTCCAGAGGAAAATGTTCCCTTGTACAGCCAGCAAGTCATACAGCCATGGTGTCAGCCACCTTCATCCTGACTGACACCTTGTAATTTCCCGGTTCGCTACGTTCAACTAAAAATCGAACAGATACTGGACAGAAGCCTTCGCTAAAATCAAACGAGATATCAAAACGAAATGGAGAAAAAAAATTAATCCAGGTAGAAGCCCCCCTATTGGTGAAAGTAATGAGAGTTCAGTTCAGGTCATACTGCTGATAGTTCCAGCACACTCAACCTCGAGGCCAAGCCAGGCTGTCTAAATCTAACTCACAGGTGAAAGGTCCGTTGGTTAATTACTTGAAGCAAATCCATATAACAGACCAAATTAAAGGCTAAATATAACATTGGCAACTGCAGATGTGTGCCCCAAAACAGCAATGCAGAGTTCTATTTCAGGTCCAAATTTATGTCCAGTATAACTAGAGCACATCCAAATTGCATACAAAAGTTAGCCACACCCAAATTACAGACTAAATTTGACCACATCAAATTGCAGACTAAAGTTGACCACATCCAAATTACGGACTAATATTGGCTAAATCCAAATTAACACGCTAAAACTGGCCATATCCAAAAAACAGACCAAA
Organism: Rapana venosa; assembly: GCA_028751875.1. NCBI lineage: Eukaryota > Metazoa > Mollusca > Gastropoda > Neogastropoda > Muricidae > Rapana > Rapana venosa. Next base: position 25,434,511 of record CM054155.1, on the reverse strand, counting down.
GGTGGACTCATCCAAACTGCACACCGATGCTGGCCATAACCAAATTGACTACAGACAACCAAACCCCAAATACAGACCAAAGTTGGCCACATCCAAATTACAGACCCAAAGCTGACCACAGTCATATTACAGTCCAAATGTCTGTAAACCAGAACTTGGCCAAATCCAAACCAGACTGTGTCAGGACTTGTCCCATTGTTATTTCACTTCAGGACAAAAGGGGAAACGAGCAAAAGTAAAACGAACGAACCAGGAAACGCAGATAAACATTTGAAATTCCAAACTTTCTGTCATAAAAGAGTGGGTCAAGATGATGTAATCCTTCTTCAATGACCATTCTACGTGACCTTACAGCTGACCACCAGCACGAACAGTAACAATATCCGATTGTTAAGAGCTCAGCAACGGCTTAGATTCAATGTGGAATCAGCAAAAACCAACTCTATTCTGGGCGTTCAGTTACCATAATAAAAACAACTGCAGAAGCCCTGACTATGGCAAACGGGTGACAAAATGGAGGAAGTTAGGGAAAAAACCAATTCAGTGTAGTGTGACTCGATGATTCTCAGGAAGTTAAGGTAGAAGAGAAAGAGGATTTACGATTTCACAATTTTGAATATCTTTTTCTCATATTTTTGATTTTCTCTTTGTGTAATGAATACTTTAACCACATACAAAAATTAGGGCCTGTAGGAAAATGGGTATACTACCGTTACGAATGAAGGCTTTGTTTCAGTTTGGATTGTTTGTGTTTGGTTTTGTGTTGGTGTTGTTGGGGGGTGGGTGGTTTCTTTATGTTTTGGGGTTGTTGTTTTTTTGGGGGGGGAGATAACAGGAAGGAGAAGTGTAAAGGTAGTTACGATAATCACTACTTAACCTAAACTGAAGTGTTTATTCAAATAAAGCTTCTTACTTAAAATTTGGGAAAAGCAACACACGGTTACAATATCCATACGTGTAAACACACCACACACACACACACACACACACACACACACACACACTTACACACACATACACAAGCAACATCAACAACAACAACAAATCAAGCTAGCCTTGTAGAAAACTGAAATGGCGGCACACACACACACACACACACACACACACACACACACACACACACACACACACACACACGACACGACACGACACGACACGACACGACACACACACGACACGATACGACACGACACGACACGACACGACACAATGAAACCAGAGCCCCCTGTCAGAGGTGACTCGTTATCCTTAATTTTCTAAGCGCTACCTGTTACACGTATTGATTTTGTTCCCGGACTCCTCGTCCATTCAGTTCATTAAGCGGCATATTCGCGCGCTCTGCTGGACAGAAAATCCCTACATCAGTCCACCCACCCACCCACCCACCCACCACCCTTCTACCCCCACTCCCACCCCTCCCCACCCCCCTCTCCCCTCTCCTCCCTTTCTGCCAGAGAAGGCCTGACGGTTGCACCGTGGTTTAATCAATCAATACCCGGTAGGGAAGGGAGGTACGTGAAGGTTGAGCGCAGGCTGACTGGAAGGGTGAGAGGGGGGGGGGGGGGGGGGGGGGGGGGGGGAGGGGGGGGGGGATGGGGACTGAAAGGGGAGGGGGATGGGGGGGGGGGGGGGGGGTGGGGGTCGGGACACACGATGGTGGTGTAGACAAAATGTCTCGTGAGGAAAAAGATCCTGATGCTTTTGTGGGTTTTCTTGTGTCCTTGTTTCTTCTTCTTTTCTGTTCTTTCTGGTGAGAGCAAATTATATTATTATTATATATTATGATATATATATACTATATCTGAATGATAAGAGTAAATA
>CM054155.1:25415190-25427690 GCA_028751875.1 Rapana venosa | reverse complement strand
CAAAACAAACCATTGCTGCATGAAACACTTACCCTCACCCCTGTGACTAAAGCAGCCGCTCATCCTTTCACACAGTGAAATCAATGAAGATGAGAGGACAGAAAGTTTGAAAACCGAAGCGACTATTGATCCGGGGGGCTATATATGTATGTATTTCTCTACTCCCCAAAGACTGGGCTTATGGAGAAAACCTTTTAACGGCTGAGGCATACAGGACCGATCTTATACACATCATTCGTTTCATAACGTAACTTGTGACCCGAAACTTTTTAAAATTACGCAGTTTACCGAGGATAAAGCGCAAAAGGTTACACGATATGGTAACGGTGTTGATTAATCAACAGGGCTAACAACAACAAAAAACATCAAAAACAAAAAGGGGGGAAAACCCACGATTTTCTCTCTCTTCTCTCTCTCTCTCTCTCTCTCTCTCTCCTCTCCTCTCTCTCTCTCTCTCTCTTCTCTCTCTCTCTCTCTCTCCTCTCCTCTCATCAGGGCAAGGGCAGGATGAAAAAAGTATGTGATTGCTTATCTGTAACCCTTGAAAAATAAAGATTATTCATTATCTCTCTCTCTCTTCTCTCTCTCTCTCTCTCTCTCTCTCTCTCTCTCTCTCTCTCTCTCTCTCTCTCTCTCTCTCGTCTCTAATGAGTGCAAGGGCCGGATGAATAAAGTATATAAATGCTTATTTGTAACCCTTGAAAAAGAAAGATTATTCATTCATTCATTCATTCATTCATTCATTCATTTATTTATTCATTCTCTTTCTCTCTAATCAGTGCAAGGGCCGGATGAAAAAGTATGTGAATGCTTATCTTTAACCCTTGAAAATTAAAGATTACTCTCTCTCTCTCTCTCTCTCTCTCTCTCTCTCTCACACACACACCACCACACACACACACACACACACACACACACACACACACACACACACGTTGACTTTACTGTTAAGAGGAATGCTGCTTTCAAGTGCTCTATACTGTGGATGGTTTACGATTTATTGCTCCCTGTCGTCTGAAATCAAATTTCATCAAAAATTAAATCATTCTCGCACCAGCGCTCCTCCGACGCCATGATTCAAATAGAGGCAACTGAATCTGAGGGGATGGGTGGGGGTCGTGAGGAAGGAGAAGGGGCAGAAAGATGGAAGGGGGGGGAGGGGGGGGGGGGGGGGGGACCTAGGAATCAAGAATAATAGGACTGTGGTGTCGTTAAGTGGGGTCCTTGTCCCAAACTGGATTAATAAGACATTCAGCTACATGAACCCGGTCCAAACGTCACTGGAAAATACTTTTTTTTTTAAAATGCTTGGCACATCGTTTTATATCAGCACACTTGAAAACACGACCCAAAATTATGGCAATAAAAACAACAACATTAAAACACAGTCGAGAATCCGAATATATAAAGCGAATACTCTGGAACTTTCTTAAGAACATCTGTTAATTTATCGATTTGCAAGCACAGAGACAAAAGAAGAAAAAGTCAGATTTGGAATCGTTTGTCTTGCGATTTTCAGTCCGCGCATTAGCAGCCCAACCTGATGAAAGGAAAGGAGAAGGTAAGTTTCCACAGGAAGTTTCCAGAATGGTGGTGGAGTTCCTTCCCCCTGTGATCCTGTCCACTCTAGATACAACATACGATCGATGTAACACTTGGCCATATTGGCTAAGATAGATAATTATCGAAAACGTGTCGTTGCAAAAGTTTCAATTTTGTTGTGCTGTCAAAGCTTATTCAACTTTTTTTTTTAAAATAATGAAAGAGATAATGCAGGAGTTGGAATGCCTTGATTCAAACGATATTTCTGATAGCGCAGTTCGAGTTCCGTAAGGTTGTCGATTAACATGGATGGTTAAATTAAGTACAAGAAGACACAATTACAAAGACAACAATAATGATCAGAAGGAGAAGAATGATACTACTACTACTACGACTACTACTACTACTAGTAGTAGTAGTAGTAGTAGTAGTACCACCACCCCCACCACTACTTATAAATAACAATAATCATAATAATAATATTAATAATAACGATAACAATGATAACATTCTAAAATGGTCACCTGAAAAAAAGAGCTATACAAGAATGAAGGAACAACAACAACAATAATAACAATAATAATATAATAACAATAATAACAATAATAATAATAATAATAATAATGCAACGTTTAAAAAAAGAGATCCTTCAAACGTGTCATGTTTCTACTACAATAACTACACACGTTATCTTTTTTTTCTTTTTTAAACATACTCTTGAAACTAACACACTTCTCAACAACCCACAAAAAAACCATCCCACAAAGAAACAAACAAACAAACAAAACCAACAAACAAACAGTTGTCAATAGCAACACGCTGAAGATTAATCCACTCTAATTGGTAAACAAATGCTGAAGCCAACAAGAAGGGGGGTGAGAGAGAGAGACCTGGGATTGTGGGGGTGGGAAGGGAGGGCGGGGGCGGGGGGGGGGGGGGGGGGGGGGGTTGCCACTGCACCATGAACAGGGTAGCCTGGTGGCTAGAGTGATGTATTCATGATCTGCTGACCCGGGTTCGAATCTCGTTCAAGAGGATTCTTCCTCTGGAGTTAACATGAGTGCCGACTCCAATCTCCCCAAAAGTCCTTCGGATGAGACTATAAACCGAGGTCCCGTGTGCGAACGCACGCAGAACATCTTGCGCACATGTAAAAACCCGTTCCGCTTTTCGGAAGAGTAGGCCATTGACTGCCGGTGGTAACGGATGACCAAATTTACAAAACTGCAGACACACGGTGATAGGATGAAGAAAAGCACATGAGTGCTTATTCCATTATCCTCGAAATCAAAGAATGAATAAATAAACTAACACGCACGTCCATACAAGCATCTGTCCAGATGCATGCGCGCGCACACACACACACACACACACACACAAACACACACACTAACGCACTCACGCACACACGCGCACTCGCACACACACACAGAGGAAAATAATCAAAATGTATGTGCGTGCGTGTGTTCGTGGGACTATGTGTGTGACTGTGTATGTGTGTGTGACACAGAAACAGAGATAATGGGAAAACAGAAAAAGATAGACATGCATACAGACAGAAACAGATAAGACACACTGACACACAGAGACAAAGAGACAGAGACAGACCGGAAGACAGAGAGACAGAGACAAAGAGAAGACTGAGGCGAAGAAAGCAAAGGTTATTCAGAATTCCAAGCAGAAGACATCACTGTAAACATGCATTAGCATACAGACTAAGACATAGGGGAAACCTCACGATCCGAATGACGTAAGTAACAGCTCTTACAACTACACCAAAATACCATGTTTGTAAACAATCTCTGTGTCTGTCTGTCTGTCTGTCTGTCTGTCTGTCTGTCTGTCCGTCCGTCCGTCCGTCCGTCCGTCCGTCCGTCCGTCTCCGTCCGTTCCGTCTCCCGTCTCCTCCCCTCCTCTCTCTCTCTCTCTCTCTCTCTCTCTCTCTCTCTCTCTCTCTCTCTCTCTCTCTCTCTCTCTTCCCCATCTGTCTGTGTATCTATTTATCTTCCTATCTTTGTGTCTGTCCATTTCTTTCATCTACACACACACACACACACTCACTCTCACTCACTCTCACTCGCTCGCTCACTCATACACACACGCACGCACGCACACACACACACACACACACACACACACACACTCACACACACACACACACACACACACACACACACACACACACACACACTCACACCACACACACACAGAGCAAGTATGAAAATAAAACAAAGATACAGACGAACGAACAGATGAGGGTCAGAAAGACCGACAGAGAGACCAACAAAAAAGAGCTGCACCACACACACACACACACAACACACCACACACACACACACACACACACACACACACACGAGTCTGCAGTCATTAAAAGAAAACAACATTCCAGGATCACTTTCAAAAACCTTGCAGCACACTCTTGCAGAAACACACATACAGAAAAAGCGATAAAATGATATTACATATAAATATATATATGTTCGAGAGCGAGAGGACTTGAAATCAAGGAGGTGAGGGGGGATAGATAGGAGAGGGGTGGTGGAGGGACTGAACGAAAAGAGATGGAAGGCATTTACACTGATTAGATCATCCGCCCGTTACGCTCCAAATCTGCACGGTCGTTATGGCAACCGGCGTAGACGAGCCAATACTGAGTGCACCCTATCCGCTATCTCCCCCTCCCCCCCCCCCACCCCCCTTCCTCTTCTTCCTCCTCGACCCCCTCTCCCTCCCCCCAACCCCAATCCCCACCCCTCCCACTCCTCCTCCCATCCCATCCTCTCAGACGTGGCAGAGGGAGACCCTTACTATACGCCCGTGTTGTGAATTCCTCAATTCGACAGAAAAGTACCAGCAGCCGTTCCGTGGAATCAGTTCATTGGTTTCACCTGTTCCACAACCGGTACTCCGACAAGCGCAGCATACAACCAACCATACATGCATAATTTATATACGCGTGCACAACAAATGTGTGTACGTACACACGCGCGTGCATGAATAGACATACACACGCGCGCGCGCGCATACGAATACACACACAAACGCGCATGAATACACACGCGCGCGCGCGCGCACGCACACACACACACACATACACACACGAACAGACACACGCACACACAGAAACACACACATGTATGCATGTGCGTATAAACATGCATGCACGCGTACACACACACATACTCACGCACGCGCGCGCACGCACACACCCACACACACACACACACACACACACACACACACACACACACACAGAAGTACAGACTGTTAGTGTCAGAAGAGTCTTCGTTTCCATTAGGGGGAAAAATGTACTTTTCTCCACAAAAATAGTTTTATACGCATTATTAACTCTGTACCAAAAGAAACACTGGTGTGTGTGTAAGTGTGTGTGTGTGTGTGTGTGTGTGTGTGTGTGTGTGTGTGTGTGTGCGCGTGCGTGCGTGCGTATGTGTGTGTGTGTGTGTGTGTGTGTGCGTGCATGGTCTACTGGAAGGGTGCAAAGTCAAGAGTCATAGGAATCAAACCCGCGACTTCTCGCTCTCTACACAGGTGAGTTTATCCGCGTTGAAGTGCATCAAAACTAAAACATAAAATCTATCTCCATGGCCTCCCCTCCACCCCTCCCCCCCCCCCCCCCCACCCTCACCCTCACCCTTGCTCCCGCCAATCGCATTTTTGACTGAAGAACACGAGTAAATATAATTAATAAAACAAATGCAAACAAACCGTTTTAATGAAATCAGACTTTGTTCATGATATTGATACTGTCATTAAATTTTTCTATTTATTATTATTATTATTGTTATCATCATCATCAGTAATAGTAGAAGTAGTAGTAGAAGTAGAAGAAGTAGTAGTAGTAGTAGTAGTAGTAGTAGTAGTGATAGTGGCATCAGCAGCAGCAGTAGTAAACACCAGTTCAAAAACACAGTTCTAAAACTAAGTCATAAACAGTCGTGAGCATACAACATTTCACTATTTTTTATTTTAACGAAATTTGGTAGACATCACTATTTCGTGCATGCCCCTAAAACCACAACGCACAACCCCGTTTCGCTACATCAGTACATAACCACCGACTCCAAACCAGTGACAAAGAAGTCTGCAGCTACTGTTTGGCACAGCTGCATGCTACCAAACGTGTGTTGCGCACCTGAGATTTCAGGGATCATAGGGCCTCGTGCAGGTCAACTACCAACACCTGACTCTGTTTTATCTGAGGTGGAGAATTATCAGAATGGGGGGGGATAGCTGATCGTCCAAATGCAAGCGTTGGAACCAACTACGTTTGCCTTTTCTAAGTTTAGAAGAAAACAAGTACAGTGTTTCCAGTAGTAACCCATTTTCTCAAGTCGAACAAATAAAATAAAAAATGTAAGGCAAAAACAGAAACTTAAAATTTTTTTAAAAAACCGAAACATCTGCACAAAATCACACGCGCACATACACACACACGCGCGCGCGCGCGCGCCCACGAGATAGAGAGCGAGAGCGAGAGAGAGAGAGATTTCTTTTCTTTTTATATCGAGGATAATGGAATAAGCACTTGCGTGCTTTTTTACATCCAGTCCCCGTGTGTATGCACAGAGAGAGAGTGACTGACTGACTAGCTATAGGCAGAGACTGAGACAGACAGACACCAGGGAAATACAGAGAGACAGACTTCTGATCAGACACGGGAAATATTAGGATGGTGTTTGTTCAAACAACTACAACAACAATAACAACAATCACAAAAGCTCGACGTCACAAACGAAACTTACTTTCTGCAGTTGATAAGAAACCATAAGACTGCCAATGATCTCCGTTTCATTATCTGACCCTTTCAGTTTCAAAACTTCCATTGCAACATGTTCCTCGTCCTTCTTCGAAAACAAACCGGTCCGAAATAATAGCTAGAAAATATCATTTTTACGCCTAGTTTTGAGCAATACCTGCTTATTCATTTTACAGCCAACGTCACCTCTTTTCTTAATCAAGCTAAATCGACATCACTTTTGTTTCTTGATAGAGTTTCCGTTACAGAATTATTGTGCAACAAACCGAATCAGCCCAGTGCGTTTACATGACGAAATAGCCGTCTGCTTCTCTGAATCAAGTGACAGGTAGTTAGCTCCCTTCGTTAGTTTGCAGTTTGCTTCATTTCTGTTCTGTGTGTTAAACATTGTTTCGTGGAAGAAATGTTATGCGCCAAGGCAATATTCTGAAGTCTACCAATGAGAGAGAGAGAGAGATTGGGCAGCAGTAGGGGCGGGGGGGGGGGGGAGGTAGTTGGAGGAGTACAGAAATGAGAATGAAGGGAGGGAGTGGGAAGGAGGAGTGTAGGAGTGGAACGTATAAAAGACGACAAAGTAAATCATCTCTCTCTCTCTCTCTCTCTCTCTCTCTCTCTCTCTCTCTCTGAGCAATACGTTTGAGTGAATCAACACTGCAAAAAAAAAAAAATTTATAATAAAAAACAGTAAGCTCATTCGCTATGATCTTGATTTTCTTCCCATGTACTAAATCTGAGGTAACTCCCTCCCCCCCCCCCCCCCCCCCCCCCCCCCCCCCCCCCCCCCCCCCCCCCCCCCCCCCCCCCCCCCCGGGGAAATTTCCCAAAAATAATAGGATCATTCACTACAAAAAATAAATAATATTAATAACAAAAACAAAAACAGCAACAACAACAGCACAAATACACACACACACACACACACACACACACACACACACACACACACACACACACACACACACACACAGGTATTTGTGTGGGGAGAGAAAGCTACAAAAAAGACCACATCTAAACCAAACCCCCTCTTAAGACCAATTATTTCATCATCTTATTTTATTTCCACAGGTCACAATTATAATTATAACATTTCTTTGTAAATGTAATTTTGTGGCTGTGTACAAACTCATGCAGAGCATCCTGAACACAAGCCGATAAAATTTTCAATGAAAAACATAAACAAATAACCCAGTCTACCTTTCGTAAAAGGGTGTGCTAGCTATGCTAGTCAACCCGAATGTGATGTCATTAAGTAGGTTTTTTTGTCCCTAACTGGATGAAGACGTTCAACTGCGCGAACCCGGTCCAAACATTAACTGGAAATTATTTTTAAACTGCTCAGCATATAATTTTATATCAACATACGTAAAAACCACAACCTACAATAATTCATATATATATATAAATATAAATATATATATATATATATATATATATATATATAATTATATATATATATATATATATATATATATCAAACAAACAAAAGATTGGTCGAGACTGCAAAACCTAAACCGAATACTCCCTAACTTTCCAGGGAAAGTATGTTAATTTGCAGATTTGCACGGTCACACTGACAATAAAAATTGTCAGATTTGCAGTCGTATGTCTCGCGATTAAATTTTGCAGTTTGTGCCTTGGTAGCCAGTCTGGTGAAGGAAAGGGAAATTTCTACTGGAAGTTTCCAAATCAGGGAAGGTATTTCTCTTATATTATCTTTGATGAGCCTTACCACTTTACGACTACCACCCCTTCAGGACACAACACACCAGAATACCCAGTTTGCATTCGGCAACAGGGGAAAGGGATGGGCTCCTTCAGGCTCCAACGACCCCTAAGAATTTCAGGAAGAAGTCAAGAAATTGGATGGGGGGGGGGGGGGGGGGGGGGAATAGTTTGAGTCTGCACGAGGTGTAATGCTGAGCAAAAGACGAAATAACTGTTTTATTTATTTATTTATTCTTTTATTTCGAGGATAATGGAATAAGCGCACGCACACACACACACACACACAAAACACACACAACACACACACACACGCAACACCCCACACACACTACAACACAACACACAACACACACACACACACACACACAAAACACACACACACACACACCCCACACAGAGTACAAACACACACCACACACACACACACACACTACAACACACACACACACACACACACATACACACCACAACACACACTACAACACACCCCACACACACACCAAAACACACCCCACACACACACACACACACACACACAACACACACACACTACACCACACCACACCACACACCACACACACACACACACACACACACACACACACACACACACCACACACACACACACACACACTACAGCGCACGCACACTCACACATACACGAAAGAAGAAGAAAAGAGAAAATGAGAAGTAGAATGCAACAAGCTTTTAGTGTACATCATTTTGAGCCAAACAGATAATTATCACTGATGTTTGTTTTGTTGTTGTGTCAAATAAGTCTACATGTCTTAAAATGGCAATAAAATATTCTGAATCTGAATGTAAATCACACACTCGAGGTGGGGGAGTAATGTTCCCTTAGGGATCTACTGCGCACTGTTTACATCCCCAATCCAATAATACCTGTATAATTATATAATTATTATATAAATATTAATATACTAGTGTGTGAATGTTTGTGTGTCATTGTGTCTGTCTGTCTGTTTGCCTGGCTGGTTGGCTGTCTGTCTATCTGTGTGTAGATAGATAGATAGATAGATAGATAGATAGATAGATAGATAGGTAGCTAGACAGATAGCTAGACAGATAGCTAGACATATAGCTAGATCAGAAAGAGAGAAAAAAACACGTATACAGTACAAAACTAGCAGCATCCTCACTTGTCCACATGAACCGAGATGAACAAACAAACAAAAAACCAGACCATCAAACACACAAACAGACACAGAAACACAGAGAGAGAGAGAGAGAGGGAGAGAGAGAGAGAGAGAGAGAGAGAGAGAGAGAGAGAGAGAGAGAGAGATCAAATAAAATAAAAAATCAAATCAAATCAATTTTTTTCAGTTCGAGGATAATGAATAAACACCAATGTGCTTTTTTTAACATCGAGAGAGAGAGAGAGAGAGAGACAGAGAAGAGAGAGAGACAGACAGACAGACAGACAGACAGACACACAGACAGACAGACAGACAGACAAACAGAGAGCAGTATTAAAAGAAAGCTAGCTGGCTTTCGCCGACCATTGAACCCGTCACAATAGCACACACGTGCAGATCAGACGCAAGGCCGGAAACTGGCATACACACAATCGATACATATTAATACAAAGGCTCGCCACTCACTCACTGCAAAAGACACACTGGCGATGGGGGTGGGGGAATGGGGAAATGGGAAGGGGGGGGGGGGGCAGGGCAGGGAGGAAGAGATAGAGACAGACAGATACAGAGAGAGGGAAGGAGGAAGGGGGAGAGGGTAGAGGCGCGGGGGGGGGGGGGGGGAGGTGGCGGAAGGAGGTGCGGACAAGAAGACCACATCATGTCAGGAACCCACTGGCTTGCAGATGAAACGGAGGACAAAATGAAAGGGATGATGAGATGATGAGATGATAGAGGGAGATGGGGGAGGGAGGGAAGGAGGGAGGGGGTAGAAAGAGAAAAGGAAGAGAGGGGAGAGAAGGAAGGAGGGAGAGAGAGATAGGGAGGAGAGAGAGGGAAGGGAAGGAGAGAGGGAGGAAAAGAAAGAGGGGGAGGGAGGGAGAGGGAGAGAAAAAGCGGAGAGAAGAGAGAGGGGTGGGGGAGAGGAGAGAGAGGATGAGGCTTAGGAGATGAGAGAGAGAGAGAGAGAGAGAGAGAGAAGGCTTAGGAAGAGAGAGAGGGAAAGAGAGAGGGAGAGAGAGGGGGGAGAGAGAGAGGAAGAAAGAGAGGAGAGAAGGCTTAGAGAAGAGGGAGAGAGACAGACAAACAGACAAACAGACACAGACACAGACAGAGAGAGAAGGCTTATGAGAGAGAGACAGACAGACAGACAGACAGAGAGGAGGGAAAGAGAGAATTCGGTGGAGGGGGGGGGGGGGGGAGGGGTTCAGAAAGAAGCAAGTTAGCGAAGAGGAGGGTAATGTGAAATTAATCTCTCTTTCTCTGCCTGGGGAGGTTCGAGATGGCGGAAAAAAGAAGGTGGGGAGGAGGAGAAAGGAGGAGGGAGGAAGGTGGTGGTGGTGGTGGTGGTGGTGGTGGTGTTAAAGACGATTATTGATAATGGAGAAAAAAAGTGGGGAGAGGGATGTAAGAGGAAGTTACTGAGCTAGGATGAGTTTGAAATCAAAACTTCATTAAAAAAAAATATTATTATTATTATTATTATGATTATTATTATTATTATTATTGTTGTTGTTGTTTTGTTGTCGTCGTCATTGCTGTTATTATCATTATCATCATTACTATTATTGCTGTTGTTGTCCTTCATCATCTTTTTCTTCTTCTTAGTCGTCGAACGCTCAGACAGCAACTACTGTTGTCTGTTATAATTATGAGCGAAAATGCGTTGCGCTGCCGTTAAGCGCCTGACAAGTCAGGCCCATCGCATCCGACTTCTCCTCCTCCTTCTTCTTCTTCTTCTTCTTCGAAGTAGTAGTAGTAGTAGAGTTAGTAGTAGTAGAAGTAATGGTAGTAGTAGTAGCAGCAGCAGCAGTAGAGGTAGTAGTAGAAGAAGTAGCAGTAGTAGCAGTAGTAGTAGTTAGTAGCAGCAGCAGCAGCAGCAGCAGCAGCAGTAGTAGTAGTAGTAGTAGTGAGTTAGTAGCTGTAGCAGCAGCAGCAGAAGCAGCAGCATCAGAAGCAGCAGCAGCAACAGTAGTAGTAGCAGTAGTAGTAAAGTTAGTAGTAGTAGTAGTAGTAGTAGTAGTAGTTTCGTTGTTTTTATTTTTCGTCATTATTTTTTTCGTAAGATTTAACAATGGCGGGAAGTGCAGCATATTAAAGACTGATGAACCATCTTCCAGGCGGAGTAGGCGGAGTCTGCCCTGACTGCCCTGCCTGTGTTGTGTTGTGTTGTGCTGTGCTGTGTTGTGTTGTATTGTCTTGTGTTGTGTTGTGTTGTGTGTGGCCAGCATGTGACTAGCTACCCGGAGTCCTGGCAGAGACCTTCGTAACACTGGCCTCTCAGAAAAGCTCCGTCTGTGTAGGAATCCTTCACTTTTGTTTGTTTCCCCTTTTTCAGACGGATAGTGACAAATGGGCTCCATCCACAACTTGTGTATTGGTGACGGGGCGGTAACAAGATTTACCTCCCATGCGAGCAGAGTGGTGGTCGCAACTTTGTGTTTCTAAATCCGGAAACACCCGCGAATTGTCTTGTTTTATTGGGTGGTGGCTGAAACGGTTCGTTAGCATACACTTTCACCTACACGGTACATTGTAGTAGAATTTCTGCAGATTATCAGTAGAAGCAACGGTCGGTTTGGTAGAAAGGACTGTGCCTTGGCTTTTGTGCAGAGATAGAATATGAAAAAATTATGTGTTCTGGCGTTTGCTCTGTTACCTATTCTCTATATCATAAACATATCTAACGACATCTGCAATGCACGAGCTTTTTTAAAGCAGTTTTCTTCCTTTCAATCCACACGAACAGGCGCCTGCGGATTTGTCACGAAACGTTATCATTTGGTTCCCATGGCTATTTACCATACGTTACTCTTAGTGACCAGTACGTGAAAAAAGACTTTCAGGCCGGCTGCTATGTCACTTAACATCTTTTCCAACTGCCTCATCTTCTGTGGTCCACGTAATCACAGGCAATTTTCGTTTATTCCATGATGAGGATGATGCAATCATGCTGCTATGGAAATGCATCTACTTTGAGCTTCCTGCGTCAACCGAGCCCCGAGAGATACATACACCTGCAGTGTTGGTCAGATGATTGAAGCAACATGCTCAAAATCGCATCTGTGAGGTCCCAACGACCTCGCAGTACACTCACTCTGGGTAGGAGCCGCCCGGAATGGGAATGAAACCGCGACCTTCCAGTCTGTAACCCAAGGCGCTAACCACTGCGCCATGGCAGCTTGTTTACTGGCGATCGATTTTCGGACTGCTGCCAAAAAGCCTTCTTTCCAAAACAGACTAGTTGCCAGACTCGGTGATAAACATTCGCTGAGGTATAGTTATAAATTTGACATCTC
>CM054155.1:25390190-25410190 GCA_028751875.1 Rapana venosa | reverse complement strand
TGAACTCCAGACCAGTTTCTCCACCCGTCACCGATGCCTCAGATTCTGAATCCTTTGGGGCGCCTTCGAAGCTTTGTCAACCACCTTTCTCAGTCCTCGCGTCTCTCAGCCGCCCTCACTCTCAGCTCCATGTCTGTCCACTCTCGAATGTTTTCCTCCCATCTCTTCCTTTGACTGCCTCTTCTTCTTCTTCCTCCCCTCACTGTGCCTTGTAGGATTGTTTAACAAGACCAGAGGAGCGTGTGACATGACCAAACCACTTCAGTTTTCGTTGTCTGACGAGTGTTTGAAGGTCAGTATAGGGCCCGATTTCATTGCGGATGTGTCTCTTGACTTCTTCATTTGTGATGTGGTCTTTGTATGAGATGCCTTCGGAAGCACCTCATTTCTACAGCTCTTATTCTTCTCTCTAAGTCCGCTGTGAGGGTCCATGATTCACATACATAATTATAAGAAGATTGACATGACCAGAGAGCGCATCAGTCTGATTTTGGAACTGATGGCGACTGGCCATCAGACCAGTTTCTACCCAGAAGTGATTTCAGTTGCTGAGGATGCAACAGGCAGCCTGGAACCAGATAGTAACTGTTGATTGAGTGCTGTCTCCTTTGTGGATGGTGACTTGTGCGAAATGTCATTTATTGAGTTATTACTTTTGTTATGTGATGTAGATGTTGTGCGTGCGATGGGTGTGTGGTGTGTGTATGTGTGTCTGTGTGTCTGTGGTGTTTGTGTGTGTGTGGTGTCTGTGCGTGCGTGCGTGCGTCGTGCGTGCGTTGCTTGTGTGTGTGTTGTGTGTGTGTGTGTCTTGGGATGTGTTGTGTTGTGTTTCTGGCCTGTTTGATCTTAGGGTATCTCACATGCATGAAAATCGGGAGCAGAATCCTGTCAAACAGGGTTTTAAAAAAATAGACGGCACGTCCATTCTGATGTCATAATTTCATTACCTTTACCAGTCATAATGCAACACCAGTCATAATGCCACAACACCAGTCATAATGCAAGACCAGTCATAATGTAACACCAGTCATATTGCAACAAGACCAGTCATAATGCCACAAGACCAGTCATAATGCAAGACCAGTCATAATGTAACACCAGTCATAATGCAACACCAGTCATATTGCAACAAGACCAGTCATAATGCCACAAGACCAGTCATAATGCACCACCAGTCATATTGCAACAAGACCAGTCATAATGCAACACCAGTCATATTGCAACAACACCAGTCATAATGCCACAAGACCAGTCATAATGTCACAATACCAGTCATAATGTCACAAGACCAGTCATAATGCCACAAGACCAGTCATAATGCCACAAGACCAGTCATAATGCCACAACACCAGTCATAATGCCACAACACCAGTCATAATGCCACAAGACCAGTCATAATGTCACAATACCAGTCATAATGTCACAATACCAGTCATAATGTCACAAGACCAGTCATAATGCCACAAGACCAGTCATAATGCCACAAGACCAGTCATAATGCCACAAGACCAGTCATAATGCAACACCAGTCATAATGCCACAACACCAGTCATAATGCAACACCAGTCATAATGCAACACCAGTCATATTGCAACAAGACCAGTCATAATGCAACACCAGTCATATTGCAACAAGACCAGTCATAATGCAACACCAGTCATAATGTAACACCAGTCATATTGCAACAAGACCAGTCATAATGCAACACCAGTCATATTGCAACAAGACCAGTCATAATGCAACACCAGTCATATTGCAACAACACCAGTCATAATGCCACAAGACCAGTCATAATGTCACAATACCAGTCATAATGTCACAAGACCAGTCATAATGCCACAAGACCAGTCATAATGCCACAAGACCAGTCATAATGTCACAACACCAGTCATAATGCAACACCAGTCATAGTGTAACACCAGTCATAATGCAACACCAGTCATAATGCCACAACACCAGTCATAATGCAACACCAGTCATAGTGTAACACCAGTCATAATGCAACACCAGTCATAATGCCACAAGACCATTCATATTGCAACAACACCAGTCATAATGCAACACCAGTCATATTGCCACAACACCAGTCATAATGCAACACCAGTCATTATGCAAATCCAGTAATTATGCAACACTAGTGATAGCACGCACACGCATGCGCGTGCGCACACACACACACACATCACACACGTAAAAACACAAACATAAACACACAAATACACACATACGCGCGTGCGCGCACGCCACACACACACATACACCCTTTCCAACACAATACAGCTGTATGCACACCACACACACACACACACACACACACACACACACACAAAATATATATATATATATATATATATATATATATATATATATATATATTATATATATATATATATATATATATAATGTAATCTGTAAACTAAAACCAGCATGCACACGTCTACACATCGTTGTTAATACCCCCGATACCATGAACTGCACTGATGCGTGTGTTAAGCCAGCGACGCAGATAATAATATACACCTGAGAACTTCACAAGAGCCTATCTCCACGAAACAGACCTAGAAAATACAGCAGTAAAAGAAGACTTAAGGACAAGAGGAGCTTGGATGAGCGAGCAACAGTGGAGAAGGAGAAGGAGGAAGGGAGGAAGAACAGAGAGGAATAATAAGAACAAGAGGAGAAGGAAGTAAAAGAGCGAGAGGATGAGGATTACAAATTGATGAGGAAAAGAAAGAAAGAGGTGGTGGAGGAGGAGGAGGAGGAGGAAGGAGAGGGAGAAGTAGAAGAAGAACAAGAACAAGAAAATAAAAAGAAGAAAAGAAGAAGAGAAAGGGAGAGGAGAAGGAGGAGAAGGAGAAGAAGAACAACAACAAGAACAAGAACAATTTTCTAATGAGGAGGAGGAGGAGGACTATGATTTCGAAGAGAGAGAGAGAGAGAGAGACAGAGAGAGAGAGAGACAGAGAGAGAGAGCGAGGCAGAGAGATAGAGAGAGACAGAGAGAGAGAGCGTCAGTTATCCAAATGAAGAAATCGAAGATCAATACTCAAACCACAGTGGGTGGGTTCGGCTTGCAGCATACAACTGATAGCAGGCAACACTTCCTTGGCCACACACTCAAGAAAAACAATCCTCATCTTCGATTTAATCAACCACCCTCTCCTCCCCTTCTCCCCCCCCCCCCCCCCCCCCCCCCCCCCCCCACCCCCCACCGTCCACCTTCTCTCCGATCACTTTCTTCATTTCCACCCCCCACCTCCTACCCTCCCCTCCCACGTGCCCTTTCCCCTCCTCTATCACACAAAAGGACCTTGACCTGTTCATGACAACCGGAAATGGAGCGCCATCTGTCTGGCACAAGTCCTTGTCAATACTGATGGTCTCCCCTTGATCTGCTGACAGTTCTTTCCCTTTATCATCATCTCCGGTTACGGAGCAACAGACAGACATGGTGCTAACAGGCCCCAGCCAGCCAGCTAGCTATAGCTAGCCAGCTAGCCAGTCCTTCTAGGCAGAGTTTTGGCCATGACCAATTTGGTTAACTGTTGGTTAGGACAGTAGGTTTGGGTGGGGGGTTTTTTGGCATGACGAATTTGGTTAACGGTCAGTTAGGACGGTGTTTTTTTGTTTTTTGTTTTTTTGTTTTGTTTTGTTTTGTTGTTGTTGTTGTTTTTTGTTTGTTTGGGTTTTTTTGTTTGTTTGTTGTGTTGTTGTGGGTTGTTGTTGTTTTTTTTGGGGGGCATGACCAATTATCGTTAACGGTCGGTTAGGACAGTATTTTGCCATGACGAATTTGGTTAACGGTCGGTTAGGACAGTGTTTTTTATGGCATGACGAATTTGGTTAACGGTCGGTTAGGACAGTATTTTTTTTATGGCATGACGAATTTGGTTAACGGTTGGTTAGGACAGTATTTTGGCATGACGAATTTGGTTAACGGTTGGTTAGGACAGTGGGTTTTTTGGCATGACCAATTTGGTTGACGGTCGGTTTGGAAAGTGTTCTTTTTGGCACGATGAATTTAGTTAACGTTAGGTTAGTACAGTGTTTTTGGCATGATGAATTTCGTTAACGGTCGGTTGGGACAGTGTTTTTGGCATGATGAATTTGGTTAACGATCGGTTGGGACAGTGTTTTTGGCATGATGAATTTGGTTAACGATCGGTTGGGACAGTGGTTTTGGCATGATGAATTTGGTTAACGATCGGTTGGGACAGTGGTTTTGGCATGATGAATTTGGTTAACGATCGGTTGGGACAGTGGTTTTGGCATGATGAATTTGGTTAACGATCGGTTGGGACAGTGGTTTGGGCATGATGAATTTGGTTAACGATTGGTTGGGACAGTGTTTGTTATGGCATGATGAATTTGGTTAACGATCGGTTGGGACAGTGTTTTTTATTGCATGATGAATTTGGTTAACAATCGGTTGGGACAGTGTTTGTTATGGCATGACGAATTTGGTTAACAATCGGTTGGGACAGTGTTTTTTATTGCATGATGAATTTGGTTAACGGTTGGTTAGGACAGCGGTGTTTTGGCATGACGCATTTGGTTAACGACCAGTTTTTGGGGTGGGGTTTTGGGCATAGTGAACATATCAATTAACAGTCAGTTTAATAAAGAAACAAAGATTCTGGCATTGTGAACCATGGTAAACAATCGTTTGGTATTAGCATAGCTTGGTGGATGACAGATAAGATAAGGGAACAGATAACACAATTTACAAAACCGCATACACACGGGGACCGGATGTAAAAAAGCACCTAATTGCTTATTCCATTATCCTCGATATAAAAGATTAAAATTTAGAAAAAGAAATAAATAAGATTGGTCGTTAGTTCAGATTGAGCTTGTTGTGAGATGATCATGGTTTGTCATTAATTTTGAGGTTTGGGTAGAGTACTGGTCGTGATGGAACTAGCGCGTGGTTGGCTTCGTTTTTGATTGAGGCAGACACGGTTAATGGCAAACTTTCTGATATGATGGAATTGGTAGAATCAGGCAGGGTATGAGATGTGAGGATTGAAACAGATATGTTGGAGCTACCAAGTTTGCACTGCAAGTCAGATGTTTTGGAGTGATGGCAATGGTTACCTGTCAGTTCATGCAGTTTTTGGTGTGTGTGACATACATACTCGATAATCCGCTCATGGCTTGACAGGCATGTTCATGGTTGGGTACAAGACCATTTTTGGCAAGCCAGATACGGTTACCAGTCGATTCAAGTAAAGGTTTTGGTGTGAAAGTCCCGTTCGATGGATCAATGTGATTTATAAAGATATATGGTTACCTGTCAGTTCAAGTAGACATTTTGGCATGATAGTCACGTTTAATGGATCATTAAAGCTGATGCTTGTGTGTGGTAGTTCAGGCTGAGAATTTTGGCAGGACACTGATGGTCTAACTGGGACTTTGGGCTGATCTGAGAATTTTGTGAGTGACAAAATATATGCTTACCAGTCATCGATTTTTGGAAGGATTTTTGGAGTGATAGGCAAGGTAAATAATTTGCTCAAGCAGAAGCTTAGCCATGGCAGACATTGTTAACAATCACTTCAGGTATAGAATTTGGCCAGGTGGTGATGGTCGGTTTATTGCCAGTTAGGGCAGAGCTTTTGGCGTGACAGACATGGTCAATGGTCAGTTCAGTCAAAACATTTGTGTGACAGACATAATAAAGGATAAAGGTCACTTCTGGCAGAAGTTTTTGTGGGACAGGTATGGTTAATGGTCAGTTCAGATAATTTTGGTGTGACATACATGGGTAATGGTCAGTTTAATCAAAACATGTGTGTGACAGACATAATAACGGATAAAGGTCACTTCTGGCAGAAGTTTTTGTGTAACAGGTATGGTTAATGGTCGGTTCAGATAATTTTGGTGTGACATACACGGGTAATGGTCAGTTCAGGTTATTGAGTGCCAGACATGGCTAATGGTCAGGTCAGGTTTTTGAGTGCCAGACATGGTTAATAGTCAGTTAGCCAGGTTTTCGTGTGACAGACACAGTTGAGGGTAAGCTCAGGTGGAGGCTTTTAGTTTTGCGTTCGTACAAGGGACCT
This sequence comes from Rapana venosa, assembly GCA_028751875.1. Classification (NCBI taxonomy): domain Eukaryota; kingdom Metazoa; phylum Mollusca; class Gastropoda; order Neogastropoda; family Muricidae; genus Rapana; species Rapana venosa. The sequence continues at coordinate 25,404,125 of CM054155.1, read as the reverse complement.
AGGTTTACAGTCTCATCCAACGGACCTCTGATAGAATGAAGGAATGGAATACTGATGGTAACTCCACGAGAAAACAATCCCCCTCCAGTAGGTGTCTCGGTAGTGGTTCAAATCCAGGAAGTCAGATCAAGATTTCAACGTTCCAGCCATTAGGCAATTCTGCCCCCTGGATGTTAATGTAAAGAACACATACATTTGAGCACTACTGCAAACTGACAAAGCAGGAAATGATGGGAGGGAGGAGGGTAGAGAGGGAGAGAGGGGGAGGGGCAGAGAGGGAGAGAGGAGGAGGAAGGAGAGGCACACACACACACACACACAAACACACACACGCACATACACACATCCACGTGCGCGCGCGCGCGCACACACATACACACATACAAAATATGTGTGCGCGCGCGCGCTCGTAGTGCAATCAGTCCATCCAGTCTTGCGTGCAAGCAGATAACAGTCCGCTGTCACAGTGCAGAGACAGACAGACAGGCAGAAAGACAGACAGACAGGCAGACAGACAGGCAGACAGGCAGACATGAGAAAACAGAGACAGAGAGATAAAGAAACAGACAGCACAGAAAACGATGCGTGGTGCGCGTGCACAACACACACATACACCACAAAACACACTGACACACACACAACACACACACCACACACCACACACACACACACACTACACACCACCACACACCACACCCACACACCAACACAACACACACACACACACACCACACACCACACACACACACACACACACACACCCCCCCCCACACCCACCACACAACACACACCACACCATAACACAACACACAACACAACAACACACACCCACAACACACGACACACACTACCACACCACACACACACACACCAACACACACACCACACACACACACACACCAACACACCCACACACCATACACACACACACCACACACACACACAAACACACACACACTTACACACCACACACACACAAACACACAAACACTACACACACTACCACACACAACACACACACACACACACACACACACACACACACACACACAAAACACACACACACACAGACCCACACAAGCAAGTTTCCCGAAGTCACAGACGCGTTGCACGTGCAGAAAAAAACATGGGAGTTAAGGCTGCATGCATGCATGCATGCACAGTGTGTCCTGCCCTGTCCTGTCTCTCTGCCTGTCTGGCTGGCTGTCTGGCTGTCTGGCTGGCTGGCTGTCTGGCTAGCACCAGCCAAAGCTTTGGCCAACAGGTTGGCTGGCAGTGGCAGTGGCTGAGTGAGACACAGGGAAAGGGGTCATTTCATGGCTGGCTGGGCTGGACAGGAGACTTTCATTTGCAGAAAGAGAGAGAGAGGGGGGGGGGGGGGGGGGGGAGAGGGGGAAGGGGGAGGGAGAGGAGGAGGAGGAGAGAGAGAGAGAAGTGTGGGGGTGGGGGGTGTTCTTTTTTTAAAAATTCTTTTATATCGAGGATAATGGAATAAGCACTTGTGTGCTTTTTGAAGTGAGGAGAGAGAGAGGAGAGGATAGAAAGGGAGTCGGGGAGGAGAGAGAGAGAGAGAGAGAGAGAGAGAGAGAGAGAGAGAGAGAGAGAGAGAGAGAGAGAGGCAGACAAACAAACAGACAGGCAGACAGACAGACATTCAGAAACGCAGACATACAGAGGAGTGAGGGAGGGGAGGCAAGGCAAGGCAAGACAAGACAAAATTCTCTATTTCGAGGGTAATAGATAAGTACTGGTGTGTGTGTATGTCTTTTGGTTGTTTTTTTAATAAATTATCCAGTCTCCGCGCTTTTCAGGGATAATATCAGGATAGCACAGAGAGAGAGAGAGAGAGAGAGTATGAACACTGAACAAATTTAATGTACATCAGCCTTGGGCCAGAATATATGGTGTTTGGGGTACGAATCAGAACACAGTAAATTGAAAATGATAGCCACGAACCAAAGTGATGAGTAACATCTGAAGCTGACTGGTGTATCAACAAAAAAACTATTGTTATATTTATTTCATTTAAATTTATTTCAATTCAGTTCGAATACTTTATTATCTCACAAAGAGAGAAATTCACTTGATTCATAATGAATATCAGTAATGAACATAGCAATCAAGACAAAGATCTATTTGTACATTACTCAAGTGATTTTACCTTGCTCCCTGCACACAAATAAATTATTGCTCCCCCCCCCCCCCCCCTTCCTTCTTCTATTGAAGGAGTGAAAAATAAACCTAGATATAGCGTGTCTAAGCTCACCGACTGTTTGCTCCTGCAAGCAAATATAGAAAAGACAAATTGTTGTGTTTAATTTAAAACTAATTCCTTACATCTGTGTATATTGAACATTCTAACAAAAAGATGAACTTCATTTTCAGCCTTAGGTTTACAGAATGTGCATGCTCTATCTTGAATGTTTCCACTTAATTGATAATTATACACGCAGGTCCTCAGCATATAATTCTTTCTTCATGCACATCAATCATTTCAGTCACGCTAACCAGTCAATAATAAAATTATGTTGTATTGATAAATTATGAAGAGTTTAATATTTTGCTGTATCAAAAGTCAATGTGACTATTATGAATAATTTCTTATTCTGATTCTGATACATTGTTACTGAGAGGCAAAACATTCAATCTTGTCTGTGTAATGGCCACCCGTTAATAGTACGTTTCAACAGATTCAAAATACTTTTCTTCTTTTGAAAACATGCTGTTAAATGACCTGCACGTTTCCCATCTCTTTCTGTCTCTCATTGACCCCTACCATTCTTGGACAAACCTCAATTAACCGCTGTTTAAATGCACCCACATAATGTAACCCTTATATCGCCATGTACAAACACCTTGCATGTGGAAAATTGCGTTGAATGGAATGCATTTTATTTAAAGAGGGTGATGGCATAAGCTAACATGCAGTTTTACAACGTAACCAGCCCTCTGGACAAAGGGAACAGAGAGAGAGAGAGAGAGAGAGAGAGAGAGAGAGAAGAGAGAGAGAGAGAGAGAGAGAGAGGTGTGTGTGTGTGTGTGTGTGTGTGTGTGTGTGTGTGTGTGTGTGTGTGTAGTGTGTTGTGTGGTGTGTGTGTGTGTGTATGTGGAGAGGTGTGTGTGGATGTGTGTGTATGTTTGGAGGGTGTGTTGTGTGTGTGTTTGGAGAGGTGTGTGTATGTATGTTTGGAGAGGTGTGTGTATGTTGTGTATGTTTGGAGAGGTGTGTGTGTATGTATGTGTATGTTTGGAGAGGTGTGTGTGTATGTTTGGAGAGGTGTGTGTTTGGAGGTGTGTGTGTGTTGTGTGTGTTTTGGAGAGGTGTGTGCGTATGTTTGGAGGGTGTGTGTTTGTATGGAGAGGTGTGTGTTGTGAGTGTGTTTGGAGGTGTGTGTGTGTGTATGTGTATTTGGAGGTGTGTGTGTGTGTATGTTTGGAGAAGTGTGTGTATGTTTGGAGAGGTGTGTGTGTGGTTTGGAGAGGTGTATGTATGTTTGGAGAGGTGAGTGTTTGTATGTGTGTTTGGAGGTTGTTGTTGTGGTGTGTGTGTGTTTGGAGAGGTGTTATGTTAGTTGTGTGTTTGGGAGAGGTGTGTGTATGATGTTTTGGAGGTTGTGTGTTGTGAGTGTGTTTGAGAGGGTGTGTTTGTAAGTGTGTGTGGTTGGGTGTGTGTTGAGTGTGTTTGGAGAGGTGTGTGTTTGGAGTGTGTGTGGTGTGTTTGGAGAGGTGTGTGTATGATGTGTATGTTTGGAGAGGTGTTTTTTTGGAGGTGTGTGTATGTTGGAGAGGTTGTGTGTAGTTGTTTGGAGAGGTGTGTGTGTAGTGTTTTGGAGGTGTGTGTGTGTGTGTGTTTGAATGGTGTGTATGTGTTTGGAGAGGTGTGTGTGTTGGGGGTGTGTGTTTGGAGAGGGTGGTGTTGGGTGTTGTTGTGGTGTGTTTGGAGAGGTGTGTGTAGTGTTTGAGTGTGTGTATTGGAGAGTGTGTGTAGTGTTTGGAGGTGTGTGTGTGTTTGGAGAGGTGTGTGTTGTGTGTGTTTGGAGAGGTGTGTGTATGTGTTTGGAGGTGTGTGTGTGTTGTTGGGAGGTGTGTGTTGGAGAGGTGTGTGTGTGATGTGTTTGGAGGTGTGTGTGTATGTGTATTTGGAGGTTGTGTGTATGTTTGGAGAGGTGTGTGTGTATGTGTGTTTGGAGGTGTGTGTGTGTATGTTTGGAGAGGTGTGTGTGTGAGTGTGTTTGGAGAGGTGTGTGTGTATGTGTATTTGGAGGTGTGTGTGTGTGTGTGTTTGTGTGAGTGTGTTTGGAGAGGTGTGTGTGCATGATTGTTTGGAGGTGTGTGTGAATGTGTTTGGAGAGGTGTGTGTGTATGACTGTTTGGAGGTGTGTGTGAGTGTGTTTGGAGAGGTGTGTGTATGACTGTTTGGAGGTGTGTGTGTGTGAGTGTGTTTGGAGAGGTGTGTGTGTATGTGTATTTGGAGGTGTGTGTGTGTGTGACGGTGTTTGGAGAAGTGTATGTGTATGTGTATGTTTCGAGGCGTGTGTGTATATGTTTGGAGGTGTGTGTGTGTGTGTGTGTGTGTGTGTGTGTGTGTGTGTGTGTGTGTGTGTGTGTGTGTGTGTGTGTGCGTGCGTGCGTGCCCGCGCGTGCGTGCGTACATATGCATGAGTGCGCGCGCGCGTGTGTGTGTGTGTGTGTGTGTGTGAGCGACTGTGTGTGTGTGTGTGTCTCTCTCTCTGCGTGTGTGCATGCATGCGCGCGCACGCGCGCGCGCGCGCATTTCTATGTGTGTGCGTGGTGTGGCATGAGTGCGTTTGTATGTGTGTGTTTGTGTGCATGTGCGTGTGTGTATGTGTGTGTGTGTGCGCGCGCGTGCGTGTGTGCATGTGTGCGTGCGTGAGTGCATTTACGTGTGTGTGTTTGTGTGTCTGTCTGTCTGTGTATCTGTCTGTGTGTCTGTCTGTGTGTGTGTTTGTGTGTGTGTGCATGTGTGTGTGTGCGCGTGCGTGTGTGCATGTGTGCGTGCGTGAGTGCATTTACGTGTGTGTGTTTGTGTGTCTGTCTGTCTGTGTCTCTGTCTGTGTCTGTGTGTTTGTTGAATTTCATTTAACTTTTTACAAAGTGTGTGTGATTTATTCGATAAAGTCGTTGTACCTGTTTTGCTGTATGGAAGCGACATTTGGGGATATGAAAACCTAGCAATAATCAATGAATTTCAATTAAGATTTTTAAAGTATATTTCTCGTTGAAAGCGCACAACGTCAACTTCGCTAGTATATGGAGAAACGGGCAGATATCCTTTGTCTATTTTGGTCTCTGTTGGAATGGTTCGTTTCTAAATGCAGCTGCTTGACATCCAGTCTGAAAAGCTATCGTCAAATGTTTATCAGATGAAAGATTTACATAACAAATCTTTGATTCAATCGCCATGACTAAATAAGATACAAAATATTTTAGTACAAAGCAGTTTGGGCTGTTTGTGGGAGAGACAGTTTTGTTCAAGTCTTAATTCTACAAGTTCACATATTATCAAAGCCTTCTTAATAGAAAATTGTGTTAATGAATGGAGAACTGAGCTGTGGAATAATAGTAGATGCCTTTATTATTAAAAAAACAACAACAACAACACCAAACTATAAGATCGATTTTAGTATTGAACAAATATATAGCTTGTCTACCAGATGTATATGTTTTCGCTCTTATGAAATTTCGTTGTAGCTGTCACAAGCTTCCTACTGAGGTCGGACGTTTCCATAATATACCAAGGGAAGAAAGAATATGTTCAAAATGCAATATGTCTGTTTTAGGGGATGAAGTTCAATTCATGGAATGTCCCCATTTCAAACATTTACGACAAAATTTTATTCCTTGAGATTTTCTTCAACCCATGTCCAGTCATAATTTTTGTAGGGTAAAGAAATGCGAATCTCGAACAGTTCTCCTGTCTCTCTCAAAATTCATAAGATTTGCAGGTATTTCTTGAAACTTCACTTGTCTTTCACAAGTGTAGATTGTGTCTTTTAAAGAAATGTGTATACTTCAAAATTAGTCTTGAGTCTTTAATACTGTTTGCTGATCAATTTTTGCGATAAACTCTTGCTTTTCGGTTCCTGTTAGTATTGATAGTACTTTAGGGTGTACTGCTGCTGGGTTTATTTTCCTGTTGAGTTCGTTTGTAATCCTCCATACCCCAAAAGGGGTGAACGGAATTAAATCGTGTGTGTGTTTGTCTGTCTGTCTATTTGTCTATCTCTTGTCTGTCTGTCTGTCTGTGATTAATGTGATGGTAGAGTGAGGAAGAAGGGTGCGTGTGTGGTGTGTGTGTGTGTGTGTGTGTGTGTGTGTGTGTGTGTGTGTGTGTGTGTGTGTGTGTGTGTGTGTGTACGTGCGTGGTGTGTGTGTGTGTGTGTGTGTTGGGGAGGGGGGGGGAGGTGGAAGGACCATACAGGCAGACATGTTCCCAAGTGGGTTGGTTGACAGACACAGCAAATTGACAGTAACGTGCATTATTCCCCGATACCTGATGCTCCAACAGGACAAGTTCTGAAAATATGTTTGCCTATATATACACATGCCTTCCTTGCCATCGCTCCAACCTCTCTCTCTCTCTCTCTCTCTCTCTCTCTCTCTCTCTCTCTCTCTCTCTCTCTCTCTCCTCTCCTCTCCTCTCCTCTCCTCTCCTCTCCCCTCCCTCCCTTCCTACCATTCTCCTATCCTCTTTGTGTCTTTGTTCTCCTCTTCTTCTTTTCTATCCTTCCACCATCCCTGGCACAGATGGTTTTGTTTGTTTGTTTTTTGTGGTTGGTTGTTTTTTCTTTCTCTCAGTGTCTGTTTTGGTTTGTGTGCCCCAGCTCCTGGATAAAGTGTGGTGTGGTGTGTGTGTTGTGTGTGTATGTGTGTGTGTGTGTTGTGTGTGTGTGTTGTGTGTGTGTGTGTGTGTGTGTGTTGTGTCAGTGTGTGTGTTGTGTGTGTGCGTATGTGTTTTGTGTGTGTTGTGTGTGTCAGTGTGTGTATGTGTGTGTAATGTGTGTGTCAGTGTGTGTGTTGTGTGTGTGTGTCAGTGTGTGTGTATGTGTGTGTTGTGTGTGTTGTGTATGTGCGTATGTGTTGTGTGTGTGTGTTGTGAGTGTCAGTGTTTGTGTTGTGTGTGTGTCAATGTGTGTGTGTGTTGTGTGTGTGTTGTGTGTGTGTGTCAATGTGTGTGTATGTCAGTGTGTGTGTCTGTGTGTGTATGTGTGTGTTGTGTATGTGTCAGTGTGTGTTTGTGTGTATGTCAGTGTGTGTCAGTGTGTGTGTATGTCAGTGTGTGTGTCAGTGTGTGTGTATGTGTGTGCTGTGTGTATGTCAGTGTGTGTGTGTGTTGTGTGCGTGTCAGTGTATGTGTCAGTGTGTGTGTGTTGTGTGTGTGTGTCTGTGTGTGTGTCAGTGTGTGTGTCAGTGTGTGTGTATGTGTGTGTGTCAGTGAGTGTGTGTGTTGACGTGTGTGTGTGTTTACGAGTGTGTGTGTATGTGTGTGTGTGTGTTGTGTGTATGTGTGTTTGTGTGTGTGTGTGTGTGTGTGTGCGTTTGTTTGGGGGATGGTATGGTATGGTACAGTATGGTACGGTACGGTACGGTATGGTATGGTTTGGTATGGTATGGTATGGTATGGTATGGCTTGGTATGGTATGGTATGGTATGGTATGGTATGGCATGGTATGGTATGCATAGTATGGTATGGTATGGTGTGCAGGTATGCGCGCATATGCCTATGTATGTATTTATGTCATTTTATACGGTTGCTTATTTGTATACATGTATACACACATAAAACTTAGGGGTATATCCTCAGCCTCTTAGTGTTCCAGTGACTTAGGGCTATACCATATCCTCAGTCTCTAAGTGTTTCAGTAACTTAGGGATATATTATATCCTCAGCCTCCTAGTCTTGGGCTATATCCTAAGTCTCTTAGTGTTTCAGTAACTTAGAATCTATATTATATCCTCAGTCTCTTAGTGTTGGGGCTATATCCTCAGCCTCTTAGTGTTGGGGCTATATCCTCAGTCTCTTAGTCTAGGGCCTAATTCTCTTAGTCTAGGGGCTAAGTCTCTTAGTCTAGGGGCTATATCTTCTGTCTCTTAGTCTAAAGGCTAAGTCTCTTAGTCTTGGGGCTATATCCTCTGTCTCTTAGTCTAAAGGCTAAGTCTCTTAGTCTAGGGGCTATATCCTCAGTCTCTTAGTCTAAAGGCTAAGTCTCTTAGTCTAGGGGCTATATCCTCAGTCTCTTAGTCTTAGGGCTATATCCTCAGTCTCTTAGCCTAGGGGCTATATCCTCAGTCTCTTAGTCTAGGGGCTATATCATCAGTCTCTTAGTCTAGGGGCTATATCCTCAGTCTTTTAGTCTAGGGGCTATATCCTCAGTCTCTTAGTCTTGGGGCTATATCCTCAGTCTCTTAGTCTAGGGGCTATATCCTCAGTCTCTTAGTCTTGGGGCTATATCCTCAGTCTCTTAGTCTTGGGGCTATATCCTCAGTCTCTTAGTCTAGGGGCTATATCCTCAGTCTCTTAGCCTAGGGGCTATATCCTCAGTCTCTTAGTCTTGGGGCTATATCCTCTGTCTCTTAGTCTTGGGGCTATATCCTCAGTCTCTTAGTCTTAGGGCTATATCCTCTGTCTCTTAGTCTAGGGGCTATATCCTCAGTCTCTTAGTCTTGGGGCTATATCCTCAGTCTCTTAGTCTAGGGGCTATATCCTCAGTCTCTTAGTCTTGGGGTTATATCCTCAGTCTCTTAGTCTTAGGGCTATATTATATCCTCAGTCTTTTAGTCTTAGGGCTATATTATATCCTCAGTCTTATATTATATCCTCAGTCTTTTAGTCTAGGGGCTATATCCTCAGTCTTTTAGTCTTAGGGCTATATTATATCCTCAGTCTTTTAGTCTTAGGGCTATATTATATCCTCAGTCTTTTAGTCTTAGGGCTATATTATATCCTCAGTCTTTTAGTCTTAGGGCTATATTATATCCTCAGTCTTTTAGTCTTAGGGCTATATTATATCCTCAGTCTTTTAGTCTTAGGGCTATATTATATCCTCAGTCTTTTAGTCTTAGGGCTATATTATATCCTCTGTCTCTAAGTCTTCCTTCTTTGCAGTCGCTTTCATATTGGCTGGACTGGACCAAGTCGTCTAAGCAAGGGACATAATTCCGTTGCTGTTCTTGCACACTCGCCATATCTTTGTAATGAATTTTCTTCTTGATTTGCCGAACACTGTCTGTGTAAAAAGAGACAATAGTACTTTCGAAGATTTCTTGGCAAATACATGACCCAAAACTCTCCAAGATTTCGTTGGAACAGATGTTTGCTGAGAGAAATATTGTAAAAATTGGAAGGATTTATAGCAATACATCCATACGAATATATGGTTACCTGCATTTTGTTTTCCTAAACTACAGTTGGCAACATATGTTTTGCACAACTATCAGATACTTTTTGAAGAGCAATTCATTATTATGAAATTGATGGAGTTTTCGCGAGACTTCATGCTGTAAAGCTATTAAATATGATTTTTTGTAAAAGGCAAATCAATTGAAATGTCGTAAAATTCACAAGATGGTTTACCTTTGTGAAAATGTTGTTGAATATTGTTACTTTTTGAGGGAGCAAATATTGTAGGAGCATACTGAAAAACTACCAGAAAGTATTGTTAGAAACAGCAGATATTCTGCAAAACAACCACAGATATTCTGAGAGTATGATGCAAAATATAGTACATCGAAACTACTAAAGAATTTGTAGGAACAGACATCATGAACTTAGTGAGAAAGGAATTTTCGAGTTGAGACTTCAAGGGTTTATTTAAAAATTTTTTTAAACAACAACAAAAAACCCTGGGGATGCACAAAATTGAAAATAAAATAGAACCAGCACAGGTGGCTTTGTGGAAGTACTCACTGAGACACTGAAACTTTTTTTTTTAAAGCTCCCTCATTCCACAGTGCCATCCTATTTCAAAGAGGCTCACCTGACAAATGCCATTTATAATCATTTTTTTAAACACGAGAAATATTTGCTAGAAAACATATCACGTTGTGGAACTAGATACTTTGCAAAACCTAAACACAATGTTCTATATAAAATTATTCCCCTTGACAAGCAGTTTCTTTTTTTTTTTTCAAAATATATGAAGTACATACCACACATCACCACACTTATATACACATCACCAAAAAATCCCCTTTTTATGTGCTTTTTAAGTAATACAAAAGAACTGTTTCTGGCGATCTATCTTTTTATGCTTATGTGAAGTTGTTTCAGATTGACAACCCACTGTGTACTAACTAGTCTGCAATGCAGAAATGCTACATACTCATACCAATGATCTTACAGACAATTGGGAGATTTTTAAAGAAGGGCAAACCTAAGCTTAAAAGCAGGATTATAAACGGATTTCTCACTATATATGTTCAGACTAAAAACTGCAAACGCACCAAAAGACTATCAGAAAGGATACCTGTGGGAGTGCTGTAGGTTGGATGCAAGCAGACTTTCATGTTTACCTTTCAGACCAGAATCCCTCATACCCAGTTCACTGCCTTCTCCCCACAGACCCATTCTGACCACAATGGCCTCTTGGCGGACTATCAGCCAGCTTAGTTCTCTCTCTCTCTCTCTCTCTCTCTCTCTCTCTCTCTCTCTCTCTCTCTCTCTCTCTCTCTCTCTCTCTCTCTCTCTCTCTCTCTCTCTCTCCCATGGTCTAAAATAGATACTGCGTCTGCCTGTTTTCCCTCAGGGTAGCTTGGATTATATTATTCTTTCAGCTTCGCTCTACCTGATTCTTTCCCCGTCTTTTGGGATACATTATATTTATCCAGAAAGTTCCCCAAAGTCAGAATGTGGCTACCTTAATTGAGGGCAAAAATGGTCACATACGCAAAAAAAAAAAAAAATCTTCACCATTTTTCGAACGTCAGATCTCTAGCCCAGGAACAAAAACAAAACAAAAAGTCACAAATCCATAAAGAGACATTCATGGAATCTATAACAAACAAACAACAAACAAACCCATAAATACCTAACAACAACAACAACAAAGTCAATATGTACACTCAATCCTACGACGCAGCCTTAATAACTGAAAATGGGGCTTTAAATAATACCACAGAAAACAAGTTTTACCATAAGACCCATTGACCTGTGCGTTCAACAGTCTAAGGAAAAGTATAGTGTCATCGATATTGGCAGGCACATTCTTTTACTTTAAAGAATAACGTGGCCATTTTCTCCGCTCAAATCAAGGGGTTAGTGTATATCTTGCAGCTAGATATCACTATTGTTTTCATTATTTTTCTTTTTTTTTTTGGTTCCTCGGCTTGAGCTCCGAGGTTCACCAATGGTGAGCCCTTTATAACACCCACCAATAAGGTAGCTGCATTCCGACTTCGGGGATGATGTCTAAACACGAGACTAGTGTGTGTGCGTTTTTGAAAAATATATATTATTGTCATCTGTTCTTACTGACACGAATGACCTACACTTTCGAAAGGGGGAACTGGCTTTAAAGTGTGCACAAGATGTTCTAGGTGCGTTCGAACACGGAACCTCGGTTTTACAGTCTGAATCTGAAGAACTTTGAGGGGAGTGGAGTCATTACTTATGTTAACTCTTGGGGAAACCTCTCTCCTCTCTCTCTCTCTCTCTCTCTCTCTCTCTCCTCTCTCTCTCCTCTCTCTCCTCTCTCTCTCTCTCTCTGTGTTTGTGTTTCATTCTCTCACTTATACTTTTCCTGTGCACAAATTTTGATCTCTGCTTATTTTGTAAACCGTGTCTAACCAAACAAGTATGCCATCAAAAAACAAATCAAATATGCCATCGAAAACTATCAAATATGCCATAAAAAACACATGAGCCATTACAATTGACAACAATGTACACACAAATTTTCATCTAAAATGTAATCTTTTTTACAATAGGGGATGGATTTCAATATATCTTTAATTATCCCTCTTTAAAGAAAGGACAGAAACGTTTACCGAAAGTTTACTGGGGAAAGTCCAAATAAATGAAAATCCAACTCTTTCTGCTTGTTCAAGTAAAACATAAACGTTTTTCTCATCACTGTGAAATTCCAAATCATTGAATTTTAACTCTTTTTTAATTGTTAAAGTAAGCACATATATATACGTTTTTCTCATCATTGCAAAAATCCAAATGTATTGACAGTTAAGTTTCTTTATTTTAAAAGTAAGCGTGCATAACTTTCTCATTCATTTCATATTGTCGTGATATTACTTCAATCGTTTTTGTTTTTATCAACGAGTTCATCACAATGACTAGTTTTAAAATATGCTACTCTTTTCATTCTCACTTAATACCTATTGTTCTTGTGTTCTATCGTTAATTCCATGTTGATAGTCTAACTAGATCCTTTATTAATAATGTTGATGACTGTTTGTTTCCAAAAGGTCCTATTGTGTTGCATATTTTTGAGTTAGCTCTATGCAATATCTTACACTTTTGATCGTTTTCGTTCCTCGGCCACACCTGCCAAATTCCCCCAACTTTCAGCTACTCTCTGCTGCTATCCATCCCATCCCAGCCCAGCCCAGCTGGCGCTGATTATAGCAGGAACTGACCACACTTGGACAAGGTAAAAGGAAGTGAGTGCTCTAAATTTTAGCGCTCTTGACTAAGTGATGTTGGATTTGCGTGCTGTGGGCGGCTAGAGAGAGCTCCGAGGTTCACCAATGGTAAGATTTTGCGTACGCCACTAATTTTAACCATCATTTAAGTATCCGCATTCCGTCTTCGGGGAAACACTTTCAAACAATGGGGTTACCCAGCAAAGCGTGCTTTGCTCTTTACGGAAACCTAGTGACACTGTCATTAATGAGATCCTTACCTTTTATGAATAAGTATGGTTCGGGGGCTGTGTTTGGTTATTTGGATTAAACCAATCGGTTGGTTGGTTGGTTGGTCGGTTGGTTGGTTGGTGGGTAGGTGTGTTGCTTGCTTCCTTGGTGGGTGAGTGGGTGGGTTGGTGGGTAGTTGGTTGGTTGGTTGGTTAGCTAAATGGATAGTTGGTTGGTTGGTTGGTTGGTTTGCTAGTTGGATAGTTGGTTGGTTGGTTGGTTGTGGTTAGCTAAATGGATAGTTGGTTGGTTGGTTGGTTGGTTAGCTAAATGGAAAGTTGGTTGGTTGGTTAGCTAAATGGATAGTTGGTTGGTTGTGGTTGGTTGGTTGGTTTGCTAGTTGGATAGTTGGTTGGTTGGTTGGTTGGTCGGTTTTAAATCAGTTTGCCCCACAGAAACCATTTTCAAGTGGAACTGTCCTCTGACAGCAGCGCTGTGAAGTAATGTGCTCTGATGTAACGGAATTACTTCTAGCACCAATCGACTCCACAGGTAATAAAAACACAACAAGTCAGAAGAAATGAGTTCCTTCACCTACCAAACCACCCCCACCCCATCCAACACACACACACCCACACACACACACACACACACACACACACACACACACACACACACACACACACACACACACACACACACACACTCGCTCGCTCCCTCACTCGCTCGAACACACACACACACACACACACACACACACACACCACCCCAGCGCGCGCGCGCGCGCACGCACACACACTCTCACACACACTCTCACACACACTCACACACAGACGCACGCACGTACACACACACTCACACATCTCACACACAATGTACAGAGAAGGGGAGAGAGGGGGGGGGAAGAAGGGGAGGGAGGAAATTGGAGAGATATACTATAAAGATAAATCGAACCAAAGAGACAAAATCACCAAGCAAAACAAAGACAGACAAACAACAGACAAAGACCAGGACAAGAGCGAGAGAGAGAGAGAGAGAGGCACACACAGAGAGATACACATGGACAAAGAGAAGAGAAGAGAAGAGGAGAGAGGAGAGAGAGAGAGAGAG
>CM054155.1:25355190-25377690 GCA_028751875.1 Rapana venosa | reverse complement strand
ATCACCGCCACTACCACTTTTCCCATAATCACCACACACACAAAACACACGCGCACGTGCGAGCGCGCACACACACATACATATCAGACATACACACACGCGTGCGCGCGCACACACACACATTCATACCACAAATATGCAAATACATACACCACGCACTCACACACACATACATAACACAGATACACACACATTGATACCACAGATACGCACCTACACACACGCACACACACACACACACACATGTATACACACGCACGCACAGACACACACACTATATGTATGTATGTATGTATGTATGTATGTATGTATTTGTATGTATCTGTATATATGTCTGTATTTTCTATCTGTATATATGTCTGTATGTTCTATGTCTGTCTGTCTGTCTGCATGCATGCATGCATGCTATTATGTATGTATACATGTATACATGTATGTATGTATACATGTATATATGCTAGTATGTAAGTATATGTATGTATGTATCTGATCTATGTATCTGTATTACAAACACACATGCGCGTGCATGCATGCGTACATGTGTATTTAGGCTTGGCCTTTACCACTAAACTTAGTCTCCAAAAAGGTTTATAAAGATATGAAAGCTGTAAAATGGGGAAGAGACGAGGTTTCCAAGACATTTTGACATCTCTAAGGAAAGTCAATTGCACCGACTATTCAATTTTCTGGAAATATTTCGCTTCTCAGACAGAAAGTATATTTAACTTATGGTTCAGAAATATATAGGAATTGGTTGTTGATAATAAAGAACTGAAAAAGGTCATGTATGCATGCATGCATTATGCCACTAAGCGTTTTCTTTCAGTACTATTGCACTCGATTAAATATAATAATGATGTTGTATGCTGAAACTGATAGTCTTCCGTTGTGTATCCAGATAAATAGATAGATAGACAGATAGACAGACAGATAGATAGATAAATAGATAGATAGATAGATAGATAGATAGATAGATAGATAGACAGAGAGATAGACAGAAAGATAGAGATATAGAGAGATAAAGAAAAAGAGATATATAAATAAATAGATAGACAGATAGATAGATAGATAGATAGATAGATAGATAGATAGATAGATAGATAGATAGATAGATAGATAGATAGATAGATAGATAGATAAGCACAGATAACATACATGATATATTGACCAAAGTTAACACAGCATCCGATATCAAGGCTATGTAAACAACCGTATGAGATGGCAGTAGGCCTAATTCAGTTAGACACTTTCTTTCTCTCTTTCCGTCTGTCTCAGTGTCTGCCTGCCTGGCTGCCTGTCTGTCTGCCTGTCTGTCTGACTGTCTGTCTGTCTGACTGTCTGTCTGTCTCTGTCTCTCAAATGCACTGCCTGTCTGTTTTTCTCACTCTCTGTCTGTCTGTCTGTCTGTCTGTCTGTCTGTCTGTCTGTCTGTCTCTCTCTCTCTCTCTCTCTCTCTCTCTCTCTCTCTCTCTCTCTCTTATATATATATATATATATATATATATATATATATATATATATATATATATATATATATCGCTCTCAAATGCAGTGTGTGTGTGTGTGTGTGAATGCGTGTGTGTGCGCGTGTATATGTGTGTGTGTGGTGCGTGGGTGTGTGTGTGCGCACGCGCGCGCGTGTCTGCAAAGTTTGTGCTTCTGACTGTACTCTTTGTGTGTGTGTATGTGAGCGAGAGGGGAAGGGGGGAGAGGGAAAGACAGAGAGAAATATATATCGACAGAGAGCACGCCCGCGCATGAGTATTGTATGTGAGTATACAATATGCTTGTATATATATCTACGCTTGCGCAGGCGTGTGTGTGTGTGTGTGTGTGTGTGTGTGTGTGTGTGTGTGTGTGTGTGTGTGTGTGTGTGTGTGTGTGTGTGTGTGTTTTGTACATGCATAGGTGTGAAAAAAGCACATGAGGGTCACATGGAGGCAAACAGATTGAGTGGACAGAAAATCGACAGTGATGACTTTTTTATCTCTGTACAGAACAGTGCATAGTATGTGTGTGTGTGTGTGTGTGTGTGTGTGTGTGTGTGTGTGTGTGTGTGTGTGTGTGTGTGTGTGTGTGTGTGTGTGTGTGTGCGTTTGTGTTCTGTATGGTGTGTGTGTGTGGTGTGTGTGTGGGGTGTGTGGTGTGGTGGGTAGTCTTTCTGCGACAGGGTAAGGGTCAACTCGTGTGCTTGTGTGGGATAATCTTTATGTGTGCTGTGTGAGTACAGTATCTGATGTACGCGTGTGTGTGTCCCCACTTACTGCTTGCCCGACAGTTTCGGATAAACACACCTAGCTCTCACATGGACTTGTGCACACGTTAAACCCGTTAACCGCGTATCTATCGTACGCGTTACGACGCACACACTACTACACACACACACCGACACACACACGATGAACAAACACACACGCAATTACCCCCACAGACACACCACCACATCACACAGGGACCAACACAACACACAGAGGCCTTTTGTCTACTGGAATAAAAGAATAATTAAGTAATAGCTAATAATAAAACATCTTGTGCCACGTTAAAACCGTCCGCTTTCGAAACTAGTTCAGCTCCCTGTCTCTCCCGTCTCTATTCGATCCATCTCAATCTGCTCTGCCTCCGTACTGTATCTATCACTCACTCTACTCTTTCCCTATCCTCGGAATTAAAAAAAACATAAATTATACTGAAATAAAAAACTTTGTCATCCTTCTTCTCTCTCTCTCTCTCTCTCTCTCTCTCTCTCTCTCTCTCTCTCTCTCTCTCCTCTCTCTCTCTCTCTCTCTCTCTCTCTCTCTCTCTCTCTTGTATGTGAATGCATGCGTGCGTGCGTGTACTTACATAGGTACGTGCGCGTGCATGCACGCATGCGCGAGCGATCCAGCATGTGTGTGTGTGTGTGTGCACGTGCATATCCACACACGGGCCACATGTACATGCATGTGTGTTTTATTTCATTATTCTTTTATTTCGAGGGTAAGGGATGATCATGTATAATATAGAGGGTCATGTGTGTGTGTGTGTGTGTGTGTGTGTGTGCGTGTGGTGCGTGTGGGGCTGTGTGTTGTTCGTGCATATACTGTGCGTGTGTGCGCGTGCGCATACATAAGTGTTTATGCATTATGTAATATTAGTACTTCTGTGTGCGCGTGCGCCAGTGTGTGTGCACGTGTGTGTTGTGTGTGTAGCGCCGCACGTCTATG
The DNA here is from genome assembly GCA_028751875.1 of Rapana venosa. Lineage (NCBI taxonomy): Eukaryota > Metazoa > Mollusca > Gastropoda > Neogastropoda > Muricidae > Rapana > Rapana venosa. Next base: position 25,374,487 of record CM054155.1, on the reverse strand, counting down.
TGTGCGTGTGTCTGTATACATATGATGCACGCGTGTGTATCTGCTGCCTGTCACTCTGTGTGTGTGTCTGTGTCTGTGTCTGTGTGTCTGTGTCTGTGTTGTGTCTATAATATGCAAGCGTATGCACGCTTGCATTCACTCATTGTATAATTATATGTGTAAGGGTGAATCTACACACATGCACATTTGCATGCCCACACATGTGTATGGAAACCCACTTGTGTGTATATGCTGGTGTTTGAATATCATGTCCCAGGAAACCATTTAAAGAAAAGAACCAGTTAAAGACTTAAGTGCTCAATGAAAATTTTTTTTTTTAAATGAATGAATGAAATATGGATTCACAGTCAGAGTTAAATAACAAACAAAATGATCGACCTAAACACAGTTCTGAGAGTTAAAACAAACAGACAGAGAGAGAGAGAGAGAGAGAGAGAGAGACAGAGTTCTTTATGAGAAGGCAGAGAGACACCCCCACCCCCACCCCCAAAAAATGAAACAGTCAGACTGACACAGACATTCTATAAATAACATAGTCAATGACAGACATCTACAGATCATGAAAGACGAACGAAAAGGCCAACCAAAACAAAAAGTCAGACATAGACAAGCATGACTTCAAACAGACAGACAGAAGACAATGGGAAAACAGAGACATGGAGACAAAGACAAGAACAGAGAACATGGAGACAAAGAGAAAGAATTACAGAGAACATGGAGACAATGAAAGCATTGAGACAAACAAAAGAACAACAGAGAACACGGAGACAAAGATCAGAACAACAGAGAACACTGAGACAAAAAACAGAACAACAGAGAACATGGAGACAAAGAGAAGAACAGATAACGTGGAGACAAAGAGAAAAGCAACAGAGAACATGGAGACAAAGAACAGAACAACATGAGACATGAGACAAAGAACAGAACAGAGGACATTGAGACAGAAAATGAAACAGAGAACATTGAGACAGAGACAAGAACAGAGAAAATGGAGACAAGAACGGAACAGAGAACATTGAGACAGAGACAAGAACAGAAAACGAGACAAAGACAAAAACAGAGAACATGGAGAACAGAAAAGAACACAGAAACATGGAGACAAAGAACAGAACAACAGAGAACAATCACACAGAGACAAGAACACAGAACATGGAGAGAAAGAAAAGAACAACAGAGAACATCCAGACAAGGAAAAGAACAGAGAACATAGGACAAAGAACAGAACAGACAACATTGAGACAAAGAAAAGAACAACAAGAACATGAAGACAGAGAAAGAACAACAGAGAACACAGATAAAGAAAAGAACAACAGAGAACATGGAGACAGAGAAAAGAACAACAGAGAACATCAGATAAAGAAAGAACAACGAGAACATGGAGACAAAGAAAAGAACACAGAGAACATCCAGACAAAGAAAAGAACAACAGAGAACATAGAGACCAAAAAAATCAGAAACATGGGACAGAGAAAAGAACAGAGAACATTGAGACAAAGAAAAGAACAACAGAGAACATTGATTGAGATAAAGAACAGAACAGACATCATCCAGACAAAGAACAGAACAGACATCCACGACAAAGAAGAAGACAGACATCATCCGACAAAGAAGTAGAACAGACATCATCCAGACAAAGAAAGAACAGACATCATCCAGACAAAGAACAGAACAGACATCATCCAGAACAAAGAAGGACAGCGAATATGGAAACAGAGAAAAACAGAGAAGACAGAAACAGACAACACGGGGGAAAACAGAGAGACATGACATAACAATATAGAGAAACACCTGGGGAAAAACAAAGTGCAGCATGGCAAGAAAGCTAGCTGTAGGAGAAAAACTATTATGACACACAGACAATAGTAATAACAACCGTAATGAGACCGGGAAGAATAGAGCAGAAACAGAGAGGGAGGGAGAAGGAGGAAGGAATGGGGAGAATGGGGGAGGGAAGAGGGAGACAGGAGAGAGAGAGAAGAGACTGACTGAGATGATGACTGGGTGAATGAATGAATGAATGAATGATAATCTTTACTTCTCAAGGGTTACAGATAAGCAAACACAGAGAGATAGAGAGAGAGAGTGAATGAATGAATGAATGAATGAATGAATCTTTATTTTTCAAGGGTTATAGATTAGCATTCAGAGAGAGAGAGAGAGAGAGAGAGAGAGAGAGAGAGAGAGAGAGAGAGAGAGAGAGAGAGTGAGTGAGTGAGTGAGTGAATGAACGAATGAATGAATGAATGAATGAATGAACAATCTTGATTTGTCAAGGGTTACAGATAAGCATTCACAGAGAGAGACAGAGAGAGAGAAAGAAAGAAAGAATGATTCAATGAATAATCTTTACTTTTCAAGGGTTACAGATAAGTATTCACAGAGAGATAGAGAATAAATGAATGAATGAATGAATGAATCTTTATTTTTCAAGGGCTACAGATAAGCATCCACAGAGAGAGAAAATGAATGAATGAATGAATGAATGAATCTTTATTTGTCAAGGGTTACAGTTACGCATTCACAAAGAGAGACGGAGAGAGAAAGAATGAATGAATGAATGAATAATCTTTATTTTTCAAGGGTTACAGTAAGTGTTTACAGAGAGAGAGAGAGAGTATGAAAACATTAGGGGGGGGGGGGGGGGGGGGGGGGAGCTGAGATATTGGCAAATTGAGACAGAGAAGGAAAAAAAAGAGACAGTTAAACAATAAAACACAAACATGACAAGTAGACCACAGACAAATCAGAAAGCATGTCCAGCACTTACTTCACACACACAAACACACACAAAACACACACAACACACACACAACAACACACACACACATACACACACACACACACACACACACACATACACATACATTTAGAGCAGCAAAGAGACATAAAATGAAAACGACATAGCTTGACAAACAAAAACAGAGACATGGTGAAAGATTTCTTGACAGCAAAGACACAGACTCATAAACGACTACAGAGACAGACAAACAAGCAAAGACACGTTGTATAGGCCTAGATACACAGTGAAGAAACAGACAGAAAACACGACAGCAAGGACACAGACTCATAAATAAGTACAGGGACAGAAAAAACAAGCAAAGACACGGCGTATAGACCTAGATACACAGTGAAGAAACAGACAGAAAAAGACAAAACAGAAAAGAGACAAACAGAAACAGAGATAATATATGATAACATAAAAGCTATTGGGTGACAAACAGAACAGATGTGGGGGGAAAAACCAAGATAAAAGAAAGAAACCCTGACACATGATGAATGTATAGAAAAAAAAGGGAGGGTGAAAGTGATTAACACAAGTTTCTAAACTCTGACACTGTAAAGTACTACTAAGGGTTAAGCTTCATCATCGCCGGGACCTCTTGATGAAGGCTCATCCAGGAACCCCAAACTCGAGTCAGGTCAGGCCAGAGGTATGATCCTTATTAACAAAAAGAAGCCTAAAATGCCGTCATTGAAAGATATATTATTTTCTAGAGCTTTATGTTTGTTTGTTTAATTGAATCTTTGATAAATCATTTTCAAAATGATTAAGAAGTTTTAAGGGGTTATCTGCACTTGTTTTCCTCCACCACTATTTCCTCAATAATTAATGCATTATGTAGTCAAGTGGGGAATTGCATCTCTTGTAAATCCAAGTGTGGGCCATTTATTATTCTCCCCCCCAACATCTCTTGCCTGTGCTTGCACTCTAAGTAATAATAATAATAATAATATATGGAATTTATATAGCGCTGAATCTTGTAGAAAACAAACAAATCGAAGCGCTTGCACTCAATCATTTACAGGCAGGCAACTCTCCTTAAACATAATGAGCAACAGATTTCAAATCCATGCGCGCGCACTACGCACGCACACGCACGCACGCACACACACACACACACACACACACACACACACACACACACACACACACACACACACACACACACACACACACACACACACACACACACACACACACACACAGAACAACACTTAGAAGGTGAAAGATGTTGTTGAAAATTAGGGATAGATATGTGGGGGGAAAGTCTCAGGTAGGAAATAAGTGTGTTTTGAGGCTGGATTTGAAGGTATCAAGTGAAGGCTTTTGACGAAGTGAAAGAGGGAGGTCATTCCAGGTGGATGGACCAGAAACAGAGAAGGAGCGACTGCCAACAGTGGTTTGTTTGAATCTGGGTGTTCGAAAGCACAAAGTATCTGCGGCTGAACGAAGGGAACGGGATGGAGTGTACAGGTGAAGACAGTTACAGAGATAAGAGGGTGCAGATTTGTGGAGACATTTGAAACAGAGGGTATTGATGTGGTGGCAATGTTTTGGGTTAATATGTAGTTAAGACTGACCACTTGGCTGGATACAAAAAACTTATGACCACCCTTGCATCCTTTCAATAGGATCTCCTAACATGAGGCACAAAGATTCACTTGGTGTTTACTATAATTTTCCTATTAATATTTGTTATTTTGTGAAACATATATCTGAAGCATATTTTCTTTCTTTCTATTTTCTTTCTCTTTTTATCATCGTCTTTTGATGGCAGCATAAAAAGGCCACAGGAATATCAACCATGCTTGTGAATGTGACTGACACTTCTTCTAAATTTTGAAAAGTGTCTCGTTGTAAGCTACCACACCAGATCAAGCTTCAATCATTGCCGGGATCTTTAATGAAGACTCGTCTAGAAGTCGGAACTCAAGTCAGGTCAGGCCAAAGGCATGGTCCTTACTGTATCTTTGATTAGTCATTTTTAAAACAATTAAGGCGTTGTAAAACGATTGAGAAGTTGTACGTGGTTACCTGTGCTTAGTTTCTTTGGAAGTACAGAAAAAAGCAGTATAGACTGGAGGTACAGGGAGAAATCATCACACACTGGAGGTACAGCAGAAATCATCACAGACTGGAGGTACAGCAGAAATCATCACAGACTGGAGGTAAGAAGAAAAGCATAGCAGACTGGAGGTATACAAAAATGCATTAGAGACAGAATCAGTACAGACTGCAGGTACAGAAACACTGCAGGTACAGACACAAGCATTACAGACTGCAGGTACAGAAACACTGCAGGTACAGAAACAAACATCACAGACTGCAGGTACAGAAACACTGCGGGTACAGAAACACTGCAGGTACAAAAACACTACGGGTACAGAAACACTGCAGGTACAGAAACAAGCATTACAGACTGCAGGTACAGACACAAACATTACAGACTGCAGGTACAGAAACAAACATCACAGACTGCAGGTACAGAAACACTGCGGGTACAGAAACACTGCAGGTACAGAAACACTGCAGGTACAGAAAAACAAGCATTACAGACTGCAGGTACAGAAACACTGCAGGTACAAAAACACTGCAGGTACAGAAACAAGCATTACAGACTGCAGGTACAGAAACACTGCAGGTACAAAAACGCTGCAGGTACAGAAACGAACATTACAGACTGCAGGTACAGAAACAAGCATTACAGACTGCAGGTACAGAAACAAGCATTACAGACTGCAGGTACAGAAACGAACATTACAGACTGCAGGTACAGAAACACTGCAGGTACAGAAACGAACATTACAGACTGCAGGTACAGAAACACTGCAGGTACAGAAACGAACATTGCAGACTGCAGGTACAGAAACAAGCATTACAGACTGCAGGTACAGAAACAAACATTACAGACTGCAGGTACAGAAACGAACATTACAGACTGCAGGTACAGAAACACTGCAGGTACAGAAACACTGCAGGTACAGAAACGAACATTGCAGACTGCAGGTACAGAAATCGAACATTACAGACTGCAGGTACAGAAACACTGCAGGTACAGAAACGAACATTGCAGACTGCAGGTACAGAAACGAACATTACAGACTGCAGGTACAGAAACACTGCAGGTACAGAAACACTGCAGGTACAGAAACGAACATTGCAGACTGCAGGTACAGAAACAACATTGCAGACTGCAGGTACAGAAATGAACATTACAGACTGCAGGTACAGAAACGAACATTACAGACTGCAGGTACAGAAACGAACATTACAGACTGCAGGTACAGAAACACTGCAGGTACAGAAACACTGCAGGTACAGAAACGAACATTACAGACTGCAGGTACAGAAACGAACATTACAGACTGCAGGTACATAAATCAGCATTACAGACTGCAGGTACAGAAACACTGCAGGTACAGAAACGAGCATTACAGACTGCAGGTACAGAAACAAGCATTGCAGACTGCAGGTAAAGAAACACTGCAGGTACAGAAACACTGCAGGTAAAGAAACGAACATTACAGACTGCAGGTAAAGAAACGAACATTACAGACTGCAGGTACAGAAACACTGCAGGTAAAGAAACGAGCATTGCAGACTGCAGGTACAGAAACAAGCATTACAGACTGCAGGTACAGAAACAAGCATTACAGACTGCAGGTACAGAAACAAGCATTACAGACTGCAGGTACAGAAACACTGCAGGTACAGAAACAAACATTACAGACTGCAGGTACAGAAAAACAAGCATTACAGACTGCAGATACAGAAAAACAAGCATTACATTACAGACTGCAGGTACAGAAACACACGCAAGACTGCAGTAAAGAAACACATTGCAGACTGCAGGTACAGAACAACATTACAGACTGCAGTACAGAAAACAACATTACAGACTGCAGGTACAGAAACAAGCATTACAGACGCAGGACAGAAACACTGCAGGTACAGAAAAAACAGTACAGACTGCAGTACAGAAACAACTTACAGACTGCAGTAAAAAAAAGATAATTTACAGACTGGAGGTGAAAGCAAAAACCATCACCAGAGCAGGCTCAGAAAAAAACAAAACATGTAAACCCAAAGTTACATGAACACTAGAGATAAAAAATACTTTGTGACATGAGGGTAGCAGAAGCATTCAGACAACAAACAACAAAGCAGACAAAAACCAAGCATACAGAATGCAGGAAGAAAGACATAAGTCATGATACAACAATACAACAGTTAAAACACATTAGACTGGACTGAATACAACAGGTACTTGGCAATACACCCACGGCACACAAAAACAAAATCTTATACACCTGACTTCATGCAATAAAGAAGCAAAATACATTAGCTGCTGAGGTAGCAACCAATACACACACAGATGACAACAATAAAATACAAACACCAAAAAGCAGACACCTATATGAATCAACTATAGAATCATTACCCCACACAATAACTGTAGAATGTGTACATACAGATGGTTAATGTTTGAGGGAAAAGAGCAATAACACACACACACACACACCACACAAAACACACACAACACAGAATGCATGCTCGTAGATCCCAAACTATATGTGCATGAACAAACATGTATACAACATGTTTACAAACACGCATGTATGTACTACCTTGAATACAATGTGCATACTTGCGCATGCTTACACCCACGTGCACACACACAACTAACTCTCTATCTCTCTCTCTCACCTCCTGTCACTGTCTCTCTCTTGATATTCATCTATTGGTCAATAAAGTACATGCATACACATACCATTTCCTTACTGGGGGTGGGGGTGGTATGTGCACACACATATGCACACCCACACGCACATGCACACACGTATATATAATATGCAAACACACAAAAACAAACACGCCTATTATATGCAAGCACACACACACATACACAAACTCACACACCCACACACACATGCACACGCTCACACATGTATACACACACACGTGTCTAACATCTTTTTGTAGTGGATAAATGTCAGAATGTTCAAACAAACACACACACACACAACACGCACACAGTTAATACTTTTTGATCCACAATTCAAATTGTCTTATGAAGTGGAGAAAGAAACAAAATACAACAGACAACAGACACAGATTCAGGAGATTTGCATGTTAATTCTCACAAATTCAAATTAGGAGAATCAGACATGTATAGCAGACAGACACAGTAAGAGAGAAAAGAAAACAAAGATACAGACAGACAACAGACACATCAACCTTAAGACAAGGAAAAGAGAGAAAGACCCTCTCCAGACATTAATATTCCCTACGAGAGACAGAAGCCATAATGATAAAGAGAAGATGGAATGATATACTTGAATGACAGATGCGATGAACATTGCAATAGAAAGAGCAAAATTCTCATCTCTCTCTCCTCTCTCTATCTACTACCTCTCCTTCTCACACACCACACACACACCACACCATATCTCTTTACTCTCTCTCCTCTCTCTCTCTCTCTCTCTCTCCTCCTCTCTCTCTCTCTCTCTCTCTCTCTCTCTCTCTCCTCTCTCTCTCCTCTCTCTCTCTCTCTCTCTCTCTCTCTCTCTCTCTACCACACACACACACACACACAACATGATCTCTGCGTGTATGGTTCTCTCTCTCTCTCTCTCTCTCTCTCTCTCTCTCTCTCTCTCTTTCTCTCTCTTCTTCACACACATATATATGCATACACAAGTACATGCACGCACACACTCGCATATTCAATTCAGTTCTACATACATGGATTTATACATACATAACACATCCATACATATTATGTATACAACATGTATAGTACACAGACAGACAGACAGACAAGACAAGACAAGACAGACATTTTGTCAATCCTTCATCCTTACACACAAACCCCCCTCCCCTGCCCCCCCCCCCCCTGCCCCCCACCTCCATCCCCATCATCCTCCCTTCACCTTTTCCCACTCCTCTGGGAATATACACACACAACACACACACACACACACACACACAGCACGTATGTGCGTGCACACACACATACACACACAACAAACACACACACATACACACACAACACACACAACACACACACAAAACACATGTAGTTCATGTACACACTTACACACAACCTCCATCCCCATCATTCTCCCTTCACCTTTTCCCACTATTCTGGGATATACACACATAAAACACATGTGTACACATGCACACACACACATGCACGTGCGCTCACACACACACACACATACACACACAACAAACACACACACATACACACACAACACACACACACATGTAGTTCATGTACACACTCACACACAACCTCCATGGATCCCCATCATTCTCCCTTCACCTTTGCCCACTCCTCTGGGATACACACACACACACAACACACACACATGCACACACACAAACAACACACACACACAACAAACACACACACACACACACACACTCACATACACACACAACACACACCACACAAACATACACATATAGTTAGTGTACACATTCACACACACACAAACACACACAACACAGACACACACACACACACACACACACAACACACACACACACACACACACACACACATACACACACACAGAGGCAGACAGAAAACAGGACTAGTTTCCATAGATAATGATATTCAGGCTGTAACACAGAATACTGGCTGGAGTTGGCAAACCAAGGCACCAATCCCTTTGAAATGTCTTCAGTACAGCTGCTGATTCATTCCTGGTACCCCATGTAGGGGAGTGGGAGGGGGGAGAGGGGGGGAGGGGGGGGGGGGTTAAGGGATGGGATGATGATTTTGATGTTGATGATGATGATGATCATGATGATGGGGAGGTGGGGGAGATGGGGAGACGCGGATATTTTCTATTCGAAAAAAAATTTGAACATATTTTTTTGGTTTAACTTTTAAAATAACAAAGAGAGAGAGAGAGAGACAAACAGACAGACAGACAAACACAGACAAACAGACACAAACAGAGAGACAGACAGCCAGAGATAGACATGGAAAGACAAGAGAGAACATGTGTGGAGTACCATATATCTTTAACATGATGATTAATTCTGTAGTAATAAAAAAAAAAAAAACTCTTTAGAATAGAAATAATGAGGACTTTGCGAGAAAGACAGGAAGAGAAAAAAGGAAGAAACAACAGAAAGAGAGAACAAGACAAAGCAGAAGAAAGGGAAAACGAACAACCCAAAGAGAAAGAGCAGAAAAAGACAAAGAAATTATACGATATAAAATTAATAATCAAGCCAACGTAACGTGCTTCTCTATAAGCCAAACCCGACAACAGAAGACATTTATAATCATATGAGCTGGAACTGTGACGCTGACACAACCAGATAGCAGAGACAGTCTTGAAAACAGAGACAATGACGTTATTGATGACGACGGCAACACGCTGATGATGATGATTGATGATGATGATGACAACGACGATGACGGACGACGACGACGATGATGATGATGATGATGATGATGATAAGAACAAGAATAGTGACAACCATTACCAACAATACTGTCATCAATAATTATCACCCAACAACTTCATCATCACCACCACCACCACCAACAACATCATCAACAACAACCTCATCATCAACAGCAACACCATCATCATCATCATCATCAACATCGTCAACAACACCAGCACCACCAACATCATCAACAACGACCTCATCAACAACAACATCATCATCAACAACAACAAAATCATCATGAATGATACCACAACCACAACCACCACCACTACCACAACCATCACCTCCACCATCACCACCACCACCATCACGATCACCACCACCACCACCACCCACCCACCCAACCTGCCATAACAAACGGACAGTCAGGTATGTAGCTACCTCCCCCCCCTCCCTCCTTACCTCGCACTGCTCACAGCCCCATTTGACCGAGTACCCAGAGTTGCAGTCATAGCGATCCAGTAATCCTTTGAACTGCTCGAAGCGCTCCTCGGCCAACTCATCCAAGGTCAAGAGTCGCTGCAAGCGCTGGACACAATCCCTCTTAGAGCACAGACATCCCCTATCCCGGGCAGCACCCCTGCCCCTGCCCCTGCCCCGACCCCTGTCCCTGTCCCTCTCCCTGTCCCCACCCCCGCCCCCACCCCCGCCCTGACCCTTGCAGTCTTCATCACACCAACGTTCGTGATGACCTCGCTCCCCGCTGCCCGAAGAGGCAGGAGGCCCCGAGGAATGGAGGAAAGCACAAGGGAGTAGATAGGCCAGGGAGAACTGACTGCAGAAGGGCAGCTGCGTGGACAGCAGCGCGTGCAGTCGCCGCTGCCGGGTGCCGCACGAGCAGGACTGACACATCATCCAGTGCGTGAGCGTGGACCGGCGGCACCTCTCGCTGTGGGGGTTGGAGGGGTCGGAGTGGTTGAAGGGCGTGCAGGAGCGACAGTCGCACAGGTCGGGCAGCTCCTTCACCTGCTCCATCGTCTCCCTGCACAGCTGCCGGGCATCCTTGCCGCTGCCCTCCTCATCCTCCTCCCCATCCTCCTCATCCTCCTCCTCCTCCTCCTCCTCAACGTCCTGGAGGGGGATGTCACGTCGTTGTGTGTGTGAGGCAGGAGGGGAGTCCAGCTGAAGGTAGAGATTTCCTCCTGGCAGGCGGTGCTGATACAGCGCTTCTTGCTGATGAGGACCTTGAGCTGGCGGGTGAGGATGAGGCGACGGGGCGTGCACATCTTGCTGCTGAATCACCACTTGCAGTGGCGCCGCTGGAAGACCTCGGTTGTTGTTGTTGTTGTTGTTGTTGTTGTTGATGTTGTTGTTTGTTACTGTAGACGTCATCGTGTGAGGACGTGGACGACTTGGACAAAGAAGACGACGGGGGAGGTGAGTAAGAGAAGGAGGTCAGAGAAGGGTTGGGGTGATGCTGGGAGGAGTGTCTGTGAGAGGAGGAAGAGGAAGAGGAGGAGGAGGAAGGGTGTTGCCGGTGAGGGTGGGAACCTGAGGATCGTCTGAGCAGCAGTCTCTGAAGCTGGATCCCCCACCCGTGACACTGATCCTGGCGGGGCGGCGGGGGCAAGGAGTCGTCGGGCAGGGACCTCTGGCCCCCAAAACCAGCAAGGGGTGGGGGCGGGTGGCGGGGCGCTCTGGCACTTTCTGTCCTGCGGGCTGCGGAGTCCCCACCCACCCGACCTTCTTCTCCTCCTCCTGCTCTTCTTCCACCACCACCACCACCACCACGGTCTCTGGGAGGGGCGGGCGCCCCAGAGAGGGGCTGGGGGGGAGAGCTGGGGGGTGCGGGGCGGGTGGCGGCCCACACGGGGGGCAGGAGGTGCGCGGCCAGCAAGGACACCAGCATGGCGTAGCCGAACACTTTGGGCCGCCACCGGCGCAAAGCAGCCGTGGCCACGGCCACACGACAGCGACAACATCGCTCCCACGTCGTCCTTGTGGCCGTGGTCGTGGCCGTGGTGGCCGTGGTCGTGGCCGTGGTGGCCGTGGTGGGTGCGGTGACCAGAGGCGTCCCCGACCCCCTGAGGCCTGTCATGGTGCCTGCCCCGTCCTGCCCACCACATCCACTACGGGCGGCACCCCCCACCTGCAGGTCAACGGCGCCCAGCGCAGCAGCAAGGTCACGTTGCGGTGACACCCTCCCCCTCCCCGGCACACCAACACCATCAGCGACAGCGACAGCCGCCTCCTCCTCCAACACTGACACTGCTGTCGAGGAGGGCGTGGGGAAGGAGGATGGATGTATGTCACTGTCAGGTCAGCAGTGAGAGAATGACGACTGCCTACATATCAAATCCTCCTCCCACCTTCGTCGTCATCTCGCGGCTTCAGCAGCATCAGCATCTTCTTCATCATCATCACCATGAGCATCGTCAACATCACCACCACCACCAACAACAACCACCACTCGCGTCTGGAGCCACCACGGTGTATCACCGCCACCATACACATAGGCCTACACTCTTCACACACATACCAAGGTTTGACGATGACGACGACGACGACGACGACGGAGGCGGCGACGATGACTGCAGCCACACACCACTGCTACAACAACCACCACCACCACCACCAACACCACCAACAACAACTACACCACCACCACCACTACTACTACTACCGCCGACACCTTGATACATGTAGAGTTCCCTTCGTCAAACCATGCTGGCTTGCTACTACAGGCCTAGCCTCCTCCTACCACACCAGAAAACCAACAATTTCTCACACAAAACCACAGCCCTGGGAGTACAGAGGCACCCCCACCCCCCTTTAACCAATTTTTTTTTTTACAAAACAACCCAACCAACAACAAAAAAACAACCAACCAACCAACCTAGCACCCCAAACACAGCAGCAGCATCGGCTAGGCTAGGCTAGGCAAGGCTAGGCCAGGCAGGGTTTAGGCTAGGCTAGGCTATCAACAACACCTCACATTGCCACACTCCCCCACACAGGCTGACAATGTCGGCTTCAGTGGCAGTGGCAAGAACCCCCAACCCGCACACCACTGGTAGGCCTAATAGCAGACACGCGCCGAGAACACTTGTTGCGCAGGCAAAGGAATCAGAGCCTGGTTTTCAATCTCAACTCTCTCTCTCTCTCTCTCTCTCTTTCTTCTTCTTCTTTCTTCTTTCTTTCTTTTTTTTTTTGTGTTGTTGTTTGCCTCAACCACTGTCGAGAAGGGAGAAAGAAGCAACAAGCCGCAAGGAAGAAGTAAGTAGTAGTAGGAGTAGTAGGCTAGTAGTGGTAGAAGTGGAAGAAGAAAAGACACACGAGAGAGGTTTTGGGAAGAAGAAGCAGCAGCAGCAGCAAACGCGAATGGAGTAAGAAGCACAGAGGGAACAAGCTTGATGTGTAGAAGGTCGTCTCCAGTATTCCCAATATTCTCTCTCTCTCCTCCTTCTCCTAAATCCGGTTCCCCCAGCAACACACACCGTTTCTCCTTCTTCTTCTTCTTCTTCTTCTCCTTCTCCGTGGGCTCAACCCATCTCTCGACTCTCTCTGCTGGTCATGGTTTCGCCTGGATTTTTCATCCTGCTTCTGTGTGTGTGTGAGAGAGAGAGTGAGTGAGAGAGTGAGAGTGAGGAGCACAGAGAGAGAGAGAGTGAGTGAGTGAAACGGTGAGAGAGGGAGTAGTAGAGATGGAGAGAAGGAGAGACTGTGGAGAGAAGACTCTTGTGCCACACACGCACACACGCACACACACACGGGGAGGAAAAAGATGGCGTTTGCAGACTGCCGATAGATGCAGTCGTGGTTGGAAGTCGTAGTAGTAGACAGCCGACGGCGGTGGCACTAAGGTAGTGAGAGAGAGAGAGAGAGGTGGGGGAGGGGGGGGAGGTGGAGAGAGAGAAGTGGGGGTGAGAGAGAGAGAGAGAGAAGGAGGGCGTGGGGGTAGGTGGTGGGGGAGGGGGGGGGAGAGTAGAAAGAGTACAAGAAATGGGTGGTGGGGGGGGGGGGGGGGTAAGCAGAGGGAGGAGGAAGAAGGAGGAGATGGTGTTAGTGGTGGTGAAGGTGGTGGTGGTGGTGGTGGTGGTGGTAGTGAGGGGTGCTGCTTGCTACACAGGGAACTGACACGGCTGGTCAGCGGTAGGCTACAGGCGGCAGAAGGAGGAGGAGGAGGAGGTAGAGGAGAGGAGGATGAGGATGAAGGAGGGTGGGGGGTGTAGGGAAGGAGGGGGAGGGGGAGAGGGGGCTGGAAGAGCAGCGGCCATGTCAGGCAGGACTAGTGGTAGGCTACAGTACAGCCAAGCTTCCCCACCCCCCACCCCCCATCCCTCCCCCTCCATCCCCCCCACTGCTGCTCCATCTTCCTTCCCCTAGTCCTGATATGACGCTCGCCAAGCGCTTGCCCGTCCGCCCGCCTTGCTCGGCCTCTGAAGAAGAGAGAGAGAGAGAGAGAGAGGCAGAGAGACAGAGAGAGACTGCTCGCTCTCTCTCTCTCTCTCTCGCTCTCTCTCTCCTCTCTCTCTCTCTCTCTCTCTCTCTCTCCCCCTCTCTCTCTCTCTCTCTCTGTGCTGCTGTTGCTGCTGCTGCTGCTACTTGCTCGCTGCCGCTGCTTGCCCGCTCGAAAAGAGTAAGAGAGAGAGAGAGAGAGACAGAGCGCCGGCCTCTGCCTACTTACTTGCCTTGCTTTATATTATTACTACTACTAGGCCTACGGCTGATTATGTGTTGTGCGCCTTCTCCTCTCTCTCTCTCTCTTGCTCTCTCTCTCGCTCTCTCTCTCTCTCTCTCTCTCTCTCCTCGCTCCTCTCTCTCTCTCCGCTCTCTCTCTCTCTCTCTCTCTCTCTCTCTCTCTCTCTCTCTCCTGTCTCTCCCTCTCTCTCTCTCTCTCTCTTGCTCTCGATCTCTCTCGCTCTCTCTCTCTCTCTCTCTCTCTCTCTCGATCTCTCTCTCGCTCTGTGTGTGGCGGTGGATGTGTCACAAACACGCACCACATACACACACAAGAGTTCTTTCTTCTTCCCAATTCGTCATGCGCGCTACACACACAGACAGCACAGCACACAGACGACACATAATACACCCACCCACCAAATAAAGGGAAGCAAGCACGCACGCACGCACCACGCACACACACACACACACACACACACACACAAAGCATTCACAGAAGACGGACGACGAAACGGTCGGTCACCAACCACTACCACCACCACCACTACCACCACCTTCACCCCCTCACCACATCATCACCATCGTCATCACTACCGAACCAACCACCACCACCACCACAATACCACTGCCACCTCTATCACCACTAAACCTCCTCCCTGTCTTTCTCCCTCTTACTCTCCACCCTCCCCCTATCTCCACTACCTCTCTCTCTCTCTCTCTCTCTCTCTCTCTCTCTCTCTCTCTCTCTCTCTCTCTCTCTCTCTCTCTCTCTCTCTCTCTCTCTCTCCTCTCTCTCTCCTCTCTCCCCCCCCTCCCCCCACGACCACGGCTACTACTACAGCCACGCGTGTCAGTACAGACTTGTTCGCTGATGCTGTGTAGGGTGGGTGACGGTGGGGGGAAAGCGCCGAGATGACAGGACAGGGGTGGAGGGGGGAGGGGGGGGGTGGAGAAGTGGGGCGGTGGGGGAGGGGGGGGGGTGGGGGTGGTCGGAAGAAGGAAGGGGGGGGGGGGGAGAGGGGGAGTAGTAGAGAATCTTCTTGAGTGAGAAGAAACACACACAACACACATATATGACAGCATACACAGACTTATAGCAGGGGCACAGAGAGAGAGAGAGAGGAGAGGAGGGGGGAGAGAGAGAGAGACAGACAGACAGAGAATGACAGAGACAGATAGAAATTTACTACTTTCAAAACAACAACAACTCTGGGTTACATGAAGATATGCATTAAAATAATGTACAGATCTCTTCACACATTTGAGAGTGAGAGAAAGAAAGAGAGACAGACAGAGACAAAAACAGACAGAGACAGACAGACGGACAAACACAGACAGACAGAAAGAGACAAGAGACAGATCGACAGCACTGAACACTGAACAAATTTAATGTACATCAGCAGTGTTGACTGAGAGATGAGACTATAAACCGAGGCCCCGTGTGTGAACGCATGCAGAACATCTTGCGCACACGTTAAATCCTGTTCCGCTTTTCGAAAGAGTAGGCCATTGTGTGCCGGTGGGAACAGAGGACAAAATTTACAAAACCGCATACACACGGGGACTGGATGTAAAAAAGCACATGAGTGCTTATTCCATTATCCTCGATATAAAAGAATTTTTTTAAAATAAATAAATAATAGAGAGTGGGAGAGTGAGAGAGAGAGGGGGAGGGAGGGAGGGAGACAGACAGACAGACAGACAGTTGTTTATCGCCATTGACATCACAGTCCTACTGCCAAAGGAGCACAAAATAAACTCCTGTATTCGAGACATGGCATACCACTGGAGATAAAAAGCAAACAAATAATCACACTTACCAATGAAGAAGAAAAAAACCTGAAACGAACGGAAAGATATGATCAGAAAAAATCTAGGGAAAAAAAGCAGAGTTCAAATGTCAAAAAATAAACACTGAAATAAAGAGTTACTTGGGTAAACCTTCCAGGTGACCATTCGGCAAATCATAAAATTAACGACCAACTGGATACTTCAGTACACCCATGCAGGCATACTTTGGTATAGCTACACGTGGCCAAATTCTATATCTATCCTTTCCACGCCTTTATATAAAGTCGTCGATATTTTATGTGAAAACACAAATGAAGATAAAAGTGTTATTCGACCACCTGACATTATAGGCAACAACAACGGTCAGCCATTTAATCACAGTGCAAATGTGAAAATGTGAGTTAGAAATGACAGAACCTGTCATTAATCATACTGAAACACCCTGTTGATTGGAATACTGTTTTCTTGCTTCTACAATCCCAAGCAAGGGCGACAAACTCTGCGAAAGATTTTGGAAATATTTCATCTTCGATAAAAGTACATCTTGTTTTTCAATATTTCTTATTAAAAGCATGGTTTTTCTGACGAATTTTACTGTGTTCCTTGCTTTAAAAAAAAGTGGATTTCATCTTCCTTTTGGGCACCACACATGGGAGAGAGGGGGGGGGGGGAGTGACCCTGTTGATGTGTCAGAGAGAAACCATCTGTTGGATGCATTTTATCCTAGACGTCTTCACCTTAGACATGCAAGGCCGCTTCTATGCCATTTATGTGGTGTGTGACCTTTAATATAATTATCTTTTCTGCCTGAAATAAACTTTTGAATGAGGAGAACTAACTGTTACTTGTCCAATTCTTCTATGTGTGCATGCCAGCCTTGTTTGTATGAAGCAATTGCTATATCTTTAAATTCACAAAGAAAACTGTGTTCAAAACACCCCCCTGACACATCCACACACTACCAAGTCCATACACTAGTTAACAATTTTTGGACCCAAAAATTGCCCAGTGTTGTTTACCGGTTTCGAATTGCGTTACTAGCATTTGATACGTTTGTTTACACAACCTTGGTATTGACTGCTGTGTTAATTTTAGCCAATGTTTTATACATTCTATCTGTGTTTTTATTATATACAGAGGAAGACGACTAGTTTCACCATGCAACATATTATTAGACGAATGCAATAGTTCCGATAGGAAACGCTTAATGGCATGTTTCTTTTCCATTTCTCTCTATTATCAAATAATCTCCATATTTCTGCACGATACATTAACAAGGTTTTTTAAATAGATCTTTGTTCAGAAAACATGAAACACAAATTGAGAGCAATAATAAGCAAACAGCTTATGACATGCTCAAAACAATATAATTAGCTGACTCATGTTTTGGGGGCAGCTAATAAGCATAAATAAGGTTGAGTGAACAAGGTAGTGCATTCCAAACATCAATTTTAGATCAAACAATGAAGACCTTTAACGCTTCCTTTATGTTCGTTGCAATCATGTTCATACTGCCCCAGTTTATCTTCATTTGTTCGTCGTTTCATTCATGTATTGAGTGCAAGTTTTCATGTTTACATTCATATATACACCTTTTAGCTGTCATAAGTAAGCAAAGGAGAAAAATGCAAAAAATAATTGTAATACGCTACCCACTAACTGATACTAAACTGGAGTTACAGCAAATAGTGTTGTGTGGGTGGGGGGGGGGGGGGGGGGGGGAAAGAGTGGGGGGGGTGGGGGGGGGGGTGGGGAGGGGGGGGAGTAGCGGGGTGGGGAAGGGAGGGGAGGGGGGGGGGGGGGGGGGGGGGAAGAGGGGGGGGGAATAAGGCGTTAGACATTAAAGAAAGCAGTCGGTAATGCTAGCAAAACAAAAATAAGATATTAATAACAATAAATTTTAAAAAACATTCACACAAACTACAGCAGCGGGCAACAGCACACGTGACAACATAAATCACACAACAACACCCACACACACACACACACAAATCTGAACTCTACACACACAAAACACACACACACACACACACAAATCTGAACTTTTCTACACACACACACACACACACACACACACACACCACACAAAAAATGTCTCTAACAGGAAGTGTCAGCTCATAATTCTAATAATTCTTAATAATTCATATTTCAGAGATGTAAAAAGTAACATTCCATCATAAATTTTGTCATTTCGGGGGACGGGGAGGGGGTTGGTTTTGGGTTTTTGTTTATTTACTAGAATCGCTTTACTCTATCAATATAAATTTACACACTGTTTTGATAATGTAGGTATTACGCATTTAGGTCATTGTTGGTCATCATACTTGTTTACATCTATCAATTTACTGTATAATGATTTGAAGGTACTTATTCATTCATTATTCATATTTAGCATCTGCAAAGATTCTATGTTGTCTTCTTTTTTTATACACTTCTTTTAAAACAACAACAACAACAATAACAACAACAACAACAAACAAACAAACAAACGTCGCGCGCGCGCGGGCGTGCGTGTGTGTGTAAAATGTGCTTTACTGGTCTGGGGATTTCATTATTTAGTGTGCGTGCGTGCGTGCGTGCGCGCGCGCGCGCGCGTGTGTGTGTGTATGTGTGTGTTGT
>CM054155.1:25347690-25352690 GCA_028751875.1 Rapana venosa | reverse complement strand
AGACAGACAGACAGATAGAGAGATAGAGAGATAGATGGACAGATAGACAGATAGATAGACAGAGAGACAGACAGATAGATAGATAGATAGACAGACAGACAGACAGACAGGCAGACAGATAGAGAGATAGAGAGATTAGCACATATTTTCCCCTGCTCCCACTTTACTGAAGCTAGTTGTAGATATAATAAGGTCAACGGTAGAGACTTGCATTCTTGAAGGAAGTCAGAAGAAATGGCGTTTATGTCAGCCTCCTTTCTCTTTCTCTGTGTCAGTGATAGCTCTAGATATGATAAGGTCAGCGGTAGACACTTGCATCACTGAAGGAAATCAGGGTGGGGGGGAGGGATTCTTGTAAGAACTTTCTTTCTTTGTGTCAATTTATCTGACAATGTTCCAAGTATAGGTTGTTTGGTTTCAACATCTTTTATTCAATAAATGATTCTTCACCTTCACCTATCCTGTAGTCCCTTGGACCGTGGGGACACCAATGAAGATTTTGCAACCATCTTCCTCCACTCCCCGCGGTCCTCTGCTTTCCGTAGCGAATCGTTCCACACAAGGCCAGTCTGTCCACTACTCTGATGTTGTCTTCCCATCTTTTTATCTGTCTGCCTCTTCGTCTCCCTCCTTGTACTGTTCCCTGTAGGACAGTCTTGGCCAGTCCAGATGTTCGTGTGACGTTCCCGAACCACTTTTGTTTGCGTTTCTTTCACCGAAGTCGGGAGCTCTTCATATGGTCCGATAGCGTTTTTAATTCTGGCCTTCACTTCCTCATTAGTGATGTGATCTCTGTGTGAGATACCAAGGAGTTTGCGAATGTCTCTCATCTCCATTGCCTGCATCCTTATTTCAAAGTCTGCTGTTATGGTCCACGTTTCACATGCGTACATTATTACATGACTACAGATATACAAGTCAGTAACAGCATAGCAGGGGAAGAACATCAAACCACAGCTTACTGTAGTCCCACCTTCTGTTTGTGGTAAACTGGTAAAGAGCAACACTGTTATGCTTTGCGAACAAGGAGGCACCAAGCCTGCTCACAAATTTATATCACAAAGCTTTTACACATTGTGTGTCATCAAGTTAAACAACTACATACTTAGAAAGAAAACTAACTGATAATTGATTAAAAAATTTTTTTTAAGTGAAAATCACAGAACATTTTCTTTTCTTCTTTTCTTCTTCTTTTTTATTTTTTCATTAGAGAGTGGAAAAGAATGAGGAAGAAACCATACAGCTTTGAGAAACAATGATACGGCTTGTTTAGTTTAGATGACCCACGAGTGTGTGTGTGTGTGTGTGTGTGTGTGTGTGTGTGTGTGTGTGTGTAGATATATAGATATATATATATATAATTTGTTTTCTTGTCCACAGTATGAAAATCTCTCTCTCTCTCTCTCTCTCTCTCTCTCTCTCTCTCTCTCTCTCTCTCTCTCTGCGTTCCTTTACCAAGTGAGGTGTGTAGTGCCCGGTCTTCTCCTGTGCTTGTGTCTTTTACAGGAGGTCTGCCCGCTGGCCTCAGCCGACACATTCTGACATCAGAGCAGCTCATTTCAACGTACACGTTGTGTGCTGGGTATATATCTATTCGTGTTTCCGTAACCCACCCAACCCTGACATGATTTACAGGATCTTTAACGTGCATATTTGATTTCTGCATGTTTATATACACAAAAGGGAATGAAGATACTGGCAGGTCTGCACTAGAAGTTGACCTGGCATATCGTAAAAAATCTCCGTTCTTAATTCACTACATGCCGCCGCTGATATTCGAACTCAGGACTTCATGCACCCTGGGGATTGGGAAAAAAATCAAACTGTCTTAACCACTCGGCTACGGCGTCCGTCGACACTTTCTATTTAAATCATGATAGAATCGATCAGTTCACTGCCATGCTGATTTATAAAGCCTTGCCATATTTCGGTCGATTGATGGGGCAATGGCTTGATCGATGCATCAATCGATACAAGCCACGACTGGGAAACGGGGTCAGCGCCTGGTTTGGCAGTGGTCTGTCTGATACATCAGTGAAAAAGAAATGAATTCGCTTTTTTATTTCAAGATGGTAACTGAGATGTGGGGTCGGGATAGCTCAGTGGTCAGAGCACTCGCTTCCCCCCTCCCCCCTCCCCATCCCCCTCCAGCCAAGGTAAAGCAGTATCGAGCGAGGTTGCCACTTGGATGGGTGGCCGTTGTCGCGCCTTGGCTTCAGTACAGTCCTCCAGTTCACCCAGCTGTAAATGGGTACCTGCCTCTTTAGGGTCAGGGAAGGAAAAGCAGCGAGGGAGAGGAGATGGGCGCCTCCCTCAATATGCTGGCCCTTTGAGAAGCTGAGGTCTCTGACGCCTCACTCCCCTACGACCTTTACCTTTACCTTTACTGAGGTGTACGTCAGGGACACCTTTACCTTTACTGAAGTGTATGTCAGGGACACCTTTACCTTTACTGAGGTGTGTGTATGTCAGGGACACCTTTACCTTTACTGAGGTGTGTATGTCAGGGACACCTTTACCTTTACTGAGGTGTATGTCAGGGGCGGGAGAGCCTGGTGGTTAGCCCGTTGCGATCTTACAGCGCGGGTTCAAGCCAGGGTTCGAGCCACCACCGAGACGCCCATCCAAAGGGGAAGTCCCCTTGGAGTGCTAGCATCAGTGCCGACTCCACTGCCCCGGAAAGCTCTCTGGATGAGAATATCAACAGATATCCCGTGTGCGAACGCACGGAGAATGTCTTGCTTACACGTTTAAAAAAAACAAAAAAACAAGTTCTGCATTTCGGAAGAGTAAGCCATTTGTGGGAAAGGATGACAAAATTTGCAAAACTCTATACATAGAGGGGGCTGAATGTAAAAAGAAAAAGGACCTGAGTGCTTATTTTATTATCCTTGAAATAAAATGACAGAACAGATCAATAAACTTTATATTTTTATATATATATATATATATATATATATATATATATATATATATATATATATATATATTTATATATATAAAATCTTTGTGTGTCAAACAGTACTAAAATCGGAAATTTCCGCTGGGACGCAAATGCAATAACAACAGCATTAACAATGTGTGTTGTGGTGTGTGTGTGTGGTGTGTGTTGTGTGTGTGTTGTGTGTGTTGTTGCTGTCATTGTTAACAAATGTAGGTCACGGTTTGCTAAAGATTATGATACTTATCAAATTTTGTGCCATTGTGTGTGATAAATATTTACCTATTTACTGGTGTGTATTTTAAGCTATGCATGTAATCCACACGAACTTCTCGTATTATTTTTAGATAATGTTGTTATTCGTACATTATATAGATCCTTAGGTATGGTAGCTTGCTTTTGTGCTCAGTAAGATGTCCCATAACTTATGAGGTCGTTGAGGAGCGAGGTGTCAGACCGTAGCTTCTCTAGGGGCCAGCATTTTGAGGATCGTTCCCATCTCTTTACCTAATCTGTGCCTGCATATAAAATGCTATTCAAATAGATAGATAGATAGATAGATAGATAGATAGATACCCTCCTGTGCATACCTACAGATGTGCATATCAATCGGTTAAATATCTCAGTATAATCCTGAAGAACACTCACACTCACACACACACACACACACACACACACACACACACACACACCACACACACACACACACACACACACACACACCACTACCACCACCACCACCACCATCCATCCATCCATCCATCCATCCATGCACTTCTTCTCCCACTCTTTCCCTTCTCCTCAAGCAAGCAGAAAAAAGAAGAAGGCAAATGCACTCTAATGAAAAGTTGAGATTGAAAGGAGAAAATTAGCCCGATAAATCTTGCATGGAGAGAGAGACAGGCAGAGAGAGACAGACAGACAGACAGACAGACAGAGGGAGAGAAACAGACAGACAGACAGACAGAGTGAGAGAAAGAGAGACAGACAGACAGAGACAGGCAGACATACATACATACAGACAGACAGACAGACAGAGAGAACTCTGAACTCTGAAATGATTTATTGTACTTCGACCTTTGGCCACAATACAATTCAAAGGGCAAAAAGGAGAGAGGAGAGAGAGAGAGAGAGAGAGAGAGAGAGAGAGGAGAGAGAGAGAGAGAGAGAGAGTAAGAGAGAGAGAGAGAGAGAGAGAGAGAGTAGAGAGAGAAGAGAGAGAGGAGAGAGGAGAGAGAGAGAGAGGATAGAGGAGGAGGAAGGAGGCAGAGAGAGAGAGAGAGAATGAAGAAAATTAAATATAACTTCTCATGATCTTTGAGAAGACATTGCCATAGCTAAACACCTTGACATGTACCCAAAACTGTACTTCTGAAAATGCATGTTCCAATATAATAGAGAGACACACAGACAGAGAAAGAGAGAGATACACACACACACAAAATGAATGAATGAATGAATGAATGAATGAATGAATGAATGAATGAATGAATGCGCAAGGATACAGATTCTAGGCCAAGCCTAGTCTTACGATCTATTCTTATAAACATACATTCCAATCAAGAAAATATAAGAGAGAAAGAGACAGACAGACAGACAGAAACAGACGGACAGGCAGACAGATTAATTCCGTTGCAGTATGGGCCCAGTAAAGAAAATGGAGAGAGAGAGAGGGGGGGGGGGGGGAAACTCTGAGCTCTGAAATGATATATTGTACTTCGGCCTTTGGCCACAATACAATTGAAAGAGCAAAAAAGTGGGAGAGGAGAGAGAGAGAGAGAGAGAGAGAAGAGAGAGAGAGAGAGAGAGAGAGGAGAGAGAGAGAGAGAGAGAGAGCGAGTGAGAGAGAGAAAATAAAGAAAAGAACATATACACTCTGGTGATCTTTGATAAGACCTTGCCATATCTATATACACCTTGGCCTGTACCCAAAACTGTACACCTGAAAATGCATGTTCCAAAACAATTGATAAAGAGAGAGACAGACAGACAGACAGAGACAGACAGACAGACAGACAGAGAACTCTGAACTCTGAAATGGTTTAATTGCACATTGGCC
>CM054155.1:25337690-25342690 GCA_028751875.1 Rapana venosa | reverse complement strand
GGCTGACACCGCCGTGTTGACGTCGCCAATGCTCCTCCACCGGCGGATTACAGCCCTTCACGTCCAATTGTCTCCCCTGCTTTCAGCCAGGGCCCCTCGCTCACTCTTCTGAGACATGCATGATGTGTCAACGTTGATGCTGAACAACTGGATGACGGCCCTTGACAGGGGAGGGGAGAGTGTTTGTCTTACTGCTTTTATTCCTGTAACGGGCCACAGGCCTGTTTTCTTTTTTTTTTTTTTTTGTTCTTTGGCTCCTGACGTCACTTCCGCCTAAGGTGTTGCTGGCATGCTGCTTGCACTGGGCCAGTTCCTCTACAGTGTTCTTGGTCTGGTGATTCCTCCCTCTGTGTGAGAGGTTCTAAATATAAAAGGAAGGGGATGAGACACAAATATATTATGTGGTTGGGCTAACAGACTGACAGGCAAGTAGACCAAAAAAAAACTGACTGACGGACAGACAGTTGTGAAAGAGACAGACAGACAGATGTATAGATAAACACTTGCAAGCTGGTTAAAAACGACTTCATAAAGATCTTCGTGGTCAGCTTGGCTAGAAAATCGTTCCACGTGTAAGTGTCGCTGTACACATACAGTGTAGTGCGATGGCGCGCAATTAGCACGAGAAATAGATTCTAGAATAAAGACACTCGTGTTCTGATGTATTTTTCGAGGGACTCGAAGCCCTTTGTTACAAATTTGGGACATGGCACGTTACTTTCCCAATGTACAAAAAACAAGACACAGGTTACATCAATACAAGTTCGGTGGTATGTACTATACTTAAGCGTTTTAAAAGACCCACTTACATTTTTTGTGAAGTTTATGACTTCAGATCCAGATTGTGACAAAGCGTGTTTTCACAGTTCATCAGCACCTCACACTTGGCAATGATAAAGCTGCTTAGTATCTAAAATGTCCTGATTGTGATAGCAGTAAGGAAATTGCTATGTGTCAGAAAAAAAATGTATCCTTTACTGTAAATTTGATTAGGGGATTGGCTTTGGGTCCATTTGAGATATGGAGCAACAAGGGGATTTGTAA
Source organism: Rapana venosa (assembly GCA_028751875.1). NCBI lineage: Eukaryota > Metazoa > Mollusca > Gastropoda > Neogastropoda > Muricidae > Rapana > Rapana venosa. The sequence continues at coordinate 25,341,646 of CM054155.1, read as the reverse complement.
CTTTTCACTGTCTCACATTTTGAAAAAGCTACCTAGAATCAAAAGATGTCGTTAATAATTATGATAGCAACTGGTAAATTACTTGATAAAATTAGAAGAAGAAGAATTTTGCCTGCTCTGCTCTTATTTTGCTCAGAAATTTATCCAGAGGTCCAGATTGTGGTAAACTTGTCCATGCACTTTGTCACAACTCTTCAGCACTTTAAGGTTAAGAGATTACCACATGCTTACTCTCTAATGTAATTTTTAAAGTGTTCTGGTAACATGGGGATTTTAAAGCATACAATACCGACTTAGAACCAACGCAAAGAAGGGTTTGAAATATGCACAATGGCACATCAATAATATAATTAAGAACCACAAATATTTCTACTACTAGTTCTGCTGCAGATATTGAGTGATGTTTGCCAACATGGTATGAGTTTGTTTTTTTCTCAACTTTTTAACGCTAGTATAACAACAGCAGGACCCGTTTCTTGATTATCTAGACGTGATCCTTTGTCTAAAGTCATGTTCCGGCTAATACTGTAAACTCACCAAAGACCATCAGAAAGGATACCTGTGGGAGTGGAAGCAGACTTTCAGGTTTACCTTTCAGACCAGGATCCCTCATACCCAGTTCACGGCCTTCTGCCTGCCCAACCCCCCCTCCTCTTCCCCACGGACCCATTCTGTGACCACAATGGTCTCTTGGCGGACTGGCAGCCAGCTTAGTTTTCTCTCTCTCTCTCTCTCTCTCTCTCTCTCTCTCTTCCCATGGCCTAAAATAGATGCTGTGTCAGCCTGCTTTGCCTCATCGTGGCTCGGATTACCCTCGCGATTTGACGGCCCGTGATCGAGCCAGGTTCGAGCCACGACCCAGACGACTGGTCAAAGGGATTTTTTTTCCTGGAGTACTGACTCCACTATCCCCCAAAAGTCCTTCGAAGGAGACTATAACCGAGGTCCCGTGTGCGAACGCACATAATTATAACCTCTTATGCATTCGTTAAAACCAGTTCTGCCTTTTGAAAAGAGTTTGTCATTCGTGCTGGTAAGAACAGAAGACAAAAACATTTTCTTTTCAAAATGCATACACAGTAGTGCGTTTACACATCATCCCAGAAGTCGGAATGCGGCTACCTTCATGGTGATTAAAAACGGTCGTATAGGCAAAACTGTCGCCATTGATGAACGAACCTCTGAGCTCCAGGCAAGGAAAGGAAAAAGTAATTAATTTTAGAGACATCCCAGTCCAGGTCATGTAATAACCAGGACATCTAAGCATGGTCTGACGGGGTCTTAAACCTTCGTGAAGGGGAGATCATTGCCACGTTTTTCCTTTAAAGTAAAGAACGTGCCTGCCAATAATGATTGAATCATACTTTCCCTTGGACTGTTAAATGTACAAGTCAAAACTGTTTTCTGTGGTATTATTTAAAGCCCCATTTCCAGTTTCAGTGTATGTCGTATATTGAGTACGCATTTGTGGCTTTTTGTTTTGTTAAATCTTGTTGGTTGGTTGGTTGTTTGTTTTTTTCTGGATTTTTTTTGTTTCTCAGCAAGAGCTCCGAGGTTCACCAATGGTGGGATTTTTGCGTTTTTGCCCACAATTAATGTCTGAAGGACTTCCAGGGGAGTGGAGTCAGACTTGATGTTAACACCATAGAAAAAAAAATGCCTTTGAACTGGCATCTTGGTGGTGGCTCGAACCTGGACTCGAACCCGGGCCATCAGATCGCGAGCGCAACAGGCAATGTTCTAACCACCGGGCTATCCCCCGTCCCTCCATGGCGTTTTGCGTCACGCTGACCCCGGACTGCTCGAGACAAGCGTGCTCTGTTTGGATGGGACACAAACAGCCATCTCTTGCTTCCTCCAGACAGACAACGCATGTGCGGTGTAAGCGTGTGGTGCCTTGTGTATACGATTCTCGCTTCAGTCCACTCGGCGACCTTTTCGCTTTACACGTACACCTTTCAAGCATTTCACGTGTTCGGCCTTTTCACACCTGACAGGCTGGAGGAACACACGTGTTCGAACGGTCTGTCTGAAGTGCGAGGTTAAAATAAAACAACAAAAGACAAAACAACAGCATGGCATTTCTGGCAAGAGTCACGGTCATTACAGTGGGTGTTGTGTGGTGGTGGTGGTGTGGTGTGTTTGTTTGTTGAGGGGACAGTTCCTAAATTGGATTGTTCCGTTGGGGATGTAATATTAACCAAACTAAAACTAAGCAGAGTCATTGTGGTGCTTTACCGGCCAAAACGAAGGCCATGCTTTTTCGTTTGCTGGTTGCAGAATTGGAAAGGACCTAGTATATGTCTGTCAAAACTGTCTACATTCTTTGTATTGAAGGTAAGATGTTGTTTTTCGTAATGACAATTGATTTATGGACCTAATCACTGTGTGTTTTTTCGTTCCTCGGCTAGAGCTCCGAGGTTCACTAATGGTGAGATGTTTGTGTATGCGACCCCGCCCCCCCCCCCCCCCCCCCCCCCCCCCCACACACACACACCATTTAGGGAGCCGCATTCCGACTTTGAGGATTAATCACAATATATATATCTGTGTGTGTGTCACTTCATTGCTGTTGGTGTGTGTATGTTTCTTCGTCCTGTTTTGTCTTCTGGTTGCTGTTGCTTGTTTTTGCTTTGTTTAGTTTAGTTTGTTGTTGGGTTGTTTGGGGGTTTTTTACTCTTGTTTCTGGTTGGTTTGTTTTTTCAAGGTTTACTTGTCAGGCAGGTGGATGTCTTTAGCTGTGGATTTTTTTTTCTTATTGGTTTGAATAGAGATTAAACCAAGGAGAAAAAAGTGATGGTCCAAACTGTGTCCTGCCACTTTCATTCTCCTGTTTTTGTTTGCTTATTTGTTTTGTTGTGGGGTTTTTTCCATTGGGAATCTTTTATACATAGTATGATATTGCCAAGCGTGAATAGACTTTAAATTGAACAACAACAACAACAATCACTAACACACACATACACACACAGACACACTTACACTCACTCACTCTCTCACTCACACACACACACCACACACACACACACACACACACACACACACACACACGCACGCACGCACGCACGCACCAAACACTCGCACTCACATACATACATACATACATACATACATACGCACGCAAACATGAACGCACACACACACACACACACACACACACACACACACACACACCTGTTTTAATTTGCAAGTTGGTAAGAAAGAACTAAAGGTTTATGAACTTGTGGTGAACTTGAAAGTTAAAATCATGAACTTGAGAGTTAAACTAATTAACTTGAGAGTTAAACTTATGGACTTTAGAGGTGCAGTTATGAACTTAAGAGTTTAACTTATGAACTTTAAAGTTTAACTTATGAACTTTAAAATTTAACTTATAAACTTTAGAGTTCAACTTATGAACTTGAGAGTTAAACTGACGAACTTGAGAGTTTAGCTGACGAACTTGAGAGTTAAACTTATGAACTTGAGAGTTAAACTTATGATCTTGAGAGTTAGAGTTATGAACTTGAGAGTTAAACTGACGAACTTGAGAGTTAAACTTATGAACATGAGAGTTAAACTTATGAACTTGAGAGTTAAACTTTTGGACTTGAGAGTTAAACTTATGAACTTGAGAGTTAAACTTATGGACTTTAGATATGTAGTTATAAACTTTAAAGTTTAACTTATAAACTTTACAGTTCAACTTATGAACTTTAGAGTTCAACTTATGAAATTGAGATTTAACTGACGAACTTGAGAGTTCAACTTATGATCTTGAGAGTAAAACTTATGAACTTGAGAGTTAAACTTATGAACTTGAGAGTTAAACTTATGATCTTGAGAGTAAAACTTATGAACTTGAGAGTTAAACTTATGATCTTGAGAGTAAAACTTATGAACTTGAGATTTAAACTTATGATCTTGAGAGTTAAACTTATGAACTTGAGAGTTCAACTTGTGAATTTGAGAGTTCA
>CM054155.1:25332690-25335190 GCA_028751875.1 Rapana venosa | reverse complement strand
TGCTGCTACTACTACTGCTGCTGCTACTATTACTACTACTACTATACTACTACTACTACTACTGCTACTACTACTCTACCATGCTACAGAGCTAGACTACTAATAACTACTACAACACACTAACTACTACTACTACCTACTACTACTACACACGTGCACTATACTAGCTTACTACTGCTAGTGCTATACTACACAGTACAAGCACAGCTACAATGAAGCACGCTCACATCTAAGCAACACACAAACCGCTCACTACTACTCACTGGGCTATAATATTACTACTGTTCTTTCATGTACAGAAGGTACAGCCCAGCTAGTCAATGAAGCTACCGCTCACATCCTGTGCAATCGAAGATGAGTAGGTGTCGGTGTGTCTCTGTTAGCTCTGGGTAGTTATATTTCTACGTCACTTCTCCTTTCACTTCGTTCGTTGTCCTCTCTCTCTTCGTCTTCCTGTCTTGTCTCTGTCTGCTTTCTGTGTTGGCCTTGTCTTTCTTCTGTCTGTCTCTTTCTCTCTCTCTCTCTCTCTCTCTCTCTCTCTCCTCCTCTCTCCTTCTCTCTCTCTCTCTCTCTCTTCTCTGTCTCTCTGTCTTCTTCTCCTCTCTCTGTCTGCCTGTCTCTCGTCTCTTCTGTCTGTCTGTCTCTCTCTGTCTGCCTGTCTCTGTCTGTCTTTCCGTCTTTCTCTCTGTCTCTCTCTCTGTCTCTCCATCCTCTCTCTCCTCTCTCTCTCTCCATCTCTCTCTCCCTCTCTCCATCCCTTCTCTCCCTCTCTCTCTCCCTCTCTCTCTCTCCCTCTCTCCTCTCTCCCTCTCCCTCTCTCTCTTTCTCCTTTTCTGTGTCTGTCTCACCTGTCACTCTGTCTCTGTCTGTCTCTGTCACTGTCTCTGTCTCTCTCTATCTCTCTGTGTTTGTGTGTGCGCGTGTGTGTGTGGTGTGTGTGTGTGTGTGTGTGTGTGTGTGTGTGTGTGTGTGTGTGTGTGTGTGTGTGTGTGTGTGTGTGTGTGTGTGTGTGTGTGTGTGTGTGTGTGTGATAGTTGTAAAATGACTAGAGATGACGTTATGTTTCTTTGTGGGGTTTAAAAATAAATCCTTTAAGACAGAGAAAAGAACATAATTAGATTAAAAGTTACGGCATAGAAACAAACACACCCAAAACAAACAAACAAACACACTAACTAACAGAAGAAGAAATAATCATCGTCTCACGTCGCAAGGAAAAAGTGTATTTATTCCACGTTCTTTCTGGCCACACACAAGGCCTTGTTCTGTGCACTTGGTTTCTTTTCATTTTTCTTTTCTTTTCCTCTTCTTTTCTTCTCTTTTCTTTTCTTCTTTTTCGCGTCCTGGTTTGTAGGGGTGTGTCACCTTGTGTACAGGTCAGGTCAGTGGCCTAACATTCAAATTCGTTCTCTCTCTCTCTCTCTCCCTCTCTCTCCCTCTCTCTCCCTCTCTCTCTCCCTCTCTCTCTCTCTCTCTCCCTCCTTCTCTCTCCCTCTCTCTCTCTCGGATGAGAGAGAAAGTCTTTCGGATGAGACTATAAGCCGAGGTCCCGTCCGCGAACGCACGCAGAACATCTTGCGCACACGTTAAAAACCCGTTCCGCTTTTCGGAAGAGTAGGTCATGATGTGCCGGTGAGAAGGGATGACAACATTTACAAGACTGCATACACACGGGGACTGGATTTTTATTTTTAAAAAATGCACATGAGTGCTTATTCCATTATCCTCGATGTAAAAGAATAACTAAAAAAGAAATCTCTCTCTCTACTCCTTCTCCTCTCCTCTTCTTCTTCTTCTTCTTCTTCTTCTCTTTTCTTCTTCTTCTATTTCTTCTTCTTCTTCTTCTCATTTTCTTCTTCTTCTCTCTCATTCTCTCTCTCTCTCTCTCTCTCTCTCTCTCTCTCTCTCTCTCTCTCTCATCTTTCTTCTCTTCCTTCTTCTTTTTCGTCCTCCTTCTTCTTCATGACTTTAATCATCATCATCTTCTTCTTCCTTTTCTTCTTCTCTCTCTCTCTCTCTCTCTCTCTCCATCCCCTCTCCTCTCTCTCTCTCTCTCTCTCTCTCTCTCTCTCTCTCTCTCCATCCCTCTCTCCCCCTCTCTCTCTCTCTCTCCTCCATCCCTCTCTCCCCCCTCTCTCTCTCTCTCCCTCCATCCCTCTCTCCCCCCTCTCTCTTTTCCCCTCCCCCCTCTCCTCTCTCTCTCTCTCTCTCCTCTCTCCCCTCTCCTCCCTCCCCCCCCCCTCCTCCCTCCCTCTCTCTCTCTCGATCTCCTGTACTTGTTATGCATGGATGGGTTGAATTGTTCAGACTATTTCTGTAGTAGACAAGGTGTACGGTTTTAGCCTTCTAAAAATGTCAACACTCATCACGAGGCAATAGGTAATCATGACCCGCCGTACAGCCAATCAATAACCCGCAGAAACTTCACAGAAAAGGGAAAAGAAAAGGAGATGACAGACAGGCAGACAGACAGACAGAGAGAGAGACAGACAGAGACACA
>CM054155.1:25312690-25325190 GCA_028751875.1 Rapana venosa | reverse complement strand
ACAGCATTGTACAGTACACTGACAGCATAGTACAGTACACTGACAGCATGGTACAGTACAGCATTGTACAGTACACTGACAACATAGTACAGTATACTGACAACATAGTACAGTACACTGACAGCATAGTACAGTACACTGACAACATAGTACAGTACACTGACAACATAGTACAGCACACTGACAGCATAGTACAGTACACTGACAGCATAGCACAGTACACTGACAGCATAGCACAGTACACTGACAGCATAGTACAATACATTGACAGCATAGTACACAGTACAGTGACAGCACCGTATAATACACTGACAGCATGGTACAATACACTTTAGTGCAGTACGCTGACAGCATAATAATAATAATAATAATAATAATAATAATAATAATAATAATAATAATAATAATAATAAAAAATATAATGTATGGATTTATATAGTGCTGAATCTTCTAAAGTAAACAAATCGAGGCGCTTCATAATACAATACACTGACAGCATAGTACAGTACACTGACAGAATAGTACATAGTACACTGACAGCATAGTACAGTACACTGACAGCATAGTACATAGTACACTGACAGCATAGTACAATATACTGACATCATACTACAGTACACTGACAGCATAGTACAATACACTGACAGCATAGTACAGTACACTGACAGAATAGTACATAGTACACTGACAGCATAGTACAGTACACTGACAGCATAGTACATAGTACACTGACAGCATAGTACAATATACTGACATCATACTACAGTACACTGACAGCATAGTACAATACACTGACAGCATAGTACAGTACACTGACAGAATAGTACATAGTACACTGACAGCATAGTACAGTACACTGACAGCATAGTACATAGTACACTGACAGCATAGTACAATATACTGACATCATACTACAGTACACTGACAGCATAGTACAATACACTGACAGCATAGTACAGTACACTGGCAGCATAGTACAATACACTGACAGCATAAAACAATGCACTGACAGTATCTTACAATACTCTGACAGCATAGTATAATACACTGACAGCATAGTACAATACACTATAGTACAATACACTGACAGCATAGTACACAGTACAGTGACAGCATCGTATAATACACTGACAGCATGGTACAATACATTATAGTACAATACGCCGACAGCATCATCATCATCATCATCATCATCATAACAATAATATATGGAATTTATATAGTGCTGAATCTTCTAAAGTAAAGGAATCGAGTCGCTTCATAATACAATACACTGACAGCATAGTACAGGACACTGACAGCATAGTACATAGTACACTGACAGCATAGTACAATACACTGACAGCATAGTCCAATACATTGACAACATAGTACATAGTACACTGACAGCATAGTACAATACAATGACAGCATAGTACAATACACTGACACCATAGTACAATAAACTGGCAGCATAGCACATTACACTGGCACCATAGTACAATACACTGACACCATAGTACAATACACTGACACCATAGTACAATACACTGACACCATAGTACAATACACTGACACCATAGTACAATACATTGACACCATAGTACAACACACTGACACCATAGTACAATACACTGACACCATAGTACAACACACTGACACCATAGTACAATACACTGACAGCATAGTACAATACACTGTAGTACAGTACACTGACATCATAGTACAGTACACCGACATCATAGTACAATACACTGACAGCATAATACACAGTACACTGAGAGCATAGTGCAATACACTGACAGCATAGTAAAATACACTGACACCATAGTACAATACACTGACAGCATAGTAAAATACACTGACAGCATAGCACAATACACTGACAGCATAGTACAATACAGCATAGTACAATACTCTGACAGCATAGTACAATACACTGACAGCATAGTACAATACACTGACAGCATAGTACAATACACCAACAGCATAGTACAGTACACTGACAACTAGTACACAGTACTCTGACAGCATAGTACACAGTACACTGACAGCATAGTACACAGTACACTGACAGCATAGTACACAGTACACTGACAGCATAGTACACAGTATACTTACAGCATAGTACACAGTACACTGACAGCACAGTACAGTACACTGACAGCACAGTACAGTACACTGACAGCATAGCACAGTACACTGACAGCATAGCACAATACACTGACAGCATAGTACAATACACTGACAGCATAGTACACTATGATTATTGTGTACTGTGCTATACTGTTAGTGTTTTATGTTATACTCTTAGTGTACTATGCTATATTACTTCTACTTATAACAATGATAATAATGATTATATGGAATTCTTAAGAGCGCTGAATCTTGGAAAGCAAACAAATCAAAGCGCTTGCTTGCATTAGAATCATACACACACATGCGATCCTTAACAAAAAATGAACAGACTTCAAATTCAGGCACTCGTTCATACCGTCAGTGTTCTATGTTGTACTGTCAGTGTATTATGTTAGACTGTCAGTGTGTTATGTAAGACTGTCAGTGCATTATGTTATTAGACTGTCTGTGTTGTGTTATTTGACTGTCAGTGTATTATGTTAGACTGTGAGTGTATTGGGTTATTAGACTGTCAGTGTATTATGTTAGACTGTCAGCGTATTATGTTAGACTGTCAGTGTATTGTGTCAGACTGTCAGTGTATTATGTTATACTGTCAGTGTATTATGTCAGACTGTCAGTGTATTATGTTAGATTGTCAGTGTATGTGTCAGACTGTCAGTGTATTACGTTAGACTCAGTGTATTATGTCAGACTGTCAGTGTATTATGTTAGTCTCAGTGTATTATGTCAGACTGTCAGTGTATTGTGCTATACTGTCAGTGTATTGTGTCAGACTGTCAGTGTATTATTTAAGACTATCAGTGTATTATGTAAGACTATCCGTGTATTATGCTAGACTGTCAGTGTATTATATTAGGCTGTCAGTGTATTGTGTCAGACTGTCAGTGTATTATGTTGTACTGTCAGTGTATTATGCTGTACTGTCAGTGCATTATGTTGTACTGTCAGTGTATTATGTTAGACTGTCAGTGTATTGTGTCAGACTGTCAGTGTATTGTGTTAGACTGTCAGTGTATTATGTTAGACTGTCTGTATTATGTTAGACTGTCAGTGTATTATGTTGTACTGTCAGTGTGTTACATTTGACTGTCAGTGTATTCTGTTGTAATAATAATAATAATAATAATAATAATAATAATAATAATAATAATAATACATGGAATTTATACAGCGCTATATTTTGTAAAAACTAATCAAAGTGTTTTCATTCATCCTAGTCTTTCACATGCAGCCAGTTACAATGAAAAGTTTTTATAAATTCAAATGTAAACACATACACGCGCGCGCACACACATTATTTATTATGTTATACTCTCAGTGCACTATGGTTATGCTGTCAGTGTATTATGTTGTACTGTAAGTGTATTGGTAAGACTGTCGGTGTATTATGTTGTACTGTCAGTGTATTGGTAAGACTGTCAGTGTATTATGTTGTACTTTCAGTGTATTATGTTAGACTGTCAGTGTATTATGTCAGACTGTCAGTGTATTATTTTAGACTGTCAGTGTATTGTGTCAGACTGTCAGTGTATTATGCTATACTGTCAGTGTATTGTGTCATACTGTCAGTGTATTATATCAGACCGTCAGTGTATTATGTTAAATGTCAGTATATTCTGTCAGACTGTCAGTGTGTTATGTTAGGCTGTCAGTGTATTATGTTAGACTGTCAGTGTATTATTTTAAAATGTCAGTGCACTATGCTATGTTGTCAGTGCACTCACTATAAATTAAGCTGTGAGAATACCAGGCTATTCTGTGAGTGGTTCCATGCAGTTTTCTCGATCGTGATAATACGATGTTCATGTTAGTAATCTGCTGTTCTGAAAGTGTACTGTGCCATGGTATCAGAGCACCGTAATTAATTATCTGCTGTTTTGTACTGTTGTTATACTCTTTGCTATACTTTTATCAGTGTACTGTGATATGTCATAAGAGTACTGTGCTGTATTAGATGTTGTTATACTCTTTCTATTTTTTTATCAATGTACTGTGATATGCTGTAGGAGTACTGTACTGTATTAGATGTTGTTATACTCTTTCTTTATTTTTATCAATGTACTGTGATATGCTATAGGAGTACTGTGCTGTATTAGATGTTGTTATACACTTGCTATATTTATGTCAATGTACTGTGATATGCTATAGCAGTACTGTACCGTATTAGGTGTTGTTATACTCTTGCTATACTTTTGTCAGGGTACCATGACATGCCGTCAGAGAACTATACTATACTACATTGTGCTGTTGTTGCGGTATTGTTACATTATTTCTCAGTGTACTATGCCATGCCGTCAGATTAGTGTGCTGTATCGCACTGTTGTACTCTTTGTTATATTGTCAGTGTACTATGCTATGCCATAAGAGAACTATACTAGACTACATTATGCTGCTGTTGTGTTCTTGCTATACTTTAGTCAGTGCACTGTGTCGTGCTGTCTTTTGTCAGTGTACTATGTCATGTTGTCTTTTGTCAGTGTAATATATAATACTGTCTTTTGTCATTGGTCTACGTCAAGCTGTCTTTTGTCAGTGCACTGTGTCATGCTGTCTGTTTTCATTGTTCTATGTCATGCTGTATCTTGTCGGTGCATTGTGTCATGCTGTCTTTAGTCAATGTGCTATGTCATGCTGTCTTTTATCATTGCACTGTGTCATGCTGTCTTTAGTCAATGTGCTATGTCATGCTGTCTTTTATCATTGCACTGTGCTATGCTGTCTTTTGTTACTTTACTATTGTCATGCTGTTTTTCCCAGTGCACTATGGCATGCTGTCTTTGTCAGTGTACTAATGTCATGCTGTCTTTTGTCTGTGTACTATTGTCATGCTGTGTTTTGTCAGTGTACTATTGTCATGCTGTCTTTTGTCATTGTTCTGTGTCGTGCTGTCTTTTGTCATTGTTCTGTGTCGTGCTGTCTTTTGTCATTGGTAATGTCGTGCTGTCTTTTGTCAGTGTTCTATTGTCAGGCTGTGTTTTGTCAGTGTTCTATTGTCAGGCTGTGTTTTGTCAGTGTTCTATTGTCAGGCTGTGTTTTGTTGATGTTCTATTGTCAGGCTGTGTTTTGTTGATGTTCTATTGTCAGGCTGTGTTTTGTTGATGTTCTATTGTCAGGCTGTGTTTTGTTGATGTTCTATTGTCAGGCTGTGTTTTGTCAGTGTTCTATTGTCAGGCTGTGTTTTGTCAGTGTTCTATTGTCAGGCTGTGTTTTGTCAGTGTACTATTGTCAGGCTGTGTTTTGTTGATGTTCTATTGTCAGGCTGTGTTTTGTTGATGTTCTATTGTCAGGCTGTGTTTTGTCAATGTTCTATTGTCAGCTGCTGTTTTGTTGATGTTCTATTGTCAGGCTGTGTTTTGTTGATGTTCTATTGTCAGGCTGTGTTTTGTTGATGTTCTATTGTCAGGCTGTGTTTTGTTGATGTTCTATTGTCAGGCTGTGTTTTGTTGATGTTCTATTGTCAGGCTGTGTTTTGTTGATGTTCTATTGTCAGGCTGTGTTTTGTTGATGTTCTATTGTCAGGCTGTGTTTTGTTGATGTTCTATTGTCAGGCTGTGTTTTGTTGATGTTCTATTGTCAGGCTGTGTTTTGTCAATGTTCTATTGTCAGGCTGTGTTTTGTCAGTGTTCCATTGTCAGGCTGTGTTTTGTTGATGTTCTATTGTCAGGCTGTGTTTTGTCAGTGTTCTATTGTCAACTTTTGTTTTGTCAGTGTTCTTGTCAGGCTGTGTTTTGTCATGTTCTATTGTCAGGCTTTTGTTTGTTGATGGGTTTTATTGTCAGGCTGTGTTTTGTTGATGTTCTATTGTCAGGCTGTGTTTTGTCAGTGTTCTATTGTCAGGCTGTGTTTTGTCAGTGTTCCATTGTCAGGCTGTGTTTTGTCAATGTTCTATTGTCAGGCTGTGTTTTGTCAGTGTTCTATTGTCAGGGGTGTTTTTGTCAGTTTCTTGTCAGGCTGTGTTTTGTTGATGTTCTATTGTCAGGCTGTGTTTGTTGATGTTCTATTCTCAGGGTGTTTTTGTCAGTGTTCTATTGTCAGGCTGTGTTTTGTTGATGTTTCTATTGTCAGGCTGTGTTTTTTTCAGTGTTCTATTTGTCAGGCTGTGTTTTTGTCAGTGTTCTATTGTCAGGGTGTGTTTTGTTGATGTTCTATTGTCAGCTGTTTTTTGTTGGTGTTTTATTCTCAGGCTGTGTTTTTTTCAGTGTTCTATTCTCAGGCTGTGTTTTTTGATTTCTATGTCAGCTGGTTTTGTTGATGTTCTATTGTCAGGCTGTGTTTTGTCAGTGTTCTATTGTCAGGGTGTTTTTGGTTGATGTTTTATTGCGGCTGTTTTTTGTTGAGTTCTATGTCAGCTGTGTTTTGTTGATGTTTTATTGTCAGGCTGGTGTTTTGTTGTGTTCTATTGTCAGGCTGTGTTTTGTTGATGTTCTATTGTCAGGGCTGTGTTTTGGGTTTTTTGTTCTATTGTCAGGCTGTTTTGTCGATGTTCTATTTTCAGGCTGTGTTTTGTTGTTCTATTGTCAGCGTTTTTTTTGTCATGTTTTATTGTCAGGCGTGGTTTGGGCAGTGTTCCATTGTCAGGGGTGTTTTGTTGAGTTCTTTTTGTCGGGGTGTTTTGTCAATGGTTTTATTGTCAGGCTGTGTTTTGTTGATGTTCTATTGTCAGGCTGTGTTTTGTTGATGTTCTATTTTCAGGCTGTGTTTTGTTGATGTTCCATTGTCCAGGCTGTGTTTGTCAATGTTCTATTGTCAGGCTGTGTTTTGTTGAGTTCATTGTCAGGCTGGTTTTGTTGATGTTCTATTTTCAGGCTGTGTTTTGTTGATGTTTTATTTTCAGCTGTTTTTGTTGATGTTCTATTTCAGGGGTTTTTTTTGTCGATGTTTTATTGTCAGGCTGTTTTTGTTGATGTTCTATTGTCCCGGCTGTGTTTTGTTGATGTTCTATTGTCAGCTGTGTTGTGTCAATGTTCTATTGTCAGGCTGTGTTTTGCAGTGTTCCATTGTCAGGCTGTGTTTTGTTGATGTTCTATTGTCAGGCTGTGTTTTGTCAGTGTTCCCATTGTCCCGACTGGTTTTGTCAGTGTTCTATTGTCAGCTGTGTTTTGTCAGTGTTCTATTGTCAGGCTGTGTTTTGTTATGTTCTATTGTCAGCTGTGTTTTGTTGAGTCTATTGTCAGGCTGTGTTTTGTCAGTGTTTCTATTGTCAGGCTGTGTTTTGTCAGTGTTCATTTCAGGGGTGTTTTGTCAATGTTCTAAATTTTCAGGGTGTGTTTGTCAGTGTTCTATTGTCAGGGTGTGTTTTTTTCGTGTTCTATTGTCAGGCGTGTTTTGTTGATGTTCTATTGTCAGGCTGTGTTTTGTTGATGTTCTATTTTCAGGCTGTGTTTTGTCATGTTCTATTGTCCCGGCTGTGTTTTTTGATGTTCCTATTGTCAGGGTGTGTTTTTTCAGTGTTCTATTGTCAGGCTGTGTTTTGTCAGTGTTTAAATTTTCCCGGCTGTGTTTTGTTGATGTTCTATTGTCAGGCTGTGTTTTGTTGATGTTCCCATTCTCCCGGCTGTGTTTTGTCAGGTTCTATTCTCAGGCTGTGTTTTGTTTATGTTCTATTGTTTTAGGCCCGGTTTTGTTGATGTTCTAAATTGTCAGGCTGTGTTTTGTTGATGGGTTTTATTGTCAGGCTGTGTTTTGGGCAGTGTTCATTTCAGGCTGTGTTTTGTTGATGTTCATTGTCAGGCTGTGTTTTGTTGATGTTCTATTGTCAGGCTGTGTTTTGTCAGTGTTCCATTGTCAGGCTGTGTTTTTTGATTGTTCTATTGGGCAGGCTGTGTTTTGTCAGTGTTTCCATTGTAGGCTGTGTTTTGTTGATGTTCTATTGTCAGGCTGTGTTTTGTTGATGTTCTATTGTCAGGCTGTGTTTTTTTTGATGTTCTATTGTCAGGCTGTGTTTTGTCCCGTGTTCTTTGTCAGGGTGTGTTTTGTCAGTGTTCTAATTGTCAGCTGTGTTTTGTCAGTGTTCTATTGTCAGGCTGTGTTTTGTTGATGTTCTATTGTCAGGCTGTGTTTTGTTGGGTGTTCTATTGTCGGCTGTGTTTGTCAGTGTACTATTGTCAGGGGTGTTTTGTTGATGTTCTATTGTCAGGCTGTGTTTTGTGATGTTCTATTTTCAGGCTGTGTTTGTCAATGTTCTATTGGCAGGGTGTGTTTTGTCAGTGTTTTTATTGTCAGGCTGTGTTTTTTCGATGTTTTATTTTTCAGGCGTGTTTTGTCAGTGTTCTATTGTCAGGCTGGGGTTGTGTCAGTGTTTTTATTGTCAGGCTGTGTTTTGTTGATCATTGTCAGGCTGTGGGTTTTTTTGATGGTTTTATTTTCAGGCTGTGTTTTGTTGATGTTCTATTGTCGGCTGTGTTTTGTTGATGTTCTATTGTCAGCGTGTTTTGTTATGTTCTATTGTCAGGCTGTGTTTTGTTGATGTTCTATTGTCAGGCTGTGTTTTGTTGATGTTCTATTGTCAGGCTGTGTTTTGTTGATGTCTTTGTCAGGGTTGTTTTGTTGATGTTCTATTGTCAGGCTGTGTTTTGTTGATGTTCTATTGTCAGGCTGTTTTGTTGATGTTCTATTGTCAGGCCCGTGTTTTGGTTGATGTTCTATTTCAGGCTGTGTTTTGTTGATTTCTATTGGCAGCTGTGTTTTGTTGATGTTTTTATTGTCAGGCTGTTTTGTTGATGTTCTATTGTCAGCTGTGTTTTGTTGATGGTTCTATTGTCAGGCTGTGTTTTGTTGATGTTCTATTGTCAGGCTGTTTTGTTGATGTTCTATTGTCAGGCTGTGTTTTGTCGATGTTCTATTGTCAGGCTGTGTTTTGTCAGTGTTCTGTGTCGTGCTGTCTTTTGTCAGTGTACTAAGTCATGCTGTATTTTTTTTGTCAGTGTACTAAGTCATGCTGGGTTTTTTTTTGTCAGTGTACTAAGTCATGCTGAATTTTTTTTTTGTCAGTGTACTAAGTCATGCTGTATTTTTTTGGTCAGTGTACTAAGTCATGCTGTATTTTTTTGTGTCAGTGTACTAAGTCATGCTGTATTTTTTCAGCGTTCTATGCCATGCTGTATTTTGTCAGTGTACTATCGTCATGCTGTCTTTTGTCATTGGTAATGTCGTGCTGTCTTTTGTCGTGCTGTCTTTTGTCTTTGGTATATGTCAGTCTGTCTTTTGTCAGTGTTCTGTGTCATGCTGTCTGTTGTCGGTGTCATGCTGTCTGTTGTCAATGTCATGCTGTCTGTCGTCAGTATCATGTTGTTTGTTGTCAGTGTCATTCATGTCTGTTGTCAGTATCATGCTTTCTGTTGTCCGTGTACGATGTCATGCCGTCAGATAACTATACTACACTACACTACACTACCACACTACACACACTACATACACTACATACACTACACTACACTACACTACACTACACTACACTACACTACACTACACTACACTACACTACACTACACCACACTACACTATACTATACTATACTATACTATTTTATACTATACTATACTATACCATACTACACTACACTACACTATACTATACTATATCATGCTACATTATGCTGTTGTTGTGGTAGTCTTGGTGTATTTTTGTCAGTGTACTATTCCATGCACGTCAGAAGTGGAGGGAAGGGAGAAGATGGCGTGATGGGAGGGGGGAGGAAGTGGAGCATGGAGGGATGGGGAGGGGTGGGGAGTGGACGGAGGGGAGGGGGTGTCAGAGGTGCAGGCAACCATATGGGGGGTCAGCCAGATGATGGCGATCAATGATTCTCCGCCCCCCTCCCCCTCCCCCCCCCCCCCCTCCTCATCTCCTACCCCCGCCCCCTGCTTCTTCTGATTCTGCATCTGCAGTGTCAGTCTCTCTCATCTCTCTCTCTCGTCCAATCTCTCTCTCTCATCTGTCCTCTCTCTCTCATTCTCTATCCCTCCTCTCTCTCTCTCTCTCTCTCGTCTCTCTCTCTCACTCTCTCTCTTCTCCTCTCTCTCTCTATGTGTGGTGAATACGCAGAGAGAGCGGGGGAGGGTAAGAGAGAAAGGAAGAAAGAGAGAGAGATAGAGAGAGAGAGAGAGAGAGAGAG
The DNA here is from genome assembly GCA_028751875.1 of Rapana venosa. Lineage (NCBI taxonomy): Eukaryota > Metazoa > Mollusca > Gastropoda > Neogastropoda > Muricidae > Rapana > Rapana venosa. The sequence goes on along the minus strand of CM054155.1, from coordinate 25,314,956 downwards.
AGAGTTATGTTGTATATATAGAGTGTGGGGGGTGCGTGTGTGCGTGAGATTGTGTGTGTGTGGGGGGGGGAGGGTTCTGTGTGTACGTCGTGTATGTGTGGGCGCGTGTGTGTTCGTGGTGTGTGTGTGTGTGTGTGTGAGTGTGTGGGTGTGTGTGTTGAGTGCTGTGGGGTGTGTGTAGTGTTGGTGAGGTGTGTGTGTGCGTGACGTGCGTGCGTGTGTTGTGCGTGGGCGTGTTTGTGTGTGTGTGTTCGTGTGTTGTGTGGGGTGTGTGTGATGTGTGTGGTGTGGTGTGTACATGTGGAATGCTTGTGTGAAAGCATGCGAAGGGTGTTGGTCCACGTTGCATCCTTTCATTTCCTCGTTCCTTACTCGCCCCGTCACTCCAGCAGCCTGTGTGTCATCAGGCTCTATCACACAGAAATTGGGGAGGTGGGGACGGGGATGTTTGGGGGGGGGGGGTTTTCATTTCTCTTTTTGGGGGTATTTCTATTTTTCCTTTTCTATATATAAATATATAAATATATATATATATTATAATCTCGATATATATATATATATATATAAGTATGTATGTATTTGGGTTTTTTCTTCTCTTCCTTGTTCTTTCACAAAGAAATTCGGGGGGAAGGGGGTGGGGATGTTTGTTTTGGTGTTGTTTTTCTCTTTTTTGAGGGTTTTTTCCCTCCATTTTTTGTATAAATTTATTGTTTTTTTTCTTCTTCCTCTTCTTCCTCGTCTCTTTTTTCCCTTTTAAAAAAAAAATCCATTGGCAGCAATATGGACAAGGGTAAGATCGGACCATCTGAGAACTCTGTGGGTCCTTTGTCTGCTTCTCTGCTGCTGTTTTTCTGTCTGTTCTTCTCTCCACTCTCTCTCCTCTCTCCTCTCTCTCTCTCTCCACATTAGTATTAGTGTGTGTGTGTGTGGTGTTGTGTGTGGTGTGTGGTGTGGTGGTGTGTGTGTGTGTGTGTGTGTGTTGTAGTGTGTGTTTGTAGTGGTGTGTTGTAGTGGTTTTTTGTAGTGTGTGTGTTTGTTGTTTTTGGTGTGTGTTGTAGTGTGGTGTGTTGTGTGGTGTTGTAGTGTGTGTGCGTATTGTGTGTTTTTTGGTCTGTGTTGTTGTGCGGCTTAGTTGTGGTCTGCTTGTGTCTTTTTGGGTGTTGTGTCGTGTGTGGTTTTTGGTGGGTGTGTGTTGTGGTGTATTTGTGTGTGTGTTTTGGGGCTTGTGTGTGTGTTGCGTAAACCTTATGTTTCCCCCGCCAGAGACAGATTTGAAGAGGTCTGTAACACCTTCACCTTTTCCACCCCACCACCACCTTCACCACCACCACCACCCCCCCCTTTCCTCCCCTTTCTCCCCCTCCCACACTCCATCCCCCCCCCCCACCCCACCCACATCTCCCCTGCTTTTCAAGCAGAACTGATTTGATTTGCTTGTAACTGGGGTCAGAATCAGCCAGGGGTTTTTTTCTGAAAAGGCAAAATGAGCCTCTTTTAAAAAATCCACCCCCGGAATATGCAGTTTTGTCTTTTGTATCTGTTCCCACCGACACAAAATGCCCTACTTTTTCGAAAGCGGTGAACAGGATGAACGTGTGTGCAAGGTGTTCTGCGGGGGGGCGTTCCACACGCGACTGGGTTAATAGTCTCATCGAAGGGGAGAGTCGAGTCTGCCTGATTTGTTAACTCCAGGGGGAAAGCCCCTTTTGAATGGAATTCAAACCCGGTTGTCAGATTAAGCGAAATGTTTCAACATAGCTATCCAAGAGGGGGAAGAGGAGAAGAGAGAGAAGAGAGAGAGAGAGAGAGAGAGAGAGAGAGAGAGAGAGAGGAGAGAGGGGGATGTCAATTTTAAAAGGGGGGTTCCCTTTTTGGGTGCAGGGTGGAAAACGGAAGTAAACACAATTTTATTGCGGACTTCCCCCAGGTTAAAACTAGAAGTCCCAAAACAATTATGCATTCTGCCTATGTAAAGGGTTTGTGTGTATGGCTTCTTTTTTTCAAAAATTGACCATTCACAACCATTCCGACTTCAAAAGGATTTTTTTTTTAAATCTTCAAAGGAAAATGGTCGGTGTCTAGAGGTAACGCACCGCCCAGAAATCGAAACGTCCCCTTCGAAGTCCTTTGATGAGACTATAAGCGAGGGCCCCTGTGCGAACGCATGCGAACATCTTTCGCCACGTTCAAAACCTTTTCCCCTTTTTGAAAGAGTAGGCCTTGTGTCCGGTGGGAAAGATGACAAAATTTTCAAAAACCCCATACA
>CM054155.1:25292690-25307690 GCA_028751875.1 Rapana venosa | reverse complement strand
TTTAGGGGGGGAAAAATCAAAAAAGGGTCTCTCTCTTTGGGTTTTTCCAAAAAAAGAATTTTAAAAGGCTGGAGATAACAGGGATCCTTTTTCGGACCCCAAAATGTGGTTTTGAAGTATCCCAAAGACCTGTTTTTTCAGAAGGACGGGAAATGTTGAGTGTTTTTTAGTGCCTTTAATGGTTTGCCCCTAGTCCTTTTTTCAATGCCAAACATTCGGGTGACCCCGCCCAAGGCCTTCGTTTCCATTCCTTTTCAAAAACCTTTTTGAATCGTGAAGTTGTGGAACAGGGGCTCTCTGATTTTTGAAAGTGTTTTTCATCATGATTTTGGCCCCCTTAAAAAAAACTGTTCGATTGTGCTCATGCCCGCCCTTGGGAACCCCGCTGTTCCTTGCAAGGTGTTTTTTCTGCCCTTCTTGAGTCGATTCAAAAACTTTGAGCAGGGTTTGCTGGCTGGCTGATGAGGCTGATTGTTCTATAGTTTTGGGTTGGGGTTTTTAAAATTCCCCTTCTTGGGCAAAAAGGGGAAAGAAAGAGTGATTGTGTCCAGTCTGTTGGCCCTGTTTTGTCTTTCCAAATCTTCTGGAAAAGAAAGCTTTTTAACCCTATGTGATGATGTTTCGCCAAAACCCGCTTGAGAGCTTTGCTTGGTATATTGTCTTTCCTGGGGACTTTCCTACTTTGGGAAACTGCGGATGGCTTTTCCACCCCCCTTTCCCTTCCCCCAGTATAAAGGTTTTTGGCGAAGGGGCTCTTGGTTGGTTTCTGCTTTCTCTTTTATTTTGCTCTTGTCAGGTTTTTATTTTTGGGGGAAATTTTTACAGTTTTTTGGAAATATTCAGACCCCCTGTTCAAAAGCGCTGAGCTTTCTGTTTTGGGGGGTTTCCGGAGCTGTCTTTTAAAAGGCCCGTGATTTGGTTTTGAAGGGGTTTTGTGATTTTTCAGGGTGTCGTATCCCTTTTTAAATGTTGCCCAATTTTTAGGGTTTTTTTTGATCTCAATCCAAAAAAAATTTTAAACACTGATCCCCCTTCTCTCTGGCCTTTTTAAAATTGACTTCTTCACGAGATTGTTGGCCCCCCCGGTATTTTTTGGGTTGGAAAGGACCCCCGGTTGGTTTCCCGTGCTCTTTTTTTGTTTTCGCGGGGTCCCCAAAAATGTCCTTTTGGGAGTCCCTGGGGTGGTGTTTATTTCCCTTTAGACCCAAATACCTCCCCTGCTGTTTCCGGGGGTGCCCCATTGAAGTTGGTGGTGAGGGCATTGATGTTTAATTTTCCAGGGGGGGTTTAAAGCCGCAAAAACCCTTTCCCCCAAGGGTTAGCTTGGAAAATCTCCCACATCTGGGTCTTTTAGTTTGTCCACGTCAATTTGGGTACTGGGTTTGCGGCTGTTTTTGTTTTTTTTTTCTTTAGCTTCATTTTGAATACCAAACAGCACAAAGGGCGGGGGGTCCCCTGCCCCCATGTTTCCCCCAGGGTAGGTTCTTGGGTTTTTGGCTCTGTTGATGTGGTTTTAAACGCCTTGGTGTTAGATAAAATCTTTTGGTTATGGATCTTGCCGTTTTACCTGCCCCTTTTTCCTTTTGCTTCCCGTTTGTGGGGGGTTTTCGGGGGGGTGTGGGTTTCGGGTTTCCGACTGGGGGTTTTCCCCTTTGTTTTGGCTCCCCCCAGGTTAAATGCCCTTTCCTTACCGGCCCCCTGGGGTTTTAAAAGCGGCCCATGTTGTTTGGTTTTAAAAAATTTGGGTTATGAGGGGTTTCTTTGGGAAAATTTTTCAAAGGCCAAAATTCAGACTTTTTCTTTTTTTTCTGTTTCCCAAGTTCCCAAAATTTTAATTTTTCTTTGGGGTTCCGGCCCCCCTTGGTTTTTAAAAGAGTGGGGAAACTAGGTTGGGGTTAAATTAAACCCCGGATAAAAAAGAAAGCTTCTTGGGGAAATTTTTTTTATGGGTAAAATTCAAATTTTATAAATTTTTTTTTCCCTTCAAAAATGTATGTTTAATTATTCATAAATTTTTAAAAAGATGGGGAATTTTCTTGGGAACCCCAAAAGTTTATTAAAAAACTTCTGTACAGTTCTTAAAGTTTTTTTTTATAGTAGCATAGTCTTTTGATTTTCAAAGTATTAAATTTATCATAATTTGTATGATAAAAACCAAAAAAAAATATATCATATATTTTTATTTCAATTCATTTTTTTTAAAATGTTTAAAAACTCATCGGGGGCTGGTGGTTAGAGTTTTCGCTCGTTCTAAACGGCCGGGTTCGAGCCACCACCAAGGCACCTTTTTCGAGGAGATTTTTTTCCCTTGAGAAAAACTATACGACCCCGTTCCCCCCAAAAAATCTTTCTGAGAACAAAAACCCGAAGTTCTAGGCGAACGCGGGCCCCGATTATCTTGCGACACTTTAAAGCCTTTCCCCCTTTGGGAGGAAAGCCTTTCGGCCGGTAGGAAGGGATGAAGTTTTTTTTTTTTTTTTAAACCCCTTGAAACCATGTTGTGTTTGGCCTCACCCCCAAATTCGGAATGCGGATACTGAATAGTGGGTTGTTTTTTTTTTAAAAAAGGTTGCACACGCAGTCTTTTTATTTATTTATACCCTTTAAGCACGGCAGATTTATTGCCCGAAATTCGGGGGCTCCCCCACAAAACACGCCACCCCCTTTTTTTTCTTTCTCCTGTTGCAACTGTATTTGTTTTTCCCCCTAGGTGACTTTTTTTCCTTCGAATTTTTTTCCTGGGCCAAATTTTCTTGTTTCCGTGGGGTTTTTTTTATATGGCCAAAATAAAATTTTCTGTAACGCACGGGACCTCGGTCTATCATCCTCATCCGACAACCGTTAGCGCCCAGTACCACCACTCATGGTCTATTGATGGGGAAAAGTTTCGGGTCCGAACGGGTGTCGAACCACAGCACACCTCCAACCCGACTTTCGCTTTTCTAGACAGGCGCGTTACCTCTAGACCACCGATCACCACAGGTAAACCTCGGAACTCGAGCCGAGGAACGAAAAAAAGAAATCTTCTTCCAGTGCCACGTATCTTGATGATACTGAAACTGAAACCATGGTCGCAGAATATTTTCGTTGACCAATCCCGCGAACATCTTCAGCCGGTTCCATCATCGCTTTAGTAAAATGGGTTGGGAAAGAGTGCCATTCTTCTTCTTCTTCTTCACTTCTTTCTCTTCTAATTTCCAGAAGTGGGAGGCAGTGTTTCCCCTAGTTTTGGTATTTTCTCTTCTTCAGATTGTTCATCCACAAGATCCGACTTTCAGCTTGTCGTGTCCAGACCCTGGTGTGGAGATGAGTGTTTGTCCTGTTGCTGCTGTGCTGCTGTGTTACGCCGAGGCATCTTCCATCACGACTCAGCTGGCTGAAGTGTCTGTGTGAGGTACAGATGGTGTGGTGCTGGGGCTTCAGTATAGATACATCCTCACCTCCTGGAAATTCTGCGCTAGAAATTCCCTCTTTTTTTCTATCCTTCACTTTGTTTCTGCCTTGTTCCTTACCTTCCGGTCATCTCCTTCTTGTCTGTTTTCTGCCTTCGTGGTTCATTCTCTTGCCCTTTTTTCCAGAATACTTCAAGCATAACATTCCTCCTCGCTGCCAATGTCGGGGGAACGGGATACTCAGTGGCGGAGCGCTCGCTTCCCCAACCAAGTTAAGCAGCCGTCGGAGCCGTGGCTACCAGTTGGATGGGTGACCGTTTGCGCGCCTTGGCTTCAGTGCAGTTCCCCCAGTTCACCCAGCTGTAAATGGGTACCTGCCCTCTTTAGGGTCAGGGAAGGTAAAGCAGAGGGGTGAGAGGAGATGGGCGCCGCCCTCAATATGCTGGCTCCTTGAGTAGTGAGGTCTCTGACGCCTCGCTCCCCCTACGACCTTATAGGTTATGGGACACCTTTTATCCTTTTTATTCCAATGTCAGATGCGCTGGTCCTGACTTGTCAGGCGTTTAACGGCAGCGTAACGCAATTTTTGCTATATGACAGAAAACAATGCTTCGGTCTGAGCGTCCGACCTAGGAAGTATAATGCATGACTTAAGAGAGTGCCAATGAAATAGCAGTTCATAATGACGATGACGACGACGATGATGATGATGATGACGACGACGACGATCATGATGATGATGATGATGACGGCGACGACGACGACGACGACGACGACGATGATGATGATGATGATGATGATAATGTATGGAATTTATATAGCGCTGAATCTTGTAAAGCAACAAATCATGATGATGATGGTAATGATGATGACGATGATGATGATGATAAGAAAAAAAAGAAGGAGAAGAAGAAGAAGAAGAAGAAGAAGAAGAAGAAGAATGGTTATATGAAATTTATGTAGCGATGAATCTTGACAAGCAAACAAATCAAAGCGTTTGCATCAAACCATTTCACGCACATGCAACCGTTCCCGAAAATAGATTCACAACACTCACACTATTCCACACACACCATTATCACACACATGTACATACACACACACACACACACACACACTATCACACACACACACATCCACACTATCACACTCACACAACACATCACACACAATATATACACTATCACACACACACACACACATCTACACACACACTATCACACACACATCACACACACACACTATCACACCACACACACACACATCACACACACACACACACTATCACACACACACACTATCACACACACTAATCCAAACATCACACTAGTCACACACTATCACACACATCGCTCACACACACACTATCACACACACTATCACACACACTATCACACACACACACAACACACACACACCCTATCACACACACTATCACACACACACACGAGCACACACACACACACACAATGAGAACACACAAAAAAACAGATAACACACAAAACACACACACTATCACACACACACACTATCACACACACTATCACAAACATACACTATCACACACTAATCACACACTATCTCTCACTCGTCACACTATCACACACACTATCACACACACTTCACACACACACACACACACACACACAACACACACACAAACACACACACACACACTATCACACACACACACACATCACGACACACACTATCATACACACACACACCACCTTTTAAAATCACACACACTATCAACACTCTATCTCACACACTATCACACACTATCACACACACACACACACACACACACTCCTATCACAACACACACTACACACACACCTATCACACACGACTATCACACATCACACACTATCACCACACACACCTAGCACACACACACTATCACACACTAATCACACACACTATCCCACACAACACAAACACACGACCTATCACACACACACACTATCACGCACACGCTATTACAACACACTATCACACACACACTATTCACACACACACATCACACACACACACACAATCACACACACACTATCACACACACCCTATCACACACACACACACACACACATGCTATCACACACACACACACTATCAACACACACAACACACTATCACACACACTATCTCCACACTATCACACACACTTCACACACACTATCAATACACTATCACACACACCTATTACACACACGATCACACACACGATCACACACACACTTTCACAAACACACTATCACACACACACCACACTATCACACACACTATCACACACACACGATCTTCACTCACACTATTACACACACTATCACACACCCACACACACACAAGAGACCAAAAAAACACACACACACACTTATCTACACACACTATCACACACACTATCACTTCACCATCACACTATCACCACACACTATCACACACACACACACACACTATCACACACACTATCACACACACACACACACAACACACACACAAATAACACACACTATCACATACACACACACCTATCACACACACTATCACACACACCACACACAAAAACACACACACACATAAACAACACACACACACCACACACACAACACACAACACACTCACCACACACACACACACTATCACACACACTATCACACACACTATCACACACACCCACACCACGACACACACACAAACACACACACACACTTCACACACACATCACACACACACACACCACAAAAAAACACTATCACAACACAAACACACTACACTCTCACAAACAACACACACACACACACACGATCAAACACACTATCACACAACACACAAAGTTAAAACAAAGCGCAAAAATAAACCATCACACACGACTATCACACCAACTCGACACACTATCACACACAGCTATCACCACACACACCACACACACACACACACAACACCACTATAAAATATCACACACACTATCACGCACACACACTATCTACACACACACACACACACACACGAACACACACTATCACACACACTATCACACACGACACACTATCACACACACATCCCACACACTATCACAAATAAACACACACACACACACACACAAACGGACACACACGACTATCACACACACTATCACACACACGAACTCACACACACACACACACTATCCACACACTATCACCACTCTATCACACTCACTATCACCCACACAACACACACACACGATCACACACACTATCACACACACTATCACACACAAAACACTATCACACACTATCGCACACAATACACAACACACTATCACACCACTAGCACACACACACAATCAACACACACTATCTACACACGATCACACACACATACATAACCCACACACACACTATCACACACACTAGCACACACACACACACTATCACACAACTATCACACCACACACACACACACACACACACACACACACTCACTATCACACACTATCACACACACAATCACACACACTATCACACGCATCACACACACTATCACACACACACACACACACAACATAACACACACACACACTATCACACACTATCACACACTATCACACACTATCACACACACTATCACACACTATCACACTAACTATTTACACACTATCACACACTATCTCACACACTATCAACACTCTATCACACACACACACGACACACACACACACACACACTATCACACACACTGTCAACACTATCACAACCACTATCACACACACTATCAACACCACACATCACACACACACACACACACACGATCACCACACTATCACACACACTATCACACAAAGCACAGCACACACACACACACTACACTATCACACACTATCAAACACACAGAAGAAAAAAGAAAAAGCAAAGAAGACAAAAAGAAAAACAAATCAGAAAAAAACTATCACATCACACACTATCACACCAACTATCGCAAACTATCACACACACACTATCACACACACTATTACACACACACACTATCAACTACACTCACATCAACACACACTAGTCCACACACACTATCACACACACACACACACACACTACCACTCACACACACACCACACTATCACATACACTCACACTATCACACACACTATCAAACATACAACTTTCACACACACTATCACACACACTAACACACAACAACATTATCACAACACAACTATCACACACACTAATGACACACACACACTATCACACACACTATCACACACATAATCACACACACACTATCACACACTCTATCACACACACTATCACACACCTAGCACACACACTATAACAACTCACACACCAAACAACACACACACACACTATCACACACACACACACTATCCACACACAACACACTATCACCACACTATCACCACACACACACACCATCACACACACTATCACACACACACACACACACACACCACACACACACCCACGATAACACACACTACACACACACCACACACACACACACACTATCACACCCACACACACAACTATCACACACACACACTATCACACACACTAATCCCACACACACACTATTTCACACCACACACACTATAACACCACACACAACTATCACACACTATCACACACACTATCTCACACACACACTATCACAAACACACACACTATCACACACACGACACACCACTATCAACACACACATCACACACACACTATCACACACACTATCACACACACTATCACACAATCAACACACACTATCACACACTCACACACACGGATCACACACACTATCTCAACACATCACACTATCACACCATACACACACACACTAACACAACACACACTATCACACACCACACACACCTATTCACACACACACACACTATTACACACACTATCACAACACACCCACTATCACAACACACACACATCACACACACACACACTATCACACACACACATGAATCACACACACACACTATCACACACACACTATCACACACACACTATCACACACACACTCTCACACACACACACACACGCTATCACACACACTATCACACACACACACACACACTATCATACCACAACACTATCACACACTATCACACACAAACACTATCACACACACCACACTATCCACACACACCTATCACACACTATCACATACATCACACACTATCACACACACTAGATTTCCCCCCCCTCCCAGCCAAACAAACACACACTAACAAAAGACCACACACAACACACACTATCACACACACACAACTCACACAATCCACAAACACACACACTAATCACAACACACACTATCACACACACACACACACTATCACACAGCACACACACTATCACACACAACACACTATCACACACTACACACTATCACACACACATTACTGCACACACTATCACCTCACAAACAAACTATCAACAAAGCACACACACACTATCACACACTATCACACACACACTATCACACACACACACGATCTCACACGATCACAACACTATCACACCACTAATCACACACACACACTATCACACTCACACTATCACACACACACACACTGATCACAACACACTATCACACACACACTATCCCACACACACTATCACACACACACACTATCACACACACACACACAAACACACTATCACATACACACTATCACACACACTATCACATCACACTATCACACACACTATCTCGACACACACACTATCACACACAACACACTATATACTACACATATCACACACACACTATCACACATACACTTATCACACACACACTATCACACATACACTATATCACACACACACTATCACACACACTACACTCCTCACACTATATCATAACACTATATCACTCACACCACTATCACACACACTATCACTCACACTAAACTCACACCACACACTATCTCTCACACATACACACACACACACACATGCCCCCACACTGACACACACCACCCAACGACACACACTATCCACACAACAAAACTGAAAGTTGAAAACCACCCTTCCCCCTCCCACCTCCACATTCCTTCCTCCCTTACCCCCCCCCCCCCCCCTATTCCCCTTTCCACCCCAACACCCATGGGCCCAAATAGTATGGACTGTGTTCCAATGAACATTGATCTCATTATGGGTCTGGCTGTCTGCCAGTACGCCGACAATAACAGCTTGTAGTGGACAGTGGTCAGTCCCATTGTTGTTGTTGTTGTGTGGTGGTGGTGGTGGTGGTGTGTGGGTGTGGTGTGTGTGTGATCGGATGTGTGTGTGGGTGGAGAGAGGAGGGGGCTTCTATTTGAGAGAGAGAGAGCGATTATGTGTGTGTGTGTGTGTGTGCGGCAGCGCGAAGGGGAAGTGTGTTCTGGTGTGCTTGCCACGCGCGCGCGTGTGTATGTCTGTGTCCCTGTGCGCAGCGTGCATGTGCACTGTGCTGCGTGTGCGTGGTGTGTGTTTGTGTGTGTGTTGTGTGCGTGTACGTGTGCGTACGTGTGCGTACCGTGTTGGAATGTATGTGGTATGTATGTGTGGGTGTTTGTTTTATATTTTGTTTTGTTTTCTTCCTTGGGAAATGGATGGGCCCCCCCCCTTAAGTTGAGGAACGTTGCGCTCTGGTCTGACGGCCCGGATCGAGCCTCCACAAGGCCACCAACTTAGGGGATTTTTTTTCCACTGGAGTACATCAGTACCAACTCCACTCCCCCCCCCCCCCCCACCCCAAAATAAAAAGTCCTTCGGATGAGACTATAAACCGATTCCCCGTGCGAACGCAGCAGAACATCTTGCGTACATGTTTAAAAAATACCCGTTCCACTTTGAAAGAGTAGCTATTCGTCCTAGGAAACGGATGACTTTTCTTTGAAACCACGCATGCACACTGTGTACGTGTTTTAGACACCATCCTCCGAATCGATGCGGCTATACCTTAAGGTCGCACAGGTAAAATCTCACCATTTGTATGTAAACCTTATTGTTATTTATTTTTTTATTATTTTATATCGAGGATAATAGAAATAAGCACGCGTGTGCATTTTTTTTACATCCATTCCTCCGTGTGTATGCGGTTTGTCAATTTTGATCATCTGTTTTCCAAACCTAGCACGCAATGCGCCTAATCTTCCGAAAAGCGGAACCGGATTTAACGTGTGGCGCAAGAATGTTCTGCTCCGTTAGTATCTCATCCGAAGGACTTGTGAGGCTTAGCCCAGACGGGAAAATATTCCGCTTGTTTTGCCAAGTTTTCTGTTTTCTGTGGGGGATGGGGGGTTTTCCTGGCAATGCTTTCCAGTAGGACCTGCATCACCACCTCCATACCCACCCACATTTGTTGGTGTTTGGTTGGTTTTCTTGGTCTGACGTGGCTGAGAGTGAATAGACGTAAAATCGAAGACAATAGCAAGCAACAGCAACAACACACATATACACATACACTACAGGACACATACACTAAAACACACACACACACAACAGCACACTCATATACATACATACACACACATACACTCTCACACACACCAGCAAATGAACACATACACATACACTACAGCAGTGGACAAAAAACCGAACAGATCATAGGCAAATTCAACCCCCAACACAAACCACCCAGAACGAAAATGAAACACACACACACACACACTCTCTCTCTCTCTCTCTCTCCTCTCTCTCTTTCTCTGTCTCTCTCTCTCTTATATATATAATGTATATATTTATATATATATATATATATATATATAGTATATCCTAAGGGGGACTGATGTAAACAAGCACATATGTTTATTCATTATCCTCGAAAAAAAAGAATTTGTTCATTGTCATTGTCATACAGCACACTAACACACACACCCACACACACACACAACACAGAAAGGGGGGGGGGTGGACACACACACAACGCACGCACACACACCAGCACACACATACATACAATACATACATACACACACAACCTCACACACACATACACATCATCATCAACAACAACAACAACACACACACACACCATTACAACACACACACACACACACACCACACACACACACACACAACACACACACACACACCAAACCCGGTCCTCCGTTTCCCCCCCCCACCCCCACTCACACACCCACACCCTCCCACAAACATCACACCAACACGACCTTCCACAAAACCTCCCACTTTCACTCTCCACACCCTCCCTCCCCCCCCACTACCACCACACCCCCACACCCCCCACCCACCCCCACCCCGCCCCAGTGGGCAAATAGATGGCTGTGTTCAAATGACCATTGAATCCTTCATATGGGTCTGGCTGGTCTGGCCAGACGCCGACAATAACAGCTTGTAGTGGACAGTGGACAGCCCTCGAGTCAGTGACTCGTGTCGCTGGGCTAGGCTATAGCTATAGCCTGCTGCTGCTGCTGCTGCTGCTGCTGTATAGGCCTGTATCTTGTCTGCCTGCATGTAGAGTAGGGATGGGTGGGTTGGTGGGGGGGGGGGGGGGGGGGGGAGTGGGTAGGGGGGGTGAGTGGGTGGGGTGGGGTGGTGGGGTGGGTGGGGGGGTTGGTGTGTAGGTGGTTAGGCTAGTTGGTTGATGGGTGGTGTGGGTTGGGTGGGGCTGGGTGGGGTGAGTGGGTTGGGTTGATGGGTGGGTGGTGGGTGGTGGGTGATGGGTTGTTGTTGGGATGGGTGTGGGGGTGGTTGGTTGGTGGGTGGTGTTGGTGGTTGGGGTTGGTTTGATGGGTAGGGAGATGGTGTGGGTTGTGGTGAGGTGGTTAGTGGTGGTGGTTAGTGGTGGGATGGGTGGGTGAATGGTGGGTTGGTGTGGTGGGTGGGTGGTTGGTGGGTGAGTGGACAGTGGTCAGTCTTCAGTCTAGACTTGTTGGACTATAGCCTGCTGCTGGTGCTGCTGTATAGGTCTATACCTTGTCTGCCTACATGTAGAGTAGAGATGGATGGGTTGGGTGTGGTGGTGGGGGTGGGCGAGTGGTGGGGTGGGAGTGGGTGGGTGGGTGGTGTGGTGTGGGGTTGGGTTGATTGGGTAGGTAGGTGGGTTGGTGGGTGTTTTGGGATGGGTAGGAGGGGTGGATGGGTTGGTGGGTGTGGTGGTTGGTGGTGAGTGGGTAGGTTAGTGGGTGTTTAGAGGGGAAGGGTTATTGGTGGGTGGGAGGGTGAGTGTGTCTGTGGGTGGGTGGGTTGCACACTGGTTGTAAAGAAGTTGGTTAGGTTGGTATGTTGGGTGTGTGTGCGTGGGTTGGTTGGTTTGTTGGTTACGGTGGGTGGCTTGGGTTCAAGGGATTATCCTGTCTCCTTCAACTGACGATTGATCTGTCTGTCTGTCCATGTTTGCTACTGGTGCGCACATTCGCGCTGTGCGACCGCACACACACATATGCACAACATTATCCCACACTACACACATACGCACTCACTACGCACCCCTCACACACCACCACGCATGCACACCATGTATGCACGCACGCATGCATGCACTCCACACACGTGTCTCACAAACATACACACACAACCAGAACTAAAAAGAACATGTGCTTTAAATCACTGTCATTATTTTGATGACAGTCATCTGAAACGATCGTGAATTCTGTCTCTGTGTCTCTCTGGCCTGTTTCATATTTTGAATTAAGATTTTCTTTTCCCCCTCTTCCTTTTATTAGTAACAGACAATAAGTGTTGAACGAAAAATTCAGATTGTGCTGAAATATATAGGTAGTTTATTTCTTTAAAAAAAAGACTTAAATAATTGCAAAAAATAGTTTAAATCTTCATGCACTATCAATTCGTTTTGGTGGCAACCAGCATATCAGTCAGTGGTATGCATATGAAATGGGTTTTTTTCTGTTTTCTTTTGTGCAAGTGGTGGTCACTGGTGGTTTTGTGGTTCGTACGCATATACATTCTTCTGCAGTTGGTTGTTGATGTAGTTCAAATGTTTTCCTTTCACAGCGTATTTTGATTTTGCCCTGTTTCAAACAGATAGTCATAACATCGTTTGCTTCCTTTCTTGATGTAATTCCAACATTTGCCTTTTACAGCGCATTTTTGCAGCAAAGTTTATTTCGCCCTTGTTTCACACAGATGGTCATAGTCTTTTTCTAAGGTTGCACATAACCTTCCAAGGGTGCATCACCCAATATCACATCACCCTTACTCCACATCAATCTATGTCACATCATCGTAACTTTACGTCATTCTCTTTCCCATTACGTTTATCTATGGGGTCAATTTTTTTTTGCCTGTGAGTGTGCCTGTGTGTATGTGTGTGTATGCGCGCGCCTGCGTGGGTGCGTGTATGTGTGTATGTGCGTGCGCGCGTGTGCGAGCGCATGAACGTGTGCGTTTGCATAATTGCATTGCTAAACAAGTAATGATGGAAAGTACCATGCTTATATAGATGTAAACTAAAATATGGTCACGGTGTCACTTTCGTAATTGATAACGTATACCAAACAAGGATGTAGATGAAGATGATGAAGATAATAACGATAGGTGTATTGAATGTAATTACTGATAATGGTGACATAATGTGTTTAGGATTATGATAAGGACGATGCTCTCAGTCGTGTGCTATGTGTTTGAAGAATGTGTGCATCACTAGACAGTATACAGAAAACTGTTGCTTTACATATTTCAGTTTGTTCCCTTTTGTCCCCTTGACTTGTATTGTGGACAAAGGTCGAAGTACAATTAAAATGTTCAGAGTTCAGAGTATCTACGGGGTCCATGAAGTCGTGGGTTCGAATCTCAGCAGCGGCGTCTGGTGAATCCAGGGTGGGGGATTTTTACGATCTCCAATGTCAACTTTCAAGTGCAGACCTGACAGTGCCTTAATTCCCTTCGTTAATATGTCCACGTGCAGATCAAACAAGCACGCTACAGATCCCACAACGCATGTCAGCGTCCGGTGAGTTTCGAAGACATACATATCATGCATCCTGTACAAACAGGTGAGTCCGAAATCCCTGGTTACAGCAGGGTAATGTGTATTGATGAAATCCCTGAAGACAGCAAGGTAATGTGTATTGATGAAATCCCTGAAGACAGCAAAGTAATGTGTATTGATGAAATCCCTGAATACAGCAGGGTAATGTGTATTGATGAAATCCCTGAAGACAGCAAGGTAATGTGTATTGATGAAATCCCTGAATACTGCAGGGTAATGTGTATTGATGAAATCCCTGAATACAGCAGGGTAATGTGTATTGATGAAATCCCTGAATACAGCAGGGTAATGTGTATTGATGAAAT
Organism: Rapana venosa; assembly: GCA_028751875.1. Taxonomy (NCBI): domain Eukaryota; kingdom Metazoa; phylum Mollusca; class Gastropoda; order Neogastropoda; family Muricidae; genus Rapana; species Rapana venosa. Next base: position 25,293,031 of record CM054155.1, on the reverse strand, counting down.
CCCTGGTTACAGCAGGGTAATGTGTATTGATGAAATCCCTGGTTACAGCAGGGTAATGTGTATTGATGAAATCCCTGAATACAGCAGGGTGGGTAATCTGTATTGATGAAATCCCTGAATACAGCAGGGTAATTAATCTGTATTGATGAAATCCCTGAATACAGCAGGGTAATGTGTATTGATGAAATCCCTGAATACAGCAGGGTAATTAATCTGTATTGATGAAATCCCTGAATACAGCAAAGTAATGTGTATTGATGAAATCCCTGAATACAGCAAGGTAATGCGTATTGATGAAATCCCTGAATACAGCAAGGTAATCTGTATTGATGAAATCCCTG
>CM054155.1:25287690-25290190 GCA_028751875.1 Rapana venosa | reverse complement strand
GCGAGCGTGCGTGCGTGTGTGTGTGCGTATGTGTGTGTATGTGTGTGTGTGCGTGTGTGTCTGTGAGAGACAGACAGACAGACAGACAGAGAGATAGAGACAGAGACAGAGAGAGAGAGAGAGAGAGAGAGAGAGAGAGGGGGGGGGGGGGGAGAGGGGGAGTCGAAAGTGAAGTGAAGCATTGTAAAAAGATAGATAACTTTAATATTCTGGGCGAAGAAAAGCACAAAAGTTATCTCCCTGGGCGTTCATGTGGAATATTGCTGTCAAAAGTTGGTTGTTGATTGTGAGTGGGTTTGTTTTTTGTTCTGTTCAGTTTTGTTTGTCTGGCTTGGTTTTATGGGGTTTGGATTGGGGTGTGTGTGTGGGGGGGGGGGGGGGGGGGGGGGGGGGGCGTGTGTATGTGTGTGTGTGTGTGTGTGTGTGTGTGTGTGGTGTGTGTGTGTAGTGTGTGTAGTGTGTTGTGTGTTGTGTGTGTGTAGTGTATGTATGTGTGGGTGGTGGGGGGGGGGGGGGGGGGGGGGGGGGCGGGTGTGTAGTGTGGGGTGTTGTGTGGTGTGTGTGTGTGTGTTGGTGTGTGTGTGGTGTGTGCGTGTAGTGTGGGTGCGTGTGTTGTGTGTGTGCGTATGTAGTGTAGTGTGTGTGTGTGTGTGTGTGTGCGTGTAGTGTGGGTGCGTGTGTTGTGTGTGTGCGTGTGTAGTGTAGTGTGTGTGTGTGTGTAGTGTGTTGTGGTGTGTGTGTGTGTGTGCATATATGTGTGTGTGCATCCACACTTACCCTTGCACGTGTCCGTTTGTAATTATTTGTGTATGTGCATGTGCATGCATGCGTCAATGCATCTGTGTGTGCGCCTACGTGCGTGCATATGTGTGTAAGCATGCATATTGGGCTGTGTGTGTGCGCACGCTTTCGTGCCTGCGTTTTATTTATTTATTCTTTTATATCGAGGATAATGGAATAAGCACTCATGTGCTTTTTTACATCCAGTCCCCGTGTGTATGCGGTTTTGTAAATTTTGTCATCTGTTTCCGCCGGCACACAATGGCCTACTCTTACGAAAAGCGGAACAGGATTTAACGTGTGCGCAAGATGTTCTGTATGCGTTCGCACACGGGGCTTCGGTTTATAGTCTCATCCGAAGGACTTTAACATTCAGTTCGATTTTTTTGTCAAACTGGGAAGAAAGGGCGAGGCTGGGAATCGAACCCACAACCTCACGGTTTACTTGTTGGCAGGCGTGCGTGCGTTTGTGTATGTATGTATGTATGTATGTATGTGTGTATGTATGTATGTATGTATGTATGTATGTATGTATGTATGTATGTATGTATGTATGTATGTATGTATGTATGTATGTATGTATGTATGTGTCCCTATGTGTGTGTGTGTGTTTATGTGTTTGTGTGTGTGTCTCCCTGTGCGCGCATGTGCATTCATGAATGTGCATCTCAGTACACAGCTACCACCATTTGACATACACAATAGTTATCACATCCTTACATACATTTTATTATCTTGGGGGTCTATTTCACCATAATTATCACACACGAGTCATGCACTAACCGTGTCACCGCATGTCAACATACAGACACACACACACAGACCGTACCACGACTGGCGCGCACACAAACACCACATTCACCCCAACTGCCACACACACTAAAACCACATCTCCCACCCGCCACAAACTACAAACACCACATCTCACCCCACTGCCACACAACACAACACCACATCCACCACACTACACAACACACAAAAACCCCATCTCACCACACTGCCACACATCAAACACCACATCACCACACTGCCACACATACAAAAACCACATCTCCCCCCACGCCCCACAAAAAAACACCACTTCACCCCACTGCCCACACCAAAACCACATCTACCCCACTGCCAACACACAAACACCAAATTTCACCAACCCCACAACCCCAAAAACACATCTCACCACACTGCCACACCACAAACCCACATCTACCACACGCCACCACAAACACAACATCCCCCACTGCCACACTAACAAAACCCACATCTGGGCCCACTGCCACCCCCCTCCCCAAAACGCCACACCACTAAACCACATCTCACCACACGCCCACACCAAAAAACCCACATCCACCACACTGCCACAACCAAACACCAATCTCACCACACTCCAACCACAAACACACTCACCACACGCCACACACACTAACACCACTCCACCACACTGCCACACACACACAAACAACATCTACCACACGCCACACACCAAAAAACCACATTCACCCACTGACACACCCCACACTCCCCCTTTTTAAACCACACTGCCCACACACCACATCTCACCCCACTCCACACACACCACATCTACCACACGCCACACACACAAAAACCACTCACCACAAATCCCCACCCCACAAACCATCTCACCACCTGCACACACACTAAAACCCCAACTCACCACACGCCACACACACAAAAAACCCATCCACCCCACTTTTCCAATACA
>CM054155.1:25270190-25282690 GCA_028751875.1 Rapana venosa | reverse complement strand
TCTCTCTTTCTCTCTCACTCTCTCACTCAATGGTAACAATGTTCATCGATTTAGTGAATCTAGGGGGAGGGGGAGGAAAGAAAAAGACTTTCTGCAAGTCAACAAGTTGAAAATGAACATCAGTAAGTTCTTGTTCCATTGTCATGCATATGAAGACCTGAGGAAAACACCTCTCAAAGAATGACCAAGAGTGTCCCATGCAATTTTGACTTACAGCTTCAAATTAAGGCAAAACCACCGCAGACATTGACTGCGTTGCCAGATCCGTCTTCCATGCATGTAACAGGAGGAAAAGACGGTCTGACCAAACATTCTTTTTCGTTCCTCGGCTACAGCTCCCGGATTCACTAGTTGGGAGATTTTGCCTATGCCACCGTTTTTACCCCGCCATCAAGGTAGCTGCATTCCGACTTCGGGGATGGTGTCTAAACACGACACACGTGTGTGTGTGCATGCGTTTTAAAACATTTCGGCACCCCGTTCCTACCGGCACGGAATGGCCTACTCTTTCCAAAAGGCGGAACGGGTTTCTAACGTGTGTTTCTAAGATGTTCTGCGTGCGTTCGCACATGGGGCTTCGGTTTGTAGTCTCATCCGAAGGATTTTTGGGGAGGAGTGAAGTCAGTACTGATGTTAACTCCAGGGTAAAATTCCCTAAAACGGGTGTCTCCATGATGGCTCTATCCCAGGCCGTCAGATCACGAGCATAAGGCTCTTAACCACTAGGCTATCCCATCCTCCAACACTCACCCCCCTCCCCTCCTCTCCCCCCCGCCTTCAGCCCCAAATTAATGTTGCTGTTGTTGTTGTGCGTTCCCCAGCTTTACACACCTGGGGGTCACCACCCAGAACGTGCACTCTGACTCACTCATCATCCCACCTGGGAATCCCTGTGAGATAGGAAGTAGTCCTCGGGTGAGAAGTGTGCGTGTATAATTACTACCATGGAAAAATGGTCCACTCAGCTTGTGACACTGAATTTCGTTTCATGCCATCCTTACCTAGTGCAAGACACATTAAATCTTGTGACACAGACCTCCTTCCAGATTACCCTTTTCGAACTTTGTACTGACGTTGGATGAGTATTTTTCAATATAATTATGTGTTTCCATTGTTCTGAACACTCGATGTAGCTGTTGCATAAATTTTAGTTATGAAAAGGGGAACGATCCGTGAATACGATTTATTTATTTCTCCCGTTTTTGTAAAGGGGGAACAAATCTGTGAATACGATTTATTCACTTCTTTAACCTTTCATGTTATTAATCCGCCCTTTTTTTTCAATTTAAAAAAAGAAAGAAATTATATGCATCGTGGTCAAAGACCAATGTACATGACAATACAATACCCAGAGTTCTCTCCCTCATGTAAAGCTGTTCGATCCTCTCTCTCGCCGTCTCTCCCTCCCTCTTTCTCCCTCCATTCCTCTGTCTCTCTCCCGCTGTCTCTCTCCCGCTTACTCTCTCCCTCCCTCCCTCCCTCCCTCTCTCTCTCCTCCCTCCATCTCCCTCCCTCCATCTCCCTCTCTCCTTCCCCTCCCTCCTTCCCTTCGCTCCCTCCCTCTCCACCCTCTCTCTCCTCACCCTCCCCACTCCCTCACCCTCTCCTTCTCCCACTCTCCCCCATTCCACAAATCACAGAATCATCCACAACAACAACAACAACGTCACTAACAACATCAAAACATTAAAACAACTAACCAGCAAAAAACAAAAAAACCCACCAATTTCAACATTGTCCGTCCCTAACCACAGTATAACATAATAACTCTCTCCGTCCCTTAAATTAACCGGCCGGGCATTTGGCCGTCCAGAGCTGCACCATGGCCCGGGGCGACACGTTGTGGATGCTGGGCACCTCGGGCCGTTGGCCCTGGCAGGCGTCGTTGCTGTTGCGGTGGTGCTTGAACTTGCCCAGCGAGCGGGTGCCGAAGCCCAGGCGACTCAGGCACATGCCGATGTAGACGTCCTCGATGGTGAAGAAGGGCACATCCACGGACACCTCCACGATCCGCCGGGCCACGGTGAAGCTGCTGACGTAGGCCAGACCCTGGCAGTAAGGCGGGTAGCGGTCGTCCGCGTACACGTACTTCGGCACGTACCTTGAGAAATGAAAAATCAACATAACAGTAGTAAATTGGAATTCATTCATTCTATTATGCACGATGGCAATCGCATACTGGAAGTTGTTCAGCGACCAAATAAATGTTCATGCAGACTAAAACCAAATCCGATATTCAGACCAACTACGGCTAAATAAGCATTCAGACCAACTAAGACCAAAAATAATAATAAATTGAATTCATACAGCGCTATATCTTGCGAAAAACCAAATCAAAGCGCTTTTTATTCATTCCACTTATTCACATTCAGCCAGTTATAATTAATAAGGTTTGGGGTGGGTTTTTTACAAATTCAAATGTATACACACACGCTCGCACGCACGCACATACATATAAGGCATTTTAGTCTTCGTGTACATGCTATGTGCGGAAAGACTGGACAGAATCAGAGAAGGATTTGGATGTTAGCGGAAAATTGAAGTGTTGGTTTTCTTGTTTTTCAGTGGTGTTGGAGTTTTGGGGTGTTTTTTGTTTGTTTGTTTGTTGGGCTTTTTGGTGTTGAGAATGTGTTGTTTTGTTGTTGATTTTGTTGTTAAGAAGATTGAAAACACCTGTTGAGGTTTTGGTAGTGTGTGGTGCGGTGGTAGTGTTTTTGGTAATGGTGGTGGTGGTGGTGTTAGTGGTGGAGGTGGTAGTGGTGGTTTGTATGTTTGGTTGTGTGTGTGTGTGTGTTTAGGAGGGAGGGGGGTAGTTCCTCAGCTAGAGTTCCAAAATCATCAGTGGTGAAATTTTGCGTATGTAACCGTTTTTAACCCACCATTAAGGTAGCCGCATTCCGACTTTGGGGATGTGTGATTGTTTAATGTAAAGCTTACCTGGCCATACTGGACAGTCGGTGTCTCTGTTTTCCTTTGTCTGTCGGTCGGTCTGTCTGTCAGTTACTCTCCATCATACACACACACATTAAGCGAGAGGTTGTTACTTACAAACACAGAGAGACAGAGAGACAGACAGACAGCCAGAGAGACAGACAGAGACAGACAGACAGAGACACAGAGAGAGAGAGACAGAGACACAGAGAGATAGACAGACAGACAGAGACACAGAGGACAGACAGACAGACAGAGTGACAGAGAGAGAGAGACTCTGAACTCTGGACTCAGAAATGGTTTCATAGACATCATCAGCCTTTGACCCACATTACATTTTAAGGGGGCAAGAATGGACGGGAAAGATGAAAGAAAATGAAATGTAACTTCTTACAAGCTGTGATCAAATCTTGGCAATACAATTATACACCTTGGCATATATCCCCAGACATGTACTCCTGCACATAGGTTTACATTATATATTTATAAATAAAGAAGAGAAAGCATACCACTTGGAGCCTTTGCCCCGGCGAGGGCGGAAGGTGTGTGAGCAGCGACCTCCCACTCCGTGTTGCAGAAAGTCAGAATGGTTACGTAGCAGTGACGTCATCACGGCCGTGTTGATCCACACGTCATCATCCACCTTCATGAAGAACCTGCAAGTACACGTCATCATCATCCATCTTCACGAAGAAAAAGAAATCATGCAAGTACACGTCATCGTCTACTTTCTTGGGGCAATATATGCAAGTACATGTCATCATCTACCTTTATGAAGAAAAACATGCAAGTACACCACGTCATCAGAAAAATCATGCAAGTACACGTCATCGTCCACTTTCATGGAGGGGGGGGGGGGACCATGCGAGTACACGTCATCATCCACTTCTTTCATGGAAAACCCGCAAACACACGTCATCATCCTCTAGCATGGGGGGAGGGGGGCGGGAACCCTGCAAGCAGACGTCATCATCCACTTCTGTGAAAAACCTGCAAGTACACGTCATCATCCACTTCTGTGAAAAACCTGCAAGTAGACGTCATCATCCACTTCTGTGAAAAACCTGCAAGTAGACGTCATCATCCACTTCTGTGAAAAACCTGCAAGTAGACGTCATCATCCACTTCTGTGAAAAACCTGCAAGTAGACGCCATCATCCACTTCTGTGAAAAACCTGCAGGTAGACATCATCCACTTCTGTGAAAAACCTGCAAGTAGACGTCATCATCCACTTTCATGAAAAACCTGCAAGTAGACATCATCCACTTCTGTGAAAAAACCTGCAAGTAGATGTCATCATCCACTTCTGTGAAAAACCTGCAAGTAGACGTCATCATCCACTTCTGTGAAAAACCTGCAAGTAGACATCATCCACTTCTGTGAAAAACCTGCAGGTAGACATCATCCACTTCTGTGGAAAACCTGCAAGTAGACATCATCCACTTCTGTGGAAAACCTGCAAGTAGACATCATCCACTTCTGTGGAAAACCTGCAAGTAGACATCATCCACTTCTGTGGAAAACCTGCAAGTAGACATCATCCACTTCTGTGGAAAACCTGCAAGTAGACATCATCCACTTCTGTGGAAAACCTGCAAGTAGACATCATCATCCACTTCTGTGGAAAACCTGCAAGTAGACATCATCCACTTCTGTGGAAAACCTGCAAGTAGACATCATCCACTATCATGGGGGGGGGGGGGGGGGGGGACCCTGCAAGCAGCACACTTTTATGAAAAGAATTTGCAAGTGCATGACGTCATCACCGGCCTTCATTGATAGAAACTACAAGTAGACGCTATCATCCATTTTCCTTTTTTTTTTAAAAACCAACAACCAAACAAACAAACTCTGCAAGTATACAGTCACCATCGGCTTTCTTCCAACGACATGTCATTCACTCTTTATAACAAAAAAACAGAACACAGACAAAAACAACACAGCAAACTCAAAACTGAGAAATAAACAGTACGATGGGGAAAAAAGTGCATGACATGAAATCAGTTGACACAAAGTTGAACAACAAATGAATTGGATACAACACTTTTCTGAGACAAACTTTGACTGTTTGAACCATTTTGATTATGCACGATGGCAATCGCATACTGGAGTAGTTCAGTGACCAAATAAATATTCATGCAGACCAAAACCAAATGAATATTCAGACCAAATAAATACTCGGATATACCAAAACTTTAGTAAGAAATTCAGACCAACTAAGACCAAATAAATATTCAGGCATACTTAAACCAAATAAAATGTTCAGACCAGTTAAGAAAGATTAGTAAATACACATCAGGGATACTAAGACCAAATAAATATTCAGACACACTGAGACCAAATGAATATTCAGACATACTGAGACCAAATGAATATTCAGACATACTAAAACCAAATAAAATGTTCAGACCAACTAAGACCAACTAAAATATTCAAGAACACTTAAACCACAATAAATATTCAAGCAAACTAAGACCTAATGAATATTCGGACACACTTAAGACCAAAACAAATATCCACACCAACAGTTCTATGTTAAGCATGGCGACAGCCAATAACCTGACGACAGAAACCAAAAAAACAAACAAAACAACAACAACAACAACCCTACCTCGCCTTCCGACATCGCGAGGTAAACCAGCGCAAGGACGTGATGACTTTCAGGGTCAGGTTCTGGTAGGAATCCTGGAAGCCCGTGACCACCACATCGCGGTACAGGTCTGCCTCCCCCCTCACCACCTGCATCAGCTCAGAGTCCCTGGAGGTGCCGACCATGAAGACGTGACGCAGGCTGGCGGTGTTCCTCCTCGTCACCGATGCCCACGTCTTGCGGATGGCGCTTCTGCGGGCGCTGTTCTTGGGAGCCGAGACCACCAGGAACACGATGTCCACCTTCCCGTTCCCTCCCGCCCCGCACACCTCAGGCTGGTCTATCAGCACGGGAAAGTCGGGGTGGAAGCAGGCGCTGCAGTTGACGGGGCGGACCGTGGTGGCCTGTCTTAGCACCGGCGCTGTCTTCTTTCCGCCAACAACGGGCGTGGGGTCTTCCGCGCGCGAGTTCTTCCTTCGTTTTCGAGCTCTGTCAACAAGACTGGCGGGCATGTTTCCCGCGCCGCTTCCCCCTCTTCCGTCTTCGTTCGGTCTGACAGCCTCGGATCTCGTTTTGAGTTCTTCCCGGGGTTTGATGACGGGTGAGTGGAGATTCTGGGATCCCGGTTCCGGGTTCGGTGTCGTGGGTTTATACTCGTGCGTTTTCACTTTGAGGTGTTCGGCGCTGTTCCACAGACTGAGCAGCAGGAAGCAGGAGAGCCCGGCAGAGATGTACAAGGTGAGTCTGCGTATGGAAGGTTTTAGCATGGCTGCTGGTGTCCTGCTGGCTGCTGCTGTTGTTGTTGTTGTTGTTGTTGTTGTTGTCTTCTTCTTCTTCTCTGTTGTTGCTTCTTTCCTTCTCTGCAGTCTTCTTCTAGGTGTTGGATGTCACAGATTCTGAAATCAGAAAGCATGGCTGGTCTGTAGAGGTCGGTACTGTTAAGTTTTTCAGGGAAATAAGTTTCGCAGGGTGGGTTGTATTTAGTCATGGTCTTTATTGTAAAATCTGTTGTTAGTTTTGTTTGAGGGTTGGGGGGGGGGGCCGAGGGGGATTGTTGTTTCTTGGATAGAGTTCCAAGATTCACTGATGGTGAGATTTTGTGTATGCGACAGTTTACCCATCATTAAGGTAGGCGCATTCCGACTTTGGGTGTAATATCTAACTAAACACATGTGCATGTGCTTTTGTTTGTTTTTTGTTTTGTTTTGGGGTTTTTTTTACTGTTGTCATCCATTCATACCAACACGCGATGGCCTACTCTTCAAAAAAGTTAAACGGTTTTCTTTTAAAATGTGCTCAAGATATCCCGAGGGTGTTTGTACTCGGGATCTTGATTTATCCGAAAGATTTTTTAAGGAGCGGGGGTCGGTACTTATGTCGACACCAAGGGGAAATCCCCTCGAAAGGCCGTCTCGGTGGTGGCTCGAACCTGGGCCGTCAGATCACGAGCTCAACGCTCTAACCACTAGGCTATCCCGCCCCTTGTAAACTCTGTTTCCAGTTTGTTTCAAGAGTGTGGAAGTTTCACACAAAAAAAATACTCATCTTGTTCACTTTGGTCAAAACATTGTAGCAGTAAGATCCGACACATTTTGTACGTTTGAAGTGAGCTGGTGGTCTAGAGGTAACGCACCTGTCTAGAAAATAAGAACACGCAGGTTCAATCCTCCCGTCACAACCCGAAATTTTCCTCTGTCTGCTAGACCTTGAGTGGTGGTCTGCGTGCTAGTCTTTCGGGTGAGACGAGAAACCGAAGACTATTTCAAACACATTTAGCGCACGAAAACAAGAAAAACAACAAACAAAACAATGAGAGGTAAAATTCTGTAGCAAAAAGCCACCCTGGTTCGGAAACAAAAGAAAAATTTTCTTAATGGGTGGCGCTGCTCTTGTGGCGATGTGCTCTTCCCGGGCCAATGCTGTCCGAACTTTACACAGAGAAGTCTGCCCTGACTGGAATCAGGACTATGAACTAACGCAAACATCGGGTGGCTCGAGCCGAGGAACGAAAAACAAAACACAAAAACAAATCAGCCAACTCTGGGGTCGTCAGCCGAAAAATGTTCACTCTCTCGAGGAGAAAAAAAAATCAATAATGATAATGATAATAAAAAAATAAAATGGTTTAAAAAATAGATAATGATAATAATTTTCAAATAAATACATAAACGAAGTTGAAAACAAATTGCCTTGTCTCAATTCTGTATATATATTTTTTCATTCCGTCACTCTCTCGTTCTCCTCTCTGATCGTAAGTATCCGCCAGTCTGCATCTCTTATTAGGGTCCACTAGCACTCCACCACTCCCTGTCCCTCCCTCACTCCCTCCAGCCTGACTGGTGCAGGCAGTTGTGCTGTGTGTGGAAGAGAGCTTGCATGGGGACCAGGTGTGCTTAGCTCCGCTCTGCTCTGCTCAACTCACGGTCTGTACAAGGCTGTCCACGAAATACGGCGTTAAGGCGCTGAGAGGTGGGGAAAAAAACCAAAGTGCTTCTCGTGAATCCTATGACGTCCATATGACAGGCGCGTGCTGTTACTACACCGTCTGTTTGTGCTGGTAAAGCGGGTTCTTGTCGTAAAGTGGACTACAGGTTCCACCGAGATACCAACTCCTAGGTCTGGAAACTTTCTGTGGAAACTTCACCTTCTCCTTTCCTTCACCAGGTGGTCTTGGCTGCCAATGCACAGACTGCAAAATCGCCAGGCAAGCGATTCCAAATCTTGACAATTCCTTCTGTTTTGGTGAGCAACGAATCAGATATATATATAATTTTTTTTTTAATAACGATTTTTTTTCTCTCCCCCCCGGAAAAGTGAGGGAGCTCTCGTTTTCACGCTCGCAGTCTTGACCGAGTTTTCAGGTAATCTTGCCGTTATTTTGAGTTTGGGTTTTAATGTGTGTTGATAGAAAAACGATGTGCTATAAGCTGTTTAGAAACAATTTCCAGTTATGTTAAATGTTTTTTTTTTTCGGGGGGGGGGGGGGGGGGGGGGGGGGGGGGGGGGGTCCATACCACTTTTAGTCACGGCAGATTTCTCTGCGTGAAATTGGGGCTGCTCTCCCTGGGGAGAGCGCGGCGTGCAACAAGAGCAGCGCCACCCATTATTATGTTTTTTCTTTTCCTGTCTTCAACGGTATCTGTTTCCCTATCAGAGTGGCTTTTTTGTACAGAATTTTGCCAGGGACAACTTTCTTGTTGCCGTGGGATGTTGTTTTTTACGTGCCTAAATAATTTTGTGTAACACACGGTTTATCGTCTAATCCGAAAGACTAGCACCCAGACCACCACTCATGGTCTAATGGATGGGGGTAAAAGTTTTGGGCCCAAGCGGGGGATCAAACCACCGCACACTTCCGACCCGGACTTTTCGCTTTCTAGGCAGGCGCGTTACCTCTAGACCACCGATCCCATGTTGGGGGGGGGGCACGTTCGCGCTGTGGAAGGCCTTAACAAACCAGTTAACGACAAGAAAACCAGTTAACGACACCACACGCGTTGGCCTTAATGGTCAGCAGTAAAAGCTCCTCTTCCTTTTTGCAGGTTCGATGCAGATAGGCACTTAGTTTCGCGGAGGAAGATAAAGCGCAGTTTAGTTGCCCCTTAAAACAGAGGGGGGAATGGGAGTTTTACTGTTTCTACGCTCGAGGGGCTGATTAAAGGAGCACGGGGCTGACAGGCAGTGGGCTATAAGCAGTGGGGGGAGGACTGCAGTCACTTTCCGCCAGGCTGAGGCCTACACTGAGTCCCCCGTGTTGAGACATGAGCAGCAGGGTACCACCAGGCCGGCAGAAGGGACAGATGATGCTTTCTGCATCAATCGCCTTGACAAGTTTAGTACGGTTTGGAGCAGTTGGAAATTAGTGGAATCAGTACTACTTTAATAAAAATTAATAAAAATAATAAAATAAAAGAAAGAAAGGAGGGGAGGAGGGGGGGGGGGGGGGCAGCTGGAAATGAAAGAAAATGGTTTCTTTGAACACTCTGTTCGAAATTCAGTTGGCGTTTTTTTTTTGTTTTTTTGTTAAAAGAGGGGGGGTGGGTGGGCGTTAAGTCGGGTTATGTTTCAATCACGCACGATCAAATACATTAGTCTTCATTCAAATTCCACTTCTTTCAGAAATGTTGAAAAATAACCCCAATCGGATTTGTGTGTTGTTCTTTTTTCTCAAAATTCTCTGTCTATAAATTGATATTTTACAACGAACAATCATTCTGTTACATGTCAATCTTCTTTTCTTTTTCTTTTTCTTTTGTTGTTGTTGTAGAATTTCACATATCAGCGAGTCTTTAGATAAGTCCACTTCACACAAACAGATCGATACAGGACGTAAGTTATCCAACAGCAAAGAAACTGCCTGCACACAGGTCCTGCAAACCATCCCATGGCCCTGCCAGCTACCCTGTCCCTCAACCCCCAGACAAGCCAAACCAAGCTCCGCCACGCCACGTCTGGTTGATAAAGTGACTGTGGTTTGCAGAACCTGATTAGAGAAGAAGGAGAGAACCAAAACAGGGTCAGGGACAATGAGCTAATAACCACTCTGTTGTCGGGAAGTAAAGTACACACCACCAGATAAAAACGGCGAGAGGAGTAAAGGAACGTGTGTGCGTGTGTGTGTGTGTGTGTGTGTGTGTGTGTGTGTGTGTGTGTGTGTGTGTGTGTGTGTGTGGTGTGTGTGTGTGTGTGCGTGTGTGTGTGTGTGTGTGTGTGTATGTGTGTGTGCGTGTGTGTGCGTGTGTGTGTGTGTATGTGTGTGTGCGCGTGTGTGCGTGTGTGTGTGTGTGTGTGTGTGTGTGTGTGTGTGTGTGTGTGTGTGTGGTGTGTGTGTGTGTGTGTGTGTGTGTGTGTGTGTGGTGTGTGTGTGTGCAGAACACAGCCTCACAGCCTAGAGTTAGGTAGGCAGATGTGGGGAAAGATAGTCAGGGTTGCGAGAGGAGGAGGAGGAGGAAGAGGAGGAGGAAGAGGAGGAGGAGGAGGAAAGTCGACACGAGAGAAAAACGTAGGGTGTCAATGACAGGTGACGCCCAACCACGTGAAATCGTAGTTCAGGTCGTGACAAGGAAGCGAGACTGGGGAGAAACAACAGAAACGTGTGCAGCGTCACTGGCTCAAGCCAGGAATGGGGCACGCTGACACAGAGTCAGTCGCCTGAGTGTCGTTATACGCACACCACACCACTTTTATTTTTTCGTCTTCTGAAATTCAAGGCTATACCAGTATTAAAGCAAAACGTCTAAAAGTGAAGGCTAGCCCTAAGACTATTCCAAGATGTCAACAAGTATTAAAAGCGCAGTTAAACCCCGCACAACAGACAATAAAACGTCAGGGGCTTTTTTGTGTGGGTTTTTTTTTGGGGGGGGAACTAGTTCAACAGCGCAGACATACCTGTCGATGGATTTGAGGCCGGTATCGTAAAAGTCAACTGGCCAGGTGCAATAGCCAAAAAAAAGAAAAGAAAAGAAAAGAAAAACCCCGAAGTTAGCACCAACAGCAGCGGGAACAGCCATCCACATGCTGCAGCTGTGGGGTCCTGTGAACATCCAGACCTGGACAGCCAGGACAGGGAAAGAACAGGGGGGGGGGAGGGGGGGGGGGTTAAGGCAGCACCACCGGCCGGCCACACATACACACCATCTGCCCCCTCCCCCCACCCCACACCCACACCACCCCCACCTTTATATATGAACACATCACATGCTACAAGCTTATGCTGCTATGTTTACAATGCTTTTTTATTATTCATAAATGCTATGTTTTATGAAGAAAAGCCGTTCAAGTAACCCTGGAAAAAATACACTTTTTCTTTTTTTTTCTTTCTTTCTTTGTTTTTTTTTGTCTTCCAATCTTTCAGCCAGAAACTGAGCTCACAACTAGTGTGGTGGTGGTGTTGGGGGTGGGGGTTGGCGTTTGTGGCTTGTTTTCGGTACCACCAAGGTCGCCATATATCATCTTCGGGTTGATGTCTTAACACGACAGCTAGCTGTGTGCTTTCGTTGCTGTTTTGTTACCCCTTCCTTCCTTTCTTCCTTCCTTCCTTCCTTCTTTCCTTCCTTCCTTCCTTCCTTCCTTCACGCACACGATGACCTTTGCTCTGGGGGGAAAATGGACTGGGATGTAAGTAACCTGTGTTCACGATGGTCTGTGCAGGTGCTACGGGTCATCGGTTCCAAATGCTGCCCCAAGTACTTTTGGACAGGGACTGAAGTCTGCATAAACAGTGGCTTCCACAGGGAAGTGCCCTCCAAGCTTCCAACCAACGGCAACAACAGAACCCAGAACCTTTGGATCAAGCAACGCCCACAGGGTCTACAGCCCCTTATGCAAAACAAACGTGTAACGCTGCAATGGATCCCTGCCCACTGTGGTATACCTGGCAACGAACAGGCTGATGATGAACTTGCGAAGAAACAGGGAGCACAGAAAGAACGGTGCGGAAAGCAGCCTCACCTTTCAATGAAAAAAAAGACAATCATCAAATCAATGGCCCGACCCAGAGCAGGAATGGACGACTACCACCATCTCAAAAAGAGAACGAGTCATAATTCTAAAACTCCGCACTGGGCACAACAGGCTAAATCACCACATGTCCACAAAGCTGAAACTCGTTTCTTCTCCCCTGTGTGCCTGTGGTAAAGAAAACCAGACTGGCCAGCACATCCTTCAGAAGTGCACGCTATTCAGCGGCGACCTGAGGAAGATTGTGTGGCGGACGAAGATAACATAACCCTGCAAACCCAGCTGTAGGGCCCAGGAGAGGAGCTGGAAAGGACGTGCCCTTATTTTTCCCAGACATATCTGACAGTGCAAAAGCAAACGAGAGAAGAAGAAGGATTGAAGCATGAATAGTCCTCCGCATTCGGTCTGCTGGGCACCAAGGCACCTTCATCCTGACATGTCAGGTAGGTCTCCTGCACGAGAGCATGAATAGCCTGATGATTGAATGGATGGCTCCTTGAGTTATAAAGCGCATGACAA
>CM054155.1:25257690-25265190 GCA_028751875.1 Rapana venosa | reverse complement strand
ACACACACACACACTGTGCAAAAATGTCAAGTGCAGTAAATATGGTGGTCAATTTTCTCCGCAGCACTGTTCATTGTTTTGTCACAAGCTCCGTATTTTCTTACCAAAAACCTTTTTCAAAACAAAAATACTTCTATAAAAAAAAAAATTAGCCACAATTCTGTTACATGAAAATATTCTTGCTGATGTTTTCTAAATCCTTTGTACGTAGTCCCGTTTTTGCCTTTGTTCAATGTTGTCTTAGGTTGTTTTCCCTATGCTACATTCTTCAATGTTACATTCATAGTTTAATACTAAACTATTGAACGACCTCTTTTTCCTGAGTCCTTTCTTTTAGTTCAGCTAAAAAAAGGTAAAGGTAAAGGAGTCCCATAACCTATAAGGTCGTAGGGGAGCGAGGCGTCAGAGACCTCACTTCTCTAGGGCCAGCATATTGAGGGCGGCGCCCATCTCCTCTCCCTCGCTGCTTTACCTTTCCTGACCCTAAAGAGGGCAGGTACCCATTTACAGCTGGGTGAACTGGGGGAACTGTACTGAAGCCAAGGCGCGCAAACGGTCACCCATCCAACTGGTAACCACGCTCGACGCTGCTTAACTTGGCTGGGGGAAAGCGAGTGCTCCGACCACTGAGCTAATCCGTCCCGAGCTATCATTCCTATATTCCCGTCTGTTCGTCATGTAACTTGAACAGCACTCTCAAAATCGCGCCCCTAAAGTGGATGAAGTTCGACTGAGTGGTCCAAGTCTTTCCAATCAACCCATAGCACACTCACTCTGGGTAGGAGACCAGAGTCTGAAAAATCTCTATGACTCTTAAGGGATTCGAATCCTCGACCATCCAGCCAATAACCCGAGGCACTAACTACTGCGCCATGGGAGATGGTGAAGGATGATTAATTTTGTAAAGAAATGTTCACACTTGCGTTGTATAGCATTCTATGTGTAACACCAGGAACCAAACTGCTGCAAAAAAAATGGTCTCATAAAGTTGGTAGAAACATTCAGTAGAATATTTTCAATATTAATAAATAAAATAATAAATAAATGTTAAAAATCGAAGAGGTTAGCTTAAAATGGCTTCAGAATCGTAATATTCATTGGATTCTTGCAACTAACAGTATGTGGAAGGTAATGGGTATTGGCACAGAAAAGCAGTTATCATGATTGTCATGAGCTTTGAGCAAGCCTTTTGAAGCTGTTTTCATTGTGAACATTCTATAAAAGAAAAAAAACGGGTAAAGAAATGCCCAAATCTAACTAATGCACAAACTATTCTAGTGTTGAGCTAATACAAAGTTTAATCTTGTTTGGAATAGATAAAAAAGTAAAACTGACTCTGTACTTAATTATTTTTTCTTGGGGGAAAAAGTTTCAGTCATAGTAAATTTGGTAAGTGCTGTCCAATACTACAGTCTTTTGAAAACCAACGGACCGAAAGGTGTTGGGAAGAAGAACACGATGCCAAATCATGTGACAGTCACTTTGAATTTAAACAAACCAAAAAATGGCTTCCTTGTGATGATGTTCATAAAACGATGCTAAGCTATTATTCCTCCTTAGTGCTCGTATAGCATGAAAACTTATAGAAGTGTATTGTATTGTATGTTTGTCCGTCGTGTCCGACGATGACCTCCATAACAGCAGAGGAGGCAGCTGCTGTTTTGAAAACTGGGCAGAAATTTGATTATAGTGGAGATGCCTTGCCCACAGTACATCCCCACTCTCTCGGCCAAGTGTGCATAAGGACAGTCAGCGTTGGAGATGTTCTCCAAAGGCCAACCAGCCCCCAGGGCTGCAGCACATAAGGACTGTGCGAGTCAAGCCTCCTAGTCAGAGAGTCATAGTGGATCACTAAAGACTAAGCTGTAAAGTGGAATTCCATGAGTGGGAAAGCCACTGGTCACACAGCCTCTCACTTTGCTGTTGCCCCCAGCGTCAATGGTTTAATCAAGAACTGTGATCAAGCTTAGTATTCGCGTAATAGCAGCAGTAATAGTAATCATGTGGAAGTAGCAGAAGTTGTAGTAGTAGTAGTAGTAGTAGTAGTAGTAGTAGTAGTAGTAGTAGTAGTAGTAGTAGTACACACAAACACAAACGCACAAACACACACACAAGGGGATTTTTTTCTCCCTGGAGTTAACATCAGTGCCGACTCCACTCCCTCAAAAAGTCCCTCGGATGAGACTGTAAACCGAGGTCCCGTGTGCGAACGCATGCTGAAGATCTTGCGCACACGTTAAAACCTGTTCCACTTTTTGGAAGAGTAGGCCATTGTGTGCTTGTGGGAACGGATGACAAAACTTACAAATACGGCAGACACTCAGGGACTAGATGTAAAAAAAAAGAGCATGAGTGCTTATTCCATTATCCTCGAACAAAAATTTTAAACCCACCAAAATCAACTAAATAAACACATGAAGGTTATATACTTTGGTGGGATGATGGGGATTTCGGCTGTTGAAGGCAGGGACATATATGAGATGAAACAAGAGGGGGAAACCTTAGGTTTTAAGTTAGTATGGCTTGGAGCTGGATTTTAAGTTGTCTTAAGGAGGTTGTTGGTGAAGGGGAGAGAAGGACATTATTCTAGACAGATGGACCAGAAATAAAGTGACGGCCAACGGTGAATTAGTTGAATCTAGGTGTTCGTAAGCACTGAGTATCTGCAGCAGAGCGAAGGGAACGTGAAGGAGTGTACTGGTGAAGACATCCACAGAGGTAGGGGGTGCTGTGTTGTGGAGACATTTGGTTTTATACGGTTAACAAGACTGCAATGCAAAGATCCAGGCCAGAAGGATTTCTAGTTTGAAATAAGATATCTAATACATTGTGTTATGCCAAGAGGTGTAGTGATAGTGTTTTGCTGGACTTTTTTTTTTAATTTTCATTTCAGTTTCTGTTTAAGTCTAATATGTCAAAAGGGAATAGACTTTAAACGAAACAACAACAACATGACTTAAAGCGATACACTGATTGATACTGAATGGACAACGATGACGATTGCACGTCAAAGCCCAAGTTTTACAACTTGCCCTTACCACGCATTAACATACACACATTAACGCTTTCACACACACACACACACACACACACACACACACACACACACACACACACACACATACATACAGAGCGAGAGCGAGAGCGAGAGAGAGAGAGAGAGACTCCCGTACCTTAGCCGTTGAATTCTCAGAATCTTACCGCCGCACACACACACAAAATAAACCCCGAAATGTATATTCCAAACTGGAAGAAGAGCAAGAAGACAATGTCTTGAGTTTCGCTAAGAAGGAACTAGGCAGGTGATCGCTCCCAAACCAGCAATCCCCGCTCACGCTAGCCCTTCCACATTTAGACAGACAGACAGACTGTGGCCTGAAGTGGCTCACTTAAAGGAGCTTTCTCCGTTCTTTCTGTCGCGGTCAACAGAATTATGCGGATCTTTGGTCTGCAGGTATCGTGGGTAACGCACCCATCTAGGAAAGTGAGAAGTCGCGAGTTCGATTCCCGGATGAACGTGAACTCTCATCCCCACTCCTACCCCACCCCACCCTACCCTCTCTCCTCTCCTTCCCATCCTTAAAACCTAAAGTGAGGGTGCTAGTCTTTCGGGTGAAACTTCAAGATTTTAAGATTTTTTTTTCAATAAAACACACCCAGTGTGTGCGTGAAATGTAACAACAATACTACAATCAGCAGATGTGGGTATGTGAAAGCGCTTACAGTATGACCCACGCATTACACAATGTACGGGATGGCCTAGTGGTTAGAACATTGCGCTCGAAATCTGACGACCCGGGTTCGATTCCCGTTCAAGGGGATATTTTCCCCTGGAGTTAACACCAGTGCAGACTCCACTTTCCCGAAAAAGTCCTTCGGATGAGACTATAAACCGAGGTCCCGTGTGTGAACGCACGCAGAACATCTTGCGCACACGTTAAATCCTGTTCCGCTTTTCGTAAGAGTAGGCCATTGTGTGCCGGTGGGAACAGAAAACAGAATTTACACAACCGCATACACACAGGGACTATATGTAAAAAAAAAAGCACATGAGTGCTTATTCCATTATCCTCGCTATAAAAGAATGAAATAAAACAAAATGTAAGCATGTAATGTCGGTGTAATGCAAGCGGAAACCCTCACGTCTCCCTCACACCTGAAGAAGCGCACAGCGCTAAGAGATCCAGCGCTGAACACAGACGGGCTCAGCGAAATAACAGTAGTAGTATTCTGTCCAGAAAATGTATGACAAGTCAGGCGAAGGAATACAAGAATACCTATCACAATACAGGGAAAGAAGATGCATCTAAATTCTAATCAACAGTTATTGTGTTATTTCTTTGAGGAGAAAAAAAAGGTGTATTACTTTGATTAAAGAAAAAAAGAAATTCGCTTGGAACTGAACAATGAATTGTGAAACTTAATAACGTTTGGATTTTTGTGATAGTATTTTGGAATGAGTTTGTTGTGTCTTATCTCAATTCAGTACAACTGTATTTATTATCTCATGAATAGCAGTTCTGGCAGGCACAGTACTATCGATATTAAGACAACAACACATTCAGAACAAACACTAGTCACAACTCTTTAAAGATACAGATATTATCGATTCTCTGCAACATGTAGTAGTAGCACATATTTATTAGACATTACAGACAGAAAAGCCAAATACCAAAAAGATTACTGATTATGGTTTGAGATGTAATACATAGGCACTCAACACTGCATGACTAATTGGAAGATATTGCAAGATTTCGAAGCACCAAAAACCAAAAAAAAGTAAAAAGTAAAAATAAAAAACTAACCTAAAGATTTTGAAGCACCTAAAGATTTTGAAGCACCAATCCACTTAAAAACTGCTCATGAAGATTCATAAACTTGAGGAGATTCAAAGCAGAGGTGTAGTTTTGTGTCTGGGACAGAATTGGGGATTTTGCTTTTTCGTTCCTCGGCTAGAGCCTCGAGGTTCACCATTAAGGTAGCTGCATTCCAACTTCGGGAAAACTCGACACCTGCGTACATGCATTTTGTTTTTTAAAATGTCATCCTTTCCTACCGGCACGAAATAATGGAAACAGATGACAACATTTACAAAACCGCATACACACAGGGACTGGATGTAAAAAAAAAAAGCACATGAGTGCTTATTCCATTATCCTCGATATAAAAGAATAAATAAATAAATAAGTAAATAAATAGAGTACTCTTCCGAAAGGTGGAACGAAATGTTTTTAACGTGTGCGCAAGATCTGCGTGCGTTCGCAAAGGGGGGCTTCGGTTTATAGTCTCATCCGAAGGATTTTTAGTGGAATGGAGTGGAGTAAGTATTCATGTTAACTCCAGGGTAAAATTCCCTAAAACGGGCGCCTCCGTGGTGGCTCGATCCCGGGCCGTCAGATCACGAGCACAGGGCTTTAACCACGAGGCTACCCCGTCCCCTTGTCTTGTCTTGTCTTGGGTTTGAGAATGCTGAAGGCAGTGGACAGTGGGGACATTGACTGAGTAGGCCTTTCTCCTTTCTTCCCTCTCCTCTGTCTGCCTCTGTCTGTCTGTCTGTCTGTCTGTCTGTCTGTCTGTCTGTCTCTCTCTCTCTCTCTCTCTCTCTCTCTCTCTCTCTCTCTCTCTCTCTCTCTCTCTCTCCTCTCCTCTCTCTCTCTCTCTTTCCCCCCTGTCTCCTGTCTGTCTGCCTGCCCTGCCTTCCTCTCTCTTCCTCTCTCTCTCTCTCTCTCTCTCTCTCTCTCTCTCTCTCTCTTCTCTCTGCTCTTCTCTGTCTCTGTCTCTCTCTCTCTGTCTCTGTCTCTGTCCTGTCTGCCTGCCTGCTCGCTCTCTCTCTCCTCTCTCTCTCCTCTCTCTCTCTCTCTCTCTCTTCTCTCTCTCTCTCTCTCTCTTTCTATCTGCTCACTCGCACGCGCACACACGAGCGCCCATTCTTACTCATAATTCACCAATCGCGCAGACGGGCAAGCGCGCGCGCACACACACACACACACACACACACACACACACACACACACACACACACACATTTGCGTGCACACAAAAGCAATAACAGCAACCACAACAACAACACAAGCAATATACTCTCTCTCTCTTTCTCTCTCTCACACACACACTCACACACACACACACACACACACACACACACACACACACACACACACACACACACGCACACACTAACACACTAACACACACACTAACACACTAACACACACACTAACACACATACATGGATACTAACATTACAAACAGCAACTCAAGACCAACCAGTCGGTGTATTTCGAATTTTTCCAGCGGTAATCAAAGGTGATGTGACAGCGATTTCATAAAAGACTTTATTCCCAACTTTCTCTTCTTTAAAAGTTCCAAGCTAATTTCTGTGTGTGTTGTGTGTGTGTGTGTGTGTGTGTGTGTGTGTGTGGTGTGTGTGTGTGTGTGTGTGTGTGTGTGTGTGTGTGTGTGTGTGTGTGTGTGTTGTGTGTGTGTGTGTGGTGTGTGTGTGTGTGTGTGTGTCTGTGTCTGTGTCTGTGTCTGTGTCTCTGTGTGTCTCTGTGTGTCTGTGCGCTTTCTTTCTTTCTTTCTTTCTTTCAATCATTACACATTACGAAGCACATACGGGTTTATTTCACAGCCTATTTACACAACCAGAAGAAGATTTTACACTGTGCATAACTCAAGATATAACTTACTATTGTTGTCACTAAAATCATAACCATCACTTTTTTTTCTTTTAAAACAAAAAACAACACCTCATTGTCCTCAGAAGTCGGGAGTATGGCTGCCTATGTGGCGAGATATGTTGAAAAGAGTCATGGAATTATTATACATGCCAACTTCTCATCCTGTGTGTACTTTTCGATCTCCCAGTGACTCCCAGGTGGGATGAGCGAGTCAGAGTGCGTGTTGTGGGTGACCCTTAGGCGTGTTGATGAATTAAGCTAGGGAACGTCTAACGTGGAGAACAATAATAGCAACAAAGCCCTGTAGCCTGTTCTTACTCTCTCTTTGTGTGTGTGTGTGTGTGTGTGTGTAGTGTGTGTGTTTAAGTGTGTGTGTGTGTGTGTGTGTTGTGTGTGTGTGTGTGTGTGTGTGTGTGTGTGTGTGTGTGTGTGTGTGTGTGTGTGTGTGTGTGTGGTGTGTGTGTGCATGGACGTCAGAATCGCTGCGGACTTCCACCAGAATTTCCTCTGGCTTGGGTAGTGTGTTAGCTTTTGTTTTTTGTTATATTATATAGCCCCAGCGGAGCTATCCGATTTAGAGACCCCACCCCCCCCCCCCCCCCCCTCAAAAAAAAAATCAACACCCATTGTCGGGCACGTTAAAATTCCAAAGCAGTTCTCATTTTATTCTTTTATATCAAGGATTTTTGGGGGGATTTTTTATTTATTCTTTTATATCGAGGATAATGGAATAAGCACTCGTGCGCTTTTTTACATCCAGTCCCCGTGTGTATACAGTTTTGTACATTTTGTCATCTGTTCCTACCAGCACACAATGGCC
>CM054155.1:25127690-25252690 GCA_028751875.1 Rapana venosa | reverse complement strand
GGTAGTGACCATCTATCTCAACGTACCTACATCCACCCTCTTCTCCCGTGAACCTCCAACCTTCGAAGGATCGGTGGTCTAGAGGTAACGCGCCTGTCTAGAAAGCGAAAAGATCGGGTCGGAAGTGTGCGTGGTTCGTATCCCGTTTGGACCCGAAACTTTTTCCCCATCCATTAGATCATGAGTGGTGGTCTGGGCGCTAGTCTTTCGGATGAGACGATAAACCGAGGTCCTGTGTGTTGCACAAAATTATTCAGCGCACGTAAAAGAACCCACGGCAACAAGGGAGCTGTCCCTGGCAAAATTATGTAGAAAAAAGCCACTCTGATAGGGAAACAAGTACTGTTGCAGACAGAAAAAAAATGGGTGGCGCTGCTCTTGTGGCGACGTGCTCTCCCCGGGGAGAGCAGCCCGAATTTCACGCAGAGAAATCTGCGTGACTTAAAGTGGTATAAATAAAAGGCTTTGACTCAAACTCGCCTCAGGCACACAAGCGTACAGAAAACCGACCTGAAGTCACCATGAGGTCAGAGCAGCCAGGCCACGGAATCAGAAACAATTTCTGTCCTTCACGATGATCAGATTACGAGGAGGATGTAAAGATGCTGCTGTGGAGGTGCGCGTGCTTTGAGACTACTCGACAGGGACGTACTCCGCGCTTCCTAATCGCAATAGTATTTCCCGGCCGTCAACCAGGCCTGAACAAGTTTTTAAAAAACCTACAGTGTTGGTCAGGTAATTTTGAGCACCACTCTCAATCTCGCATCCGTCAAGTGGATGAAGCTGGACTGTGTGGTCCCGGTCTTCCCACTGAGCCCACAGCACTCTCACTCTGGGTAGGAGTTGACTGGAGTCTAAGTCAAGTGAAGTGAAGTCAAATTTTTATTTCCAGATGGTACATTGAATAAGCAATGCATTTGCTTTTTTTCTTGAAGCCATCTATCTAAGAACAAATTTCTTCATGATAATACTGAAATACTACATTATTACAACCTTTACCAATAAATTAAACCAGTAAAAGGAGAAAGTCGATAAAACAATACATTGGAAAATACAAATTACACACATATACATGCACACGCACACACATATTCATACACACCTGCGCGCGTGCGCGCACGCGTGCACACACACACACACACACACACACACACACACTTAGATAAAGAATGTTTTAAGAATTGAAAAATAAAGTCATAAAACGTCAAGACAAACAAATTACTTCACCTACTATATCATCCGTTCTTTCACGCTCATACTTTAGATAATAAAAGGGTACAGGAACAAAACGTTAGAAAATACTGGGCATTCATTGCGACATTACTGACAATATTGCCTGCAATGACATAAGTCAACCTTATGACTGGGACTCGAACCCGCGACCTTCCAGCCTGTAACCCAAGGCACTTAACCACTGCGCCAGGGGGAGGGGGGGTGGGGGGGGGGAGAGGCTGGTTCCTCCTGAAAATTTCAGGACTGTCCACTGCCTTAACAGCTCTGCATGATCATCATCATCAGACCCGTGGCCTTGGCGGTCGTGGGGGAGACATGAAAGACGATGCCGTGGTAAGCCTCCTCCATCCATCTCGGTCCTCGGCTCTGCGCAGTAGTGCCGAGACATTCATCCTGGTCCATTCTCTGATGTTGTCCATCCATGACTTGTTCTGTCTTCCCCTCCTTCTGCCACCTTCGAGTGTTCCCTGCAGTACTGTTTTGGGCAGAGTGTTGTGGCGGGTGACGTGGCCGAACCATGTCAGCTTTTTCTTCTTGACGATGGTGAGAAGGGGTTCCTGTGGACCTGCCAGCCGTGTTATTTGACTCTTGACAAATTCGTTGGTCTTTCGTTCTCTCCAGGATATGCCCAGTAGTTTTCTATGGCATTTTGTTTCGAATGACTGCATGATGGTTAAGGATAAAATCAAGTCCCAATCTGTCTGTGTCTGTCTCTCTCTGTCTCTGTCTCTCTCTCGCTCTTTCTGTCTATCTGTCTGTCTGTCTGTCTCTCTCTGTCTCTTTCTCTTTGTCTCTGTCTCTGTCTTTCTTCCTGTCTGTCTATCTGTCTCTGTCTCTGTTTATCTGTCTTTGTCCGTCTGTTTGCCAGTTTCTAGCATTTTCTCTCAATACTCGCATACTGTCTAGGATAATCGTCCTGTCTGTCCTCGTCTCTCTCTCCTGTCTCTCTCTCGCTCTCTTCTATCTTCTGCGTCTGTTCTCGTCTCTTTCTCTCTCCTCTTCTCGTCTCTGTCTTTCTTCCTGTCTGTCTATCTGTCCCCTTTTCTTCATTTCTGCTTTCCAGTCTGATTGATGGCTAGTCTAATTCATTCTTCTCTTTTGTTGCATTAGCTCTTCTTTTCTTGATCATTGTTTCTGTCTTTGTCTCCTGTCTTTCGCTCTTCTCTTTCCTCTGCTGTCTGAGCTCTGTTCATCTCCTCATCTTTCGTCTTCTCCTTCTCCTCTCTCTCTCTCCCTCTGATTTCATCTCTTGTCTTTGCCTTCTCTTGCTCTTCTTTCTTTCTTTGTCTGCTCTATCTTTCGTCTTCTCTTTTCTCCTGTTCCTCTCTTCTTCTCTTATCTTCTTCTTCTCTCTCTTCTTCTCTCCTCTTCTTTCTCTTCTTCTCTTTCTTCTCTCTCTTCTCTCTCTCTTCTCTTCTCTCTCCTCTTCTCTCCTCTCTCTCTTCTCTCTCTCTCTCTTTTCTTCTCTTCTTTCTTTTCTTCTCTCTCTTTCTCTCCTCTCTCTCTCTCCTCCTCTCCTCCTCCCTCTCTCTCTCTCTCTTCTTCTTCTTCTTTTGTTCTTTCTCTCCTTCTTTCTTCTTCTTCTCTCTCTCTCTCTTCTCTTCTCTCTCCTTCTCTCTCTTTCTTTCTTTCTTCTTTCTGTTCTCTCTCTCTCTCTCCTCTCTCTCTCTCTCTCTCTCTCTCTCTCTCTCTCTCTCTCTCTCTCGCGTTTCCTTACCGAATTGAGCACATAGTGCCTGGTCTTCTCCTGTGCTTGTAACTCTGCAGGAGGTCTGCCCACTGGCCTCAGCCGACACATTCCGACCTCAGAGCAGCTCATTTGTGTACAGGTTGCATGCTGGGTATGTCCGTAACCCACCCACCGAACGCTGACATGAATTACAAGATCTTTAAAGTGCATATTTGATTTTTCTTCGTGTGTATGTACACGATGAAATTAAGGCACTGGCAGGTCTGCACTACAAGTCGACCTGGGAAATCGCCAAAAAAAAAATTCTCACTTTATTTATTCACCAGACGCCCCTGCCGAGAATCGAACGCGCGACTTAATGGACCTAAGGGGTTGAAGTTGAGCGGTCTGGACTGAGGGCTCGGCTATAGCGAACAGTCGTGTAGGAGTTGATATGAGACAGAGAAAGGGGGAAGGAAAGGCAAGGGGTTGGAATTCGACAGAGTGGTGGGGTAAGCTAAGGGCGGGGGAAAAGCTGCATGTGGGTGCATGTAATGGGACAATAATATGGCTGCTGGAATATTCACACACACCTGCGCGTGCGCATACACCACACACACACACGCGCGCGCACACACTCACACATACACACACATACCACACACTACACACACACATACACACCTCACACACACACATACACACGCACACACATACACACACACTACACTACACACACATACACCACATCACACACACACTCACACACCACAACACACGCACACACCACACACAACACTCACCACACACCACACACACACACACACTCACACACACACCCCAATACACAACACACACCACCACACACCAACACTCACACACACCACACCACACACATCACACACTCACACACATACACTCACACATAACTCACACACACACACACTAAATACACTACACACACACACACACACCACACATACACTACACACATCAACACTCACACACCAAAACACATCACACACACATCACACACACACACCACACTCACCACACACAACACACACACACTACACACACACACACACACACACACACACACACACACACCACACATACAACACACACATACACACACACAACACACACCATCACACACACACAACATACACACACACACACACACACATCAACACACACACACACACACACAACACATCCACACACACACACATCACACATACACACACACACCACACACACACACATACACACACTACCATACACACACACACACATCAAACACAACACACTCACACACACACATACACACAACACGCACACATCAATATCCTCACACACACACACACACACCAACACACACTACACACACAACACAACACAACACAACTACAAGCATCTTACATCACACACACAATTCAAAAGAGGTAGAGGGCACAACAGCAATAATGAAGTAAGAGGCAGTACACCGTGTAGCAAGTTTACTATATTTAGGCAAGCAAGTGATATGTCGTGCCAATCAGTATTGCAAGAAGAAATAGTGATGTTGCAAATAGTATGCATACAGACTGAACATGATGATAGCAGTTAACTATATATCATACAACATGTACATAATTCTACATACATACATACATATCATTTCAACACACACATTATACTTATATATGCTAAGAGATGAGAGAAGAGTAAGAGATAATCGATACATACATAGATATGCAATAGATAAGCATAGTAGATAGATATAATGAGTAAGATAGATTAGATAGATAGATAGATAGATAGATAGATAGTTAGATAGATAGATAGATAGATAGATAGATAGATAGATAGATAGATGAGCAAGTAAAAATGCTTTTAAATGTCCACGATGAAAAATAGTATGACTGTTTGTAATCTTCTCACCACAAATATAGTTAACACCTTTCCTGTATTTTGTCCTGAAAGTGTTTAGTTTATAAAGTTGGTACATGAAGGATAACATGTCTGCGATTACACCAACCAGAGACTTTGCTAGAAAGGAAAGCATGTTGAAAATTTATCACATTGCTTGTACAGCATTATAAAAACAACAACCAGACTCATTACATCTTCTTTCTAAAATGCTCCCAGTAAGCATTTTGTAGTATGTTGTATCCCTCATGCAGAGATAAGGCAACATTCATTTCTCAATTAAGTGCGTGCGTGCGTGCGCGCGCGCGCGCGCGCGCGCGTGTGTGTGTGTGTGTTGTGTGTGTTGTGTGTGTGTGTGCGTGCGTGTGTGTGTGTGTGTAGTGTTGTGTGTGTGTGTGTGTGTGTTGTGCGTGCGTGCGTGCGTGCGTGCATCAAATTCAAAGTCACAGTACAACTTTTATTTTCAGATGGTACATTGAATAAGCAGTGCATTTGCTTTTTTTCATCAAGCTATCTATCTAAAGAAAAAACGAGAGAACAAAAGATAATATGTATGCAGACATAGAATAAAAATCTAATCAATGATAAACCATACAAATCAAACAAGGGAAGACAATAATATATGCATTCATGGAATTAAAAACAAAACAAAACAAACCCTGAACAATATCAAACCACACAATTCAAATAATTAAAAAGTCTCCTGAAAATATATCCACCATAATACAAACAAACAAGCAACAAAGAAAAACTAAAACAAAACAAAGAAAGAAGACAAAACAAAATAAAAAAGACACCACTAACTGCTTCCCCCCCCCTCCCCCCCCCCCCCCCCCCCCCCCCCCACACACACACATACACACAAAAACCTTCAACCATACAAACAACTGAACAAAGCAAACAAAAAAGATAAAACAACAAGAACAACCACAACAAGCAAATAAACAAACAAACAAACACAATCATACGTACATCCTTCGGATGAGACTATAAACCGAGGCCCCGTGTTCGAACGCATGCAGAACATCTTGCGCACACGTTAAATCCTGTTCTGCTGTTCGGAAGAGTTGGCCATTGTGTGCCGGTGGAAACAGATGACAAAATTTACAAAACCGCATACACACGGGGACTGGTTGTAAAAAAGCACATGAGTGCGTATTCCATTATCCTCGATATCAAAAAAATGAATAAATAAAAAAAAAAATTTTAAGTACACAACAACAACAGCGACAATAATAAACATAAAACAAAAATAACAGCCAAAACAAATAAAGAACAATATAGAACTAACAAAAGACGAAAAAAAAAGCCCCCAAACCCCTCCCCCTCCCCAAGAAAACCACCCTAAAACAAAGGAAAACCTAAAACAAAGGAAAACCCAAAACAAACAAACAAAAAGCAAATATAAACCAGAACTCCACCCCCCCCCCCCCCCCCCCCAGCACCAACAATAACAATAACCAAATGGATATAAACAGAGGAAACTGATGTATAGTTTCCTTTTAAATCATTTAAACACTCACATACACGTACACACCCTCACCCATATCCCCTTCACCACATATACTCATATATAAAGGAAAATAAGAAACAACCAAACAGACATTGGATTCAGAGCAAAAAAAATAAAACAAAGACATCCATTCCCTCCCTCTCTCCTGGTCATAAACACGCAAATACATGTGCTTTTTGATTTAAGGCAGAACTACATTAATCCTTCCATCAAAGAATAAATTCAGGCAATATAAACCCGCTCAGCAATTCTAACATTAGCAATTACAATTTAGGTCATCTAATTCAATGAACAAGAAAAAAAAACAGCGACAAAATAAAAGAAACCAGCATTATTTTGTGTAATACAAAAACGAAAAAAGCCCCAATCAACAAGAAAGTGAAAATCCAAAACCGAACCAATTACACAACAAGCACGCACTCATACACGTGTACACACACACACACACACACACACACACACACACACACACAACACACACACACACACACACACACACACACCAGATCCAAAGCGTGTGGGGGTCGATATTATATCAACCCATATGTAGATCAATACTTACACACACACACACACACACACACACACACACACACACATACCTTACACACACATTCATATACACCCAAATACACACATACACTTGCATAAACACACACACACACAATCACACACAGGCATACATACACGTGCACACACACACACACACACCACACACACACACACACACATACAAACACATGCGCGCCCGCACACTCACATACACTCTATACACAAATATGTACACACATCTACACCCATGTATGTTCTCTCTCTCACATACACACAAACACATATACACACCTACTCACATACACACACGTGCACACACACTCACACAAACATACAAACATACACAAACACACACACATACAACACACACACACACACACACACACACACACACACACACACACACACACACACACACACAACTTGTCTAATATCACGTAATGTGAAAAGACGTTAAATTAAAGAAGAACTTACTCATGTACTCTATATGAATATATAAACTTGGGTCATATCAGATTTTAATGACAAGAATAACGTCAGTGACACCTTAATCACTCCCCCCACCCCCACCCCACACCCCACCCCTCACCCACCCCCCTGCGCACACATGCTACATACAACATTATATTGATTTTAATTACTACAATAAACCCATGTTAAAGCGAAACAGTTCAGGATGATACGTAAGCGGTCATAAATGTCTGAAGTTTACAAGTCGTGTTCTGAACTTTTAGTCATGAAATGTCTTCTTAGATGTGTTTTATACCAATCTTTGCTTTTAATACGTTTTAAATTTGGGGGGATTTTTTTCCATAGGTCACTGCCTGAATACAAGAGGCTCGATTTATATAGGTTATTTCTGGGTCTTGGAAATGTTAGTAAATGGTTGTGTTTATATTGGTTAATTTTGAGCGCTTTGGTAATCTTCGGAGGTGCATTTTGATTAACAACTTTTTGCATAAACACAGCTTTATTGAATAATGTCGGTTTCGAAATGTCAGGATATTTATTTGCTTATAATCCTCAATTGTCAGTGCCTTGTTTTTAACAACACAAGTTTTACTGCTCTTTTATATAAACGATGAATGAATTTCAAGTTCGTTCCACTGCAGGTATCCCAGATAGTTGACGCATAGTGTGGTGTGTGTGTGTGTGTGTGTGTGTGTTGTGTGTGTTGTGTGTCGCGCGCGCGCGCGCGTGCGTGTATGCGTGCGTGTGCGTGTGTGTGTGTGTGTGGTGGTGGTGGTGGTGGTGGTGGTGATGGTGGGGCGGGGGGGTAACATTAAACATGATAATCCCTTCACCCTTATATCACACATTATGTGCTTAAGTTAGGGTTGTTTTGTCAGTAACTGTATTAATTCGTCTTTTTGGGTAACAATATGTTTTTTGAATGCACTCCACAATGTACACAAGCACATCTGCACACAA
Source organism: Rapana venosa (assembly GCA_028751875.1). Classification (NCBI taxonomy): domain Eukaryota; kingdom Metazoa; phylum Mollusca; class Gastropoda; order Neogastropoda; family Muricidae; genus Rapana; species Rapana venosa. Next base: position 25,244,378 of record CM054155.1, on the reverse strand, counting down.
GCATAGGGCCTTTCACTTGCTTTTCTTCTTTCTGATGAGTGGGCTGACAGAGCAGCCACGAAAAGTGCAGACCACGAGACAGACATCGGTGGAACTAGTTACATGCCCCTGTCCCCATACACAAAAGGGTCTCCAGTTATTAGAACAAGCTTTGCGGAGCAAGATCCGCGGACCTTTATCTTTGAAACTAAACAAGGGATTCCGAAATGAAACGCAAAGTAACGCTCATGTTTTGAGAGACAGAAATTATTCCAAAACCGTTAAAAGTATTAGGCCTTCCATCGCCAGAAGAGTAAATGCTTTGAGGTTTTCCTAGAATTTAAAAAAAGAAAAAGGAATGCATTTTCAACCAAAATCAGCAAATATTCTAAGTGTATAAGACCTGCATGTGCGGCGGTGGTATTTTAAAACACTCATGATATTAGTTAATATGTATTGTTTAATAATGCATGCTGTGTAATTATAATTGTAAAATGCCACTCATAATTTCTCTAGTTGAGACATTAAAGTATTCTTGAGTCTTGAGTTTGAATACCAGAGTGTAAACCCATTTTACACACTTTTATTTTCTAATAAATCTCTTGCCTAAGTTTTTAGTTATTTCAAACTGGAATTAGGTATTTCCAAAATCAATGTCCCATTGGACTGTGCACTAAACATTAATTTGGAAATGCCCGAAGGGAAATCTGTGGAAGCAGACTACATGACATGTTCCCTTCTCTGAACAAAAGGGTTACCAGTTAATAATAATAATAATAATAATAATAATAATAATAATAATAATAATAATAATAATAAATGGAACTTATATAGCGCTATATCTCGCAAAGACAAATCAAAGCGTATTAGAACAAGCTTCGTTTGCATTTCTATATTTTTTAAATAAAATAAAATAAAAATTGATGTTCTATTGGACTGTGCAATAAACATTAATTTTTGTTTCAGTTGAGTTGTTGTTAATTCAGAACAGATTTTTGTTCTATATGTTTTTTGTTGTTGTTGTTGTTTTAAATGTGTTTGCTCATTTTAAATTAATATTGTATACATGCCTACGTTTAATTATCAGAAAAAAATTTTGGTTCTTGTTTGTTTTGGGTTTCGGGTTTTCGTTTTGTTTTGGGTTTTTTCACCACAAAGCACTTTCTTTCCCCCTATATCACTGCTGGTGAACAGACGTAAAATCGAAGACAACTCTTGTATGGACATACAAACAAAACAAAACCAGAATAAAACATAGAAACGATTTTTTTTAAAGCAATCCTCATAATGATGATGATAATGATAACGATAATAATGATGATACGAACTCGTCGTTATAAGTAATATGCTGTCAATGGCAGGGAGGTGCGACTTCTTCAAGGGAAGTAACTCGGGTAGCAGTAAATCCATCGCCATTTAAACAGAGTGGTTTCTCTTAGACCGCTTTCTCGGTGGGTTTGGTGTGTCGTTTGGCACTTGTCTTGAATAGGGAATAATAATTTACTGTTAATGATGACAGGGGGACGGGATAGCTCAGTGGTCGGAGCACTCGCTTTCCCCCAGCCAAGTTAAGCAGCGTCGAGCGTGGTTACCAGTTGGATGGGTGACCGTGTGCACGCCTTGGCTTCAGTACAGCTCCCCCAGTTGACCCAGCTGTAAATGGGTACCTGCCTCTTTAGGGTCAGGGAAGGTAAAGCAGCGAGGGAGAGGAGATGGGCGCCGCCCTCAATATGCTGGCCCTAGAGAAGTGAGGTCTCTGACGCCTCGCTCCCCTACGACCTTATAGGTTATGGGACTCCTTTACCTTTACCTTTTTAATGATGACAATTATTAATAACACTGAACTAATAATATACTACATTGGGTTATTCATTTAGAGGGGTCATCACATGTTTGCGCTACACTGACGAGATCGAGAGCACCTTATAGCAATTGTGTGCTGAAGCCCTGGTCTCATCAAGACTTCTGAATCTATTCAGGGATGTTGTCCACCCTTTTTTTTTTTTTTCTCTGTCTTCCTCGTCTTTTGTCTCTCTGGACTGTACTTTAAAATATTATCTTTGAAAGGCTATCCGACAGACGCTATATCTAAGTGGTTAAGATCTTTTTTTAAATTTCAATCCCGTTGGTCCATGAAGTCATGGGTTCGAGTCTCAGCGTTGGGCTTCTGGTGAATTAAGGGTGAATCCAGTGCAGACCTGCTAGTGCCTTAATTCCATCCGTGTATATACACATGCAGAAGATCAGATACGCATGTTTAAGATCCCGTAATCCATGTCAGCGTTCGGTGGGTTGTGGAAACAAAAACATAACCAGCATGCAACCTGTGCAATGAAATGAGTTGCTGTGAAGTCAGAATGTGTGGGTTGAGGCTAGGGCCTAGCGGGTAGACCTCCTGCAGAGTTACAGCACAGGAGAAGACCAGGCATTGTGCACACCGCCCGATAGCCTATAGGAATGTACAGAGAGAGAAAGAGAGAGAGAGAGAGAGAGAGAGAGAGAATGGCAATGGCAATGGCAATGACAAATTCTTTTATTTCAAGGATAATGAATAAGCACCCATGTGCTTTTTTACATCCAGTCCCCGCCCTTAAGGATATATATGATAATAAAATAAAATAAAATAAAGCCCATAGCAATACACTTACACAGCTTACGGAAAAAATATTTACACAAAAATCCCCACAAAAATCACCGAAGAGAGAGAGAAAGAAAAAAAAAGTAGCAACAAGTAAGAAAGAAAGCAGAACAGAAAACACAGAAACAACCGAAAAAATAGCAAGAACCAAGAGCAAAACAAAAACGGCAACAACAACGGGAGAGGGAACAGCCGAATAGTCCCCCCTCAAAAAAGCAACAACAACCCCAAACCCAAACCAAAACAGAACCAAACAAAGCAAAACCTCTCTAAAATAAAGGAGAACAAACCACGTAAATAGTTTCATTTTGGCTAACAGAAAGAAACGTCAAAAGTTCTTTGTGTTTTTATGAGAGGCAACAGCAATAGTAAACTACATGAAACAAATACTGTAGAAGCAATTTGCATCCCCATGCACACACACACACACACACACGCACGCACGCACGCACACACACACACATACACACACACGCGCGTGCGCGCGCACGCACTCACACCATGCATCAATGTCAACATAAAATCTTTATGAATATCATGTATAGACATAGAGAAGGACATCTGCATTTTGGAATTAGCTATACATAATTGGTACGCTCAAAACAAGATATCAAAATAAAACATTCACTGAATCTCAAATACAGTCAATTTAGGGACTAGAACTGAAATATTAAATCTGAATAAAGCATTCAACGGGATACTAATTGTAAATACGACGATTAAATCTGAGAGGAGAGAGAGAGAGAGAGAGAGAAGAGAGAGAAGAGAGAGAGAGAGAGAGAGAGAGAGAGAGAGAGAGAGAGAGCACAGTGCATTTTAAATCCATATGATATTGAATATAGTTTTCAATTCATCAACACTATCACCATTAGAACTCACTGTGATTTAACATTGTACATGTTAAGATCGTCCTAGAGTCATTATGAAGAAGTAGGATAGTGGAAAAAATCATTTTGAGAGAGAGAGAGAGAGAGAGAGAGAGAGAGAGAGGAGAGAGAGAGAGAGAGAGAGAGGTGGTGGGTGTCCATTATACTTCAGTTTTTGCTTCTTCAGCACAGGATTAGTGTAAGGAGGCACTTATGCTTTGTCACACAGTCCAGAAAGGAAAAAAAGTTCTAGGCTATGGCATCGTATTTCCGTATTTCTGCAGCTTGGTTTTGGAGGAATTTCTCAGTAGGTCTGGCTGACTTTCATGTGCACACAGTTGTGTGTGTGCGCATGCGCGCGCGTGCATAATTTATGTGTGTGTGTGTGCGCGCGCGCGGGCGTGTGTGTCTGTCCCCGTTAAAGCCTGCATATCACTTGGGGGGGGGGGGGGGGGGGGGGGTTGTAATGGGGGTTTACATTGACATCAGAGTTGGTGTAGCTGTAAAGTTTATTGCCATGCACGAAATGAGCACATATAGTACAGAAGTCGTAGGGCAGCGTCTAAAGAGCTATCCTGCAGTGCTTTGGTGCATTTTACGAACCAGTCTGTTCCTCTGCCATTACTATTACTTCCTCTGCTTGTGGTATCACTTTGTTTAGAATGTTTGCTTTTTGTTTTGTTTCGGTTTTTGTTTGATTCTTGGCAAGAGCTTCCAGGTTTCCAAATGGGAGATTTTTTGCGTAATATACATGCAACCATTTTCCCACTATTAAGGTAGCCGCATTCAAACGTCCAGGATGATGTCTAACCACACTAGTGCGCATGCATTTAAAAAAAGAAATTGTCATCCGTTCCTACCGCACACAAACTCTTACTTTTTGTAACTTTAGGTGAAACAGATTTTAACAGGTGCACAAGATGTTTCGCATGCATTTGTACACGGGACCTCGGTTTATGGTCCCATCTGAAGGACTTTCAGGGGAGTGGAGTCAGTGCTAACATTAACTCCAGGTGGAAAAATCCCCTAAAACAGGTGTCTTGGTGTTGGCTGGAACCCCCACCATCAGATGGCAAGCTCAAGGCTTTAACCACTGAGCTATCCCGCTCCTGTGAAGGATTACCTTCATGGTCGCCTTGCTGGCGTGGCATGGCTGACGAGGCCGATTGTTCTGTAGTTTTGACAGAGCTGGAGACTTGCCTTTCTTGGGGAGTGTCATGATGATGATTTGGGCTTTGATTTGTCTGGAATATGGAAAGGAGGAAGTAGTCATGATGGCTTTAATTTGTTTTTGCAAGATATAGCGCTATACGAATTCCATTATTATTAATTTTATTATCATTATTATTAATCATTTCAGGATGGAGCTATGTTAATGGTGGGTAAAAATGGTTGCATACACAAAAATCCGTGGTGAACCCAGCCGAGGAACAAAAACAAAAAAATATTTATTATTTCGAGGATAATGGAATAAGTAGTCATGGTGGTTTTTTCTCTTTTTTACATCCAGTCCCTGTGTGCATGTCGTCGTGTAAATTTTGTCATCCGTTCCCAACAGCACCAATGGCCTACCCTTCTGAAAGGCGGAACAGGTTTTAACATGTGGGCAAGCCGTTCTGTACGCATTTGCACACGAGAGCTGGGTTTATAGTCTCATCCAAAGGACTTTCAGGGGAGTGGAGCTGGCACTGGTGTCAACTCCAGGGGGGAAATCCTCTTGAACAGGTTGTCTTGATGGTGACTCAAACCGAGGCTTGATCCGGGCTATCCTGCTCCATATGGTGATTGTTGATAGTCCATAATGTAGGCCATTCCCCAGTCTGCCAGATCTTGTTCCACCTCCCACCAGATTTACCACCAACAACAATATCACTATAACTTTTTTTTTCTTTGGGTGGTTTTTCTCTCTCCATGATTGATATTTAAATGTATCTTTTTGAAAAGAAAACCAAAAATATATATATATATACAAAGGTTGTGCATGGGTTTGTACTTAGAAATTGATATAGATAATAATATGTATTATAATTATAGGATTGTAGCAAAAGTCAGAATACAGCTACCTTAATCGTGAGCAAAATAAGTTGCATATGCGCTATCTGGAGCTGTACCTCTCTCTAATATATATATATATATATATGTATATATATATATATATATATATATATATATTTACTTACTTAGGCCCATCACTCCCCCTGGAGCATAGGCCGCCGACAACAGTCCGCCAGAGTCCTCTGTCCTGGGCTATTCTCTCCAGCTGTCTCCAGGTATATCCCATCTTTCTGGTTTCTGCCTCAAGGTCGCGTCGCCAGGTGTTTCTTGGCCTTCCTCTTTTTCGTTTTCCCTGGGGGTTCCATGATAGTGCCTGCCTTGTGGTGTTGCTGGCTGGCTTTCTCAGGGTGTGCTCAATCCATCCCCATCTCCTGCGCCGGATTTCATTTTCGGCTGGCAGCTGGTTGGTACGTTGCCACAGGTCTGCGTTGCTGATGGTGTCGGGCCAGTGGATCTGGAGGATTCGTCTCAGGCAGCTGTTGATGAAGGTCTGCACTTTCTTGATGGTGGTCTTTGTTGTCCTCCATGTCTCCGCTCCATATAGTAGGACTGACTTGACGTTGGAGTTGAACAGCCTGATCTTTGTGCGGGTCGACACCATCTTGGAGCTCCAGATGTTCTTCAGCTGCAAGTACGCTGCCCTCGCCTTGCCAATTTTGCTCTGACATCTGCGTCTGTGCTGCCCTGCATGTTAATGATGCTACCCAGGTACGTGAATGTCTCCACTTCTTCCAGCTCCTTCCCATTTAGTGTGACTGGGTCCTCACTCACTGCGTTGATCTTGAGAATCTTGGTTTTGCCTTCATGGATCTTGAGACCAACTTGTAATGAGGTGGCTGCTAGTTCTGTAGTCTTGTCCTGCATCTGTTGGCGGTTGTGGGAAAGCAGGGCCAGGTCGTAATAATAATAATAATAATAAATGGAACTTATATAGCGCTATATCTTGCAAAGACAAATCAAAGCGCATGCATTCAACCTAATCTTACACAGTCATGCAATCAATGATAAATAATCAAAAGTTTAAACAAACAGATATTTACAAACATGGCGCGATGCAGACAAAATCTATTAAATAAAATTTCGATAGTCAAATGTTTTTCAAAAGCACACATACACTAGCACAGGCCGTATACTTTAGCAGGGTGATAGAACATGGGTTAGATATGAAACAGGAGGGGGGAAGTCTTAGGTTTGAAATAAATATGTCTTGAGGCTGGATTTAAAAGTGTCATAACTAGGTTTCTGGCGAAGAGAGAGAGGAAGGTTGTTCCAGATGGATGGACCAGAAATAGAGAATGAGCGGCGGCCAACAGTGGATTGGTTGAATCTAGGTATTCGTAGGCACAAGGTATCTGCAGTAGAGCGGAGGGAACGTGAAGGAGTGTACAGGTTAAGACATTCACATAGGTAGGAGGGTGCAGTTTTGTGGAGACATTTGTAACAGAGGGTACTGATCTTGTAATATACTCTCTGTGGCACAGGCAGCCAGTGGAGAGATCGCAAGAGAGGGGTAATGTGCTCAGATTTTTTCTTTCTGAGAACTAGTCGAGCTGCGGAGTTTTGTATACGTTGAAGGGAGTGGATAGATGTTGCTGGCAGACCAGCTAAAAGAGAATTGCAATAGTCCAGACGTGAGAGAATGAGAGAAGTGACAAGTTTGGCTGTTGCATCAGTGGACAGGTACTTTCGAATTGCACTAATACGCCGTAATTGATAGTAGCACGACTGACAGGTCTGGGTGATGAATTTTTTCATAAAGAGTGTCTGCAAAGTCGAGATCATCCAGCTGGTCCCACAGTGTCCACTGGATTCCATTTCTTCTGTATGCCGTTGAAGTCTTCATGGTCCAATCGATCGCCAGGAGAAAGAGGAAAGGTGACAGGAGACAGCCTTGTCTGACTCCGGTCTTCACCTCAAAGCTGTTTGTGAGTTGTCCTCCATGGACCACCCGGGAGGTCATTCTTTCATAGGAGTTCTTAATCAAGTTGACCAGTTTGGTTGGCACTCCATGGTGGCGAAGCAATTTCCAGAGGGTGTTGCGGTCCACACTGTCAAATGCTTTCTCATAATCAACAAAGTTGATGTATAAAGATGAGTTCCGCTCTAAAGATTGCTCAACGATGATGCGCAAGGTGGCAATCTGATCTATGCATGATCTGTTCTGGCGGAAGCCGGCCTGCTGGTCTCGGAGGAGGGGGTCGACTGCATTTTTCATTCTCTCGAGGAGGATCCTGTTAAAGACTTTTCCTGGCACCGACAGAAGCATTATCCCTCTATAGTTGGCACAGTTACTGAGGTCTCCTTTCTTGGGTAGCTTGATGAGGTAGCCCTCCTTCCAGTCTGATGGTACTTCCTCCTCTTCCCAAATCTTCCCAAAGAGAGGGTACAGCATCTCTACCGTGGTCTCCAGGTCTGCCTTGAGTGCTTCTGCTGGGATGTTGTCCGGTCCTGCTGCCTTGCCATTTCTCAGCATTTTGATGGCTTTCCTGATCTCCTCCCTGGTTGGTTGCTCACAGTTGATGTCTAGGTCTCTATCAGCAGAGTCGATGTCCGGGGGATTTGAAGGGACAGATCTGTTCAGGAGTTCCTCAAAGTGCTCTGCCCATCTGTTCAGTTGCCGCTCTGTTCCCAGGATGGTGTTTCCTTTCTTGTCTTTGACTGGTCACTCAGGCCTGCTGTACTTCCCTGAGAGTTTCTTAGTGGTGTTATACAGAAGCTTCATGTTGTTACTGGCTGCTGCTTCCTCGGCTTCCTCTGCCAGGCTGTCGATGTACTTGCGCTTGTCTGTTCTTGCGCTCCTCTTGACTTCTCTGTTGGCTTCTGTGAAGTCTGCTTGTGCCTTGGCCTTTGCTGCTCTTGTCCGGCTGTTGTTTACTGCTGCTTTCTTCTGCTTTCTCTTTTCAATCTTGCCCATTGTGACTGCCGATATCCATTCCTTCTGTTAATGTCTCTTGGGGCCCACTACTTCCTGACAAGTTGACGTCAGTGTCTCTTTCACTTTCTTCCACTGGCTCTCGATGTCAGTCTCTTCTTCAAGCAGTTCTTGTAGTACTTGGTACTTGTTGGTGAGGGACAGCTTGAATTCTTCATTTATCTTTGAGTCTTTCAGCAGGCTGGTGTTGTACTTCTGCCTCTTTGTTGTTACTTTCATCCAGTTCTTCTTCAGCTTTAGCTTCAGCCTGGCTACCAAAAGGTGGTGGTCAGATGCAACGTCTGCTCCTCTTTTCACCCTTACATCCTGTAGAGATCTCCTGAATTTCTTGGCCATGCAGATATGGTCGATCTGGTTCTCAGTCACATGATTTGGTGATACCCAGGTGGCCTTATGTACTCTTCTGTGGGGGAAAATGCTGCCACCGATTACCAGATTGTTGATAGCACAGAAGTCTGCAAATCTCTCGCCATTCTCATTCATCTCTCCTAATCCGTGTCTTCCCATCACTTCCTCGCACCCCGTGTTGTCTTGACCGATCTTGGCATTGAAATCACCCATGAGGATGTTTATATATTTTTCTGGGTATTTGGCAATGATGTTCTGCAGTCTGTCCTAGAATTGATCTTTGGCTTCTTCATCGCCGTCATTAGTTGGCGCATAACACTGGATGATGTTCATTCTGATCTTCTTCTTTTTAGTCCTGAAGGATGCCGAGATGATTCTTGATCCGTGTGCTTCCCATCCTATCAGGGCTCGCTGCGCAGGTCTTGACAACATGAGCGCTATGCCTTCTGTGTGTGGAGCGTTGTCTTCTTCGTGGCCAGAATAAAGCAGCATCTCTCCAGTGAGCAGTCTCCTTTGTCCTGACTGTGTCCAATGGGTCTCACTGATGCCAAGCAATGTGAGGTTGTAGCTTTTCATCTCTGCTGCTACTTGTTTTGTTTTTCCCGTCTCATACATGGTCCTCACATTCCATGTTCCGACGTTGATGGTCCTGGTCGATAAAAGGGGGGTCGGCCTTGTGGCTTCCGTAGACTCACGGCTTTCACCACATGACGTCATACATCCTCTTGGCGAGGACCCTTCCTCTCCCAGGGCAGTAGTCTCTTGGTCTGTTGTTGGCGTTTCTGTAGCAAACTTTGTTTTTATGGGGTGGGGTTGCTAGCCCCACGCCCAACCCTCCTCCTTTCTCATCCGGGCTTGGGACCGGCATTGGCAGAGTTTTATATATATATATATATATATATATGCTTTGTTCTTAGATACAGCACAAAGAGCTCATTATGTGTCCCATCCTATGAAAATTATCATCATGCAGATAGGTATGTTAAACTGTATAGGCCTCTCAAGCTGCATGTGTATAAAATTTATGTAGCACTGAATCTTGTACAGCAAACGCATCAAAGTGTTTGCATTCAAATAATTTACATGCATTTAACTGTCCACAAATAATAGGATTAACAGATATTAAATGTACACACACACACGCAAGCAACATACTTAGGAAGAGTGATGGAGATGAAGGTGGCTTTTGAAAGTAGGGATATATATATATATATATATATATATATATATAGATGGGGACGGGATAGCTCAGTGGTCGGAGCACTCGCTTTCCCCCAGCCAAGTTAAGCAGCATCGAGCGTGGTTACCAGTTGGATGGGTGACCGTTTGCGCGCCTTGGCTTCAGTACAGTTCCCCCAGCTGTAAATGGGTACCTGCCCTCTTTAGGGGTCAGGGAAGGTAAAGCAGTGAGGGAGAGGAGATGGGCGCCGCCCTCAATATGCTGGCCCTAGAGAAATGAGGTCTCTGACGCCTCGCTCCCCTACGACCTTATAGGTTATGGGACTCCTTTATATATATATATATGTGGGGGAAGATCTCAGGTAGGAAATAAGTGTATTTTGATGATGGATTTTAAAGTATCAAATGCAGGCTTTTGGCAAAGGGAGAGAGGGAGGTCAATGCAGATCGATGAACCAGAAACAGAGCGATGGCCATTTGTGATTTGTTTGAATCTGGGTGTTGAATGATGGGAACGGGATGGAGTGTACATGTACATGTGAAGACAAGTTACAGAGATAAGAAGTCCTTGGATGAGACTATAAACCGAGGTCCCGTGTGCGAATGCACGCAGAACATCTTGCCCACATGTTAAAACTCATTCACTTTTCGGAAGAGTAGGTCATTTGTGCCAGTGGGAATGGATGATCAAAAATTTACAAAACTGCATACACAGGGACTGAATGTAAAGAAGCACATGAGTGCTTAATCCATTATCCTCGAAATAAAACAATAAGAGGGTGCAGATTTGTGGAGACATTTGAAGCAGAGGGCACTGATCTATTATGCCACTTTGTGAGATAGGCAGCCAGTGAAGAGATTGCAAAAGTTGAGTGATGTGTTTTGATTTTTTTTCTTTCTTAGGACTAGTCGAGCTGCAGAGTTTTGTATGCGAAAGAAAATTACAATAGTCCAAACGTTTAAGAATGAGAGTTGTGGCAAGCTAGGATGTTGCATCAGTGGACAGATACTTGCAAATTGCACTTATGCATGTAAATGATAGTAGCAGGACCGGCAGTCTGGGTGATGAATTTTTGCATGGAGAGTGTGTTGTCTAAAACAACACCTAGATGTTTCACAGAGCTGGGCAGAGGAACTGACGAGTTGCCAAATTCTATTGAAGTTGTGATGGAGAAAGTTTCTGTTTTGTCCCTATGAGCATGGCTTCAGTTTTATCAGCTTTTAGCTGTAATTTGTTCTGAGTCATCCAGTTTTTAATGTCTTGAAGGCAGTAGGACATGTGGTAGGTTTTCAAAAGTATCACTGCATAGAAGCCTAGTATCAACAACATAGAAATGATGATCAATCTGATGGTGGTTTATTATTCGTGAAAGGGTAGCAGTATACAGTAGAGATTGAAGAAAACAGGGCCCAGAACTAACCCCTGAGGGACTCCACATTCCAGTTTGACATGTGCTTTAGAATAATATTGCACAAAAGTCAATTTTCACACTTAAAGTTACAGCCATCACTTTAATGCACAAGCACTCAAAGTGAAGAAATTCTGCTCACCACACAAGATTCTGAACATCTGCTTTGGCCAAAGGGCATTACCTTTTTTTTTTCTTGGGGGTGGGATTTTTTGTGGTTGGGGATATTCAGGATGGGTTTTTCTGTTTGGTTTGGGTTTTTTGGAGTGGGGGGGGGAGGTTTTCTTGGTGAGGCGTTTTTTGTTTTGCTTTGTTGGTTGTTTTTGTTTGGGGGTTTTGGGGGGAGAGGGGTGTTTTTTGGGGTGTTTGGGTGGGTGGTGGTGTTTGTTTTGTTTAAGACTTCAGTGGTGACTTCAGTGGTCATTTGTTTGATGGGACATACGTTTTGTTGTTTTAGCAAGCAAAATAGCTCAAGGTAATTCTAGAGGTATGAACAGTGTTTCTAGTAATTCACGTATCTATTTCTCACTCGCACACATACACACTTATTCCTCACAAAAAACCCTCTTTTTACAAAAAGCCAATGGTATTTTACTCAGCATTTCTAATGTTATTCTTTTTTTAAACTTAACACTTGACATCCAGAAGTTGACACATTTTATGATCTTGGGCACTTTTTTTTTCCAGTCATGGTGACTTATCGACAGTGATTTCATGAAAGTTATCAAAGTAGGCCAGAAATTTGAATAATTTAATGTATGAATTAACTTTTACATACTGTTTTATTTTGTTAACCAGAACAAATAAGGCACAGTTCTATTTAGATACTAACTGCTCATTGAAAGTCACTTTAAATGTTACATACATGTTAAGTGTAAGTACAATTGTTCCTTTATCTTTCCAATCACATGAGCATAACCTCATGACAATTCAAACCAAAGATGTACTCAACTTTTCTTCTTTCTGGCCATAACTATTTGCAGGAAAAGTGCATATATTTCAGGGTATAAATAGATTTTAAAAAATATATGGATAAAAATATATTAGTACAAGAGATAAAGTCAACAAAATATTAAGAAAGTATATCAATATAAATTCTGCAGACTTGATTATATATATACAAAAAACACAGACGAAGAATAACAAACATCACATAAGAACTCTTACAAATGCCATTCAATCACAAATCAGGATACCGGCTACAGCATTCATATCACATACAGAAAAACACTGGGAGCTCTCAGATGCCCACAGTGATGGCAGTGTGAGTTAGTTATCAAGACTAAACATTACTTCGGCACACAGAAAGCTAACAACAAACAGACACTAACATGTTTTCTACTATTCTAACCCATAAAACAACAAGAAAATATAAGTAGCTTATCATTGAAGTTCTGAAGGAAAAAAACTTACAAAAAACTTATTTTTGTTTTCTAAAAGTCACCATTTTTAGAAATGCATGAAAATGATATTCATTCTTGTTTCAAACACAAGTCTATCTCTCTCTGTATACAATAATTGATGTAAACCACCGCATGATAAAACAAAATATGCATTATTGGACTGTGTTTTGGGAGGTTTTTTTTTTTAGTTGTTTTACCTTTTGCTTATGGTGACTGACAAAAAATTTCAATTGAAACACATGCAGAGAAGAAAGCTTGTTGGCTAACAAGTCTGATATTTGCAATCTTAAAACTTGAGCAGTATATGAATTCATCAATCATGGATTTTTTTTTTATATCAAGACCTGTAGCAGTTCCTATTTTGGAAAAAAAAAGATATATGTGTTTAAAATCCATGAAGAATTAGGGTGGGTTGGGTTGTTTTTTTTTAAAGAATCTTTGCTGTAGGTATACAGATATGTCACACTCACAAACAAACTTCTACACCTTTCAATGATCTAATCATAATGCTAATACCTAAATACCTAGAGTTTCTACTAAATTCTTGAAGACAAAAACGCCATGATATTAATAGACAAAACTTAAACTAGCACCCCAACATTCTCTCAACAAATGCGATGTACATGGTTTATTTATCATATCGGTAAAATGCCAGCATTAGTGAACAAAAAGGGGTTAAAAAAATGTTTGTAAAACCCCATGGCTTTGACAACAAAGATGATACATGTGCCTAAAAACAAACAAACAAACAAACGTGCCATTCCTTTTCTACCATTACAAATGTACAACAAGAACGACTTAAGGTAAAGATGGTATTACTTTTACAGGTGTAATTTTATGGTTATCTGATGTTGAACACGCATTCCTGTTTTCATACTCCTTTTTTTCCCTCCCCTCCCCCTTCTTTCATTATTTTTTACTGTTCAATTCACACATGATTTTGGCATGAGTTACATTCACTTGAAACATTATAGATATGTATATATGCATACAGATGGATGGTTGTGCATGCCTAATTGTTCTCTTTCTGGACGCCCTGTCATTCAAATATTCCAATGGAAACTATGTTAAAGTAGGTTGGTAGTTTTCCTTTTTTGTTCTTGTTTTTGCCGGGGGAGGTAGCTAAAGTAAATCTAAAAATCAACAACAGTCTGCATAAAAGAATGTTGGTGGTTTTTTTAATATAGTCATGTGCTGGGTGGTACACATGTTTGTTTCCATCTGTCCCTGTTTACATTTCAAATGGTGTTTGAAATAGATAGCTGGATTACAGAGAACTACACCAAGACACACTACAGAGAGATTAAAACACTACAGACTTTTTACATCTTGATTAAGCTCTATAAAACATTGCGACAACTAAAAGCAATAACAAATTGACATTAATCAGTTAAGTTCATTGCACAGTTCAACAGCATTGTTGACAAATCAGTTCACTGTTACAGAACCCATGATTACACAGCACAACATAAACCAACTTTACAGACCACTACATACTGCCAAAAAACAAAAAAAAAGACATTACAGCAGAACACTTACACAGAACCATACATGATGGAGCACTTTAACTACACGTCATTTCATTAACAAATGAGACTGTACTGCAGATCGTTACACAGGTCAACACCACTAAACTGAAAAGCTTGAACAATGAAACCTCTTGCCACACTTGTGTCAAACAGCTAGAATCCAAGGAACAGGACAGCCACAAGACAGGAAACAAAAAAAGAAAACCACCACAGAACGACTCCTCACTCATTCACAGTTATTTGACGTTAGCGTAGGTGAAGAACGCGGGGCCTGTGCTATAGTCTTTGATGCACACTTGACATCGGCTCACACGTCGACGTAAATCGCCAGCTTTGAGCGTTTCTTGTAAGGGTGTTCTGAACTGGTCGTTGCGCTCTATTGTGGACAGCCAGAAACTGAAAGAAAGAGAGACATCAAGTCATTGTCTTAGTTTGAAGACACATACACATACATATAGGTTTTATATATAGGTTTTATATCATGAGTGATTTGATTTGTTGCTTTACAAGATTCAGCGCCATATAAATTCCATACATTATTATTATTATTATTATTATCATTATATGAACATCAGATAAAATGACAATCTGCATGTATGTGTGTAATATGTATTTGCATCTGCTATTGCTTCCCTCCCTCCCTCTTTCTTTCTTCTTTCTCTCTCTCTCTCACGTTTGCAGTTTCTTTTGTCAAAATGTCTATCCCCTTTTATACAGGCCGGTAGCCTTAGAATTAAGTTCCCGAGTTCTCTCTCTCTCTTAATGAATTTACCTGGGGGGGGGGGGGGGGGGGGGGGGAAGGGGGAGGGGGGTTTCTTGTCATATCATTGGACTCAAATTTAAAGTATATTCTTCACTTGGCATTAGCCAGTTGATGCATGTGTGTGTGATGATAGGCTTAGTTTCTTAATGTGTGTGTGTGTGCATGCACAACCATTTTTATTAGTTTCTAATGTGTGTGTGTGTGTGACATTCGCATGTGTGTGTGATGATAGGCTTAGTTTCTTAATGTGTGTGTGTGTGCATGCACACATTCCATGTGTGTGCAGGAGTAGTTTGTTATGCAATTATTCTCCCTTAAAGGTCAATGCGTCATTTCCTTTGAATATATAAATATTTTTGGTGTAGTTTGCTATTGCTACTACTTATCCTGTAATGAGTCAGTTGATGTTTATTCTTTCCCGTTTGCAAAAACAATATGGTTTAGATGGTTGTTTTGTTGATTGTTCATGGTAGGTTTGTTTGGTTGGTTACTTTGTGGGGGTGAGGGGGTGTGCACATGTGCATGTGTGGGTGTGTGTGTAGGAGCATTTGCATTGGGGTTTTTGTTTTGAATTGTTTTCTGTTTTGGTTGGTTTTTTTGTTTTGTTTTATTGTTCATCAACTGCATATTTGTTGCCTTTCTATTGGCTTTTTTTCCCATGGGAGTGTGTGGGTTTTCATTTTATTTTGCTATGATGATGTATCCCTGTTAAAGACTGACTGGAGTGGATGTATGAAAGCACATGGGTGCTCATTCATTATCCTTGAAATACAAGATCCTGATTTCATTTGATTTGGTTGATCTCTGTCTCTCTCTCTCTCACACTCTCCTCTCCCCCACCCCCTCAATCTCTCTCTCTCTCTCTGTCTTTCTTTTCTCTCTCCTCTCTCACTCACTCTCTCACTCCTAGAGTGGAGAGAGAGTAAGAGAGAGTAGAGAAAGGAGAGACAGAATGAGAGAGAGACAGACACAGAGAGAGAATATCTCTCTCACCTCTTTCTCCCCCTCATTTCTCTCTCTCCCCTCTCTCTCTCTCTCTCACCCTCTCTCTCAAGGAAGGAAGGGGAGAGAGGGTGGGGAGACAGAGACAGAAAGAGGGAGAAAGGAGTGGGAGAGAAAGAAAAGGGAGGGGAGTGAGAATAGATTCTCTCTCTCTCTCTCTCTCCTCTCTCTCTCTCTCTCAAGGATAGTGAGAGCACGAGAGAGAGAGAGAGAGAGAGAGAGTGAGAGAGAGAGAGAGAGAGAGAGAGAGGAGAGAGGAGGAGAGAGAGAGATAGAGAGATCGAGGTGTGGAGAAGGAGAGGTGAGAGAGAGAGAGAGAGAGAGCAAGGGAGAGAGAGAAATCCTCTAACACTCTGTCTCCTCACTCTCTCAAGGAGAAAGAGAGAGTAAGACAGAGAGAGAGTGAGAGAGAGAGATTCCTCTTTTCCTCCTCTCCTTCACTCTCAAGGAGGGAGGGAGAGAGAGGGGGGGAGGGGGGGGGGGGGAGAGAAAGAGAGGAAGGAGAAATGGAGGGGAGAGAGAGAGAGATAGAGAGAGATTCTCTCTCTACTTTCAGTCTCTCTCTCCTTTCTCAAGGAGAGTGTGTGTGTGAGAGAGAGACTCAGAGAGGGAGAGACCATGGGCGAGAGAGATTCCTCTCTCTCCTTGAGAAAGAGAGGGAGAGAGGAATTTCTCTCATCTCTCTCTCTCTCTCTCCTCTCTCTCTCTCTGCCTCATTCTCTTTCTCCCTCTCTCAAGGAGGGAGGGAGAAAGAGAGAGAGAGAGGAGGGAGAAAGGGGAGAGAGAGAATAGACTCCATCTCTTTCTCTCTCTCTCTTTCTCTGTCTCCTTTCTCTCTCAAGGACAGAGAGAGTGAGAAAGAGAGAGAGCAAGGAAAGAGAGAGAACAAGGAAAGAGAGAGATAGAGGAGGGAGAAAGGTGATGGAGAGAGAGAATAGACTCCCTCTCTTTCTCTCTCTCATTCTCTCTCTCAAGGACAGAGAGAGCAAGAAAGAGACAGAGCAAGGAAAAAGAGAGAGAGAGACTCTCTCAAGGAGAGAAAGAGAGAGGGCAAGGGAGGAGATAAAGAGTGAGACTCGCTCTCTCTCTTTTGCTCTCTCAAGGAGGGAGAGAGACTGAAAGAGGGAGAGAGAGACAAAGAGAGAGAGAGAGAGAGAGAGAGAGAGAGAGGAGAGAGAGAGAGAGAGAGAGATTCTCACTCTCCTTGAGAAAGGAGGGAGAGAGAGGGCAAGACAGAACGAAAAGAGAGATTCCTCTCTTTTCCTCTCATTTTCTCTCTCTCTCTCTCTCTCTCTTAAGGAGGGAGGGAGGGAGAGTGAGTGAAAGTGAAAGAGAGAGAGATAAGATAGGAGGAAAGAGAGAGATTGCTCTCTTTTCCTCTCTCTCGTTTTATCTCTCTCTTTCAAGGAGGGAGGGAGAGAGATAAAGGGGAGGGTGGAGAGATAGAAAGGAGAGGGGGGAGAGGGAGAGTAAGAGAGATAAAGGGGAGGGGGGAGAGAGAGAGAGAGAGAAAAGGGAGGGAAAAAGGGGAGGGAGAGAGAAGGGGAAGAGAGAGAGAAAGGGGAGGGGAGAGAGAAAGGGGAGGGGAGAGGGAGAACGAGAGAGAGAAAGGGGAGAGAGAAAGAGGAGGGGAGAGAGAGGGAGGGAGGGAGAAAGGGGAGGGGAGAGAGAAAAGGGAGGGAGGAGAGAGAGGGAGGGGGGAGAAAGAGAGAGGGGAGGGCGAGAGTAAGAGAGATAAAGGGGAGGGGGAGAGAGAGAAAGTAATGAGGGGGAAAAGAGAGAGAGTGAAAGTGAATGAGGTGGAGAGGGAGAGAGAAGGGGAGGAGGGAGAGAGAGAGAAAGGGGAGGGGAGAGAGAAGGAGATAGAGAGAAAGAGGGAGAGACATAGAGAGAGAAAGGGGAGGGGAGAGAGAGGGAGAGTGAGGAGAGAAAGAAGAGAGGAGAGAGAGAGAGAGTGGAGGGGAGAGAGGGAGGGAGGAAAAGGGGATGAGAAAGAGAAAGGGAGAGAAAGGGGAGGAGAGAGAGAGGGAGAGAGAGAGAGAAAGGGGAGGAGAGAGAGAGGGAAAGGGAGAGAGAGATTCTGTCTCTCACTCTCAAGGAGGGAGGGGAGATAGAGAGGGAGAAAGGAACCTCTCTCCCTCCCCCCTTATCTCTCTCTCACTCTACCTCATTCTGCCTCTCTCTCAGAGGTTCCTCTCCCCCCCCCTCTCTCCTCTTATCTCTCTCTCACTCTCAGAGGTTCCTCTCTCTCCCACCTCTCTCCCCCCTTATCTCTCTCTCCCTCTCCCTCATTCTGTCTCTCTCTCTCACTCTCAGACATTCCTCTCTCTCACTCTCAGAGTTCTCTCCCTCCTCTCCCCATTATCTCTCTCTCACTCTGCCTCCTTCTGTCTCTCACTCTCAGGTTTCTCTCTCCCCACTTCTCTCTCTCACTCTCCCTCATTCTGTCTCTCTCTCACTCTCCCTCATTCTGTCTCTCTCTCACTCTCAGAGGTTCCTCTATCTCTCTCCCCCTCTCTATCTCCCCTTTATCTCCCTCGCACTCTCCCTCATTCTGTCGCTCTCTCTCTCAGCGGTTCCTCTATCTCTCCCCCTCTCCCTCATTCTGTCTGTCTCTCTCTCACTCTCAGAGGGTTCCTCTCTCTCTCATTCTCAGAGGTCCGTCTATCTCTCTCTCTCTCCTCCCTTATCTCTCTCTCACTCACTCTCCCTCATTCTGTCTCTCTCTCACCCTCCCTCATTCTGTCTCTCTCTCACTCTCCCTCATTATGTCTCTCTCACTCTCAGAGGTTCCTCTCTCTCTCTCTCTCCCCTTTTATCTCTCACTTGCTCTCTCAAGGAGGGAGAGAGACTGAAAGAGGGAGAGAGAGAAACACAGAGGGAGAGACAGTGATTCTCTCTCTCCTTGAGAAAGGAGAGAGAGGAGGGGGATAAGACGGGAGGAAAGAGAGAGATTGCTCTCTTTTCCTCTCTCTCTCATTTTCTCTCTCTCTCAAGGAGGGAGGGAGAGAGAGAAAGCGAAGGGGAGAAAGGGAGAGAAAGAGAGATAGAGGGGAGAGTAAGAGAGATAAAGGGAGAGGGGGAGAGAGGGAGAGTAAGAGAGAGAAATAGGGGCGGGGAGGAGTAAGAAAAAGGGAATGAGGGGGGGGGGGGGGAGAAAAAGGAGAGGGGAGAGAGATAGATAGAAAGGGGGAGGGGAGGAGGGAGAGAGAGAGAAAGGGTGAGGGGGAGAGAGAGAAGATAGAAAGGGGAGGGGAGGAGGGAGAGAGAGAAAGGGGAGGGAGGAGGAGGGAGAGGAGAGAAAGGGAGGGAAGAGGGAGGGAGGGAGAGAGGAAAGGGGAGGGGAGAGAGAGAGAGAGAAAGGGGTGAGGGCAAGAGAGAGAGAGGGAGAGGAGAGAAAGGAGAGGAGAGAGAGGGGGAGAGAGATTCTGTCTCTCACTCTCAAGGAGGGAGGGGAAATAGAGAGAGGGGGGAGGGGGAAGACGGAGAGAGAGGTTCCTCTCTCCCTCCCCCCTTATCTCTCTCACTCTTCCTCGATCTGTCTCTCTCTCACTCTCAGAGGTTCCTCTCTCTCCCTCTCCCCCCTTATCTCTCTCTCACTCACCCTCATTCTGTTCTCTCTCTCGTCTCAGAGGTTCCTCTCTCTCCCCTCATTTCTCTCACTCTTCCTCATCTGTCTCTCTCTTACTTTCAGAGGTTCCTCTCCCCCCCCCCCCCCACCTTATCTCTCTCACTTACCCTCATTCTGTCTCTCTCTCACTCTGAGGTTCCTCTCTCTCTCCCCCTCATTTCTCTCACTCTTCCTCATTTAGTCTCTCTCTCACTCTCAGAGGGTCCTCCCTCTCTCTCCCTCTCTCCCCCTTTATCTCTCTCTCTTGCTCTCTCAAGGAGGGAGAGAGACTGAAAGAGGGAGACAGAGACAGAGACAGAGAGAGATAGAGAGAGGGAGCAATAAGACAGGAGGAAAGAGAGAGATTGCTCTCTTTTCCTCTCTCTCACTCTCAAGGAGGGAGGGAGAGAGAGAAAAGGGAGGGGGAAGAAGGAGAGAAAGGGGAGGGGGAGAGAGATGAGAGAGAGAGGGAATAAGAGAGAGAGAGAAAGGTGAGGAGGGAAAGAGAGAGAGAAAGGGGAGGGGGGAGAGGGAGAGAGAAAGGGGAGAGAAGGGTGAGAAAGGGGGAGGGGGGAGGGAGGGAGAAAAAAGGGGGGAAGAGAGGGGAGAGAGGGGGAGAAAGGGGAGGGGAGGGAAAAGAGAGAGAAAGGGGAGAGAGGGAGGAAAAAGGAAAGGGGGGGGAGTGAGAGAGGAGAAAAGGGAGGGAAGGAGGGAGAGAGAGAGAGAAAGGGGAGGGGAGAAGAGAGGAGAGAGGGGGAGAGAAGAGGGAGGGAGAGAGAGAGAGGGGAGGGGGAGAGAAGAGAGGGGGAGGGGAGAGAGGAGAGGGGAAGAGAGAGAGCTCGATGGAGGGAGGGTAGGGGGAGGGGGGAGGGGAGAGAAAAGGGGAGAGGGGAGAAGAGAAGAGGACAGAGAGGGGAGGGGAGCAATAAGACAGGAGGAAAGAGAGAGATGCTCTCTTTTCCTCTCTTCTATTTTATCTTCTCTTCTCTCAAGGGGAGGGAGAGAGAGAAAAGGGAGGGAGAAAGGGAGAGAAAGGGGAGGGGGAGAGAGAGAGGAGAGAAAGAAGAGGGAAAGAGAGAGGAGAGAAAGGGGGAAGGGGGGGGAGATAGAGAGAGAAGGATAGGGGAGAAAGGGAGGGGGGGGAGAGAGGGAGAAAAAGGGGGGGGAAGAGAGGGGGAGAGAGAGGGAGAAAGGGGATGGGGAGAATAAGAGAGAGAGAAGATGAGGGGAGAGAGAGGGGGGGAGGGAGAGAGGGGAGAGAGAAAAAGGGAGGGGAGAAAGAAAGGGGAGGGGAGAGAGAAAGGGGTGAAAGAGAGAGAGAAAGGGAGAGAAAAGAGAAGGGGAGGGGATGAGAGGGGGAGGGGAGAGAGAGAGGGAGAGAGAGACGAAAGGGGAGGGGGGGAGGAGGGGAGAGAGAGAGAGGAGTGAAGGGTGGTGGAAAGAGAGAGGGATGAGAGAGAGAGAGAGAAGGGAGGGAAAGGAGGGGTGAAGGAGAAAGAGAGAGAAAGGGGAGGGGAAAGAGAGGGAGGAGAGATTCTTCTCTCACTCTCAAGGAGGGATGGGATGTGAAGAGTGAGGGGGGGGAGACGGATGGGAGAGAGGAGAGAGGTTTCTCTTTCCCCCTCTCCCTTATCTCTCTCTCACTTCCCCTTATCTCTCTCTCTCACTCTACCCCCATTCTGTCTCTCTCTCAGAGGTTCCCCTCTCTCTCTCTCCCCCCCCCTTATCTCTCTCTCCTCTCCTCATTGCTGTCTCTCTCTCACTCTCAGAGGTTCTCTCTCTCTCCCTTATCTCTCTCTTCCACTCTCCTCATTTGTTTTCTCTCACTTCAGAGGTTTCTCTCTCTCTCTCCCCTTTATACTCTCTCTCACTCTCCTCATTTGTCTCTCTCTCACTCTCAGAGGTTCCTCCCTCTCTCTCCCCCCTTATCTCTCTCTCTCACTCTCCTCATTGAGTTTCTCTCTCACCAGAGGTTCCTCTCTCTCTCCCCCTCTCTTATATCTCTCTCTCACTTCCTCATTCTGTCTCCTACTCTCAGAAGTTTCTCTCAACCTCTCTCTCTACCCTTATCTCTCTCTTGCTCTCTCAAAGAGGGAGAGAGAGAGGAAGAGGAGAGAGACACAGAGAGAGGGGACAGTGATCTCTCTTCCTTGAGAAAGAGAGAGAGAGAGGGGGGATTAAACAGGGGAAGAGAGATTGCCTCTTTTCCTCTCTTCATTTTATCTTCTCTCTTCAAGGAGGGAGGGAGAGAGAGAAAGTGAAGGGGAGAAGGAGAGAGAAAGAGAGAAAAGAGGGAAGAGACGAAGAGTAAGAGAGATAAGGGGAGGGGGAGGGAGAGTAAGAGAGAGAAAGGGGAGGGGGAGAGAGAGAAAAAGGGGAGGGGGAGAGAGGGGAGAGAGAAAGGGGAGGGGAGAGAAAGGGGAGGAGAGAGAGAAAGGGGAGGAGGGAGAGAGAGAGAAAGGGGAGGAGGGCGAGAGGGAGGGAGAGAGAAAGGGGGTGGGGAGAGAGAGGGGAAAAGAGATAGAAAGAGAGGGGAGAGAGAAAGGGGAAGGGAGAGAGGGGAAGAGAGAGAGAGAGAGAAAGGGGGAGGAGAGAGAGGGGGGAGATAAAGGAGAGAGAAGGGAGGGGAGAGAGAGAGAGAGAAAGGGGATGGGAGAGAGACAGAAAGGGGGAGAGAAAGGGGAGAGAAAGGGGAGGAGTGGGAGAGAGAGATTCTGTCTCTCACTCTCAAGGAGGGAGGGGAGATAGAGAGAGAGTCAAATTCAAATTTAAAAGAGAGAGAGAGGGGGAGACGGAGAGAGAGAGGTTCCTCTCTCCCTCCATCTCCCCCCCTCTCTCTCTATCTCCCAGAAAGGGGGAGAGAAAGGGGAGGAGAGGGAGAGATTCTGTCTCTCACTCTCAAGGAGGGAGGGGAGATAGATAGAGAAGGGGAGTCGGAGAGAGAGAGGTTCCTCTCTCCCTCTCTCTCCGTCTCCCCCTCTCTCTCTCTATCTCCCCCCCCTTATCTCTCTCTCACTCTGCTTCATTTTGTCTCTCTCACTCTCTCCCCCCTTCTCTCTCACTCTTCCTCATTCTCTCTCTCTTCAGAGGTTCTTCTCTCTCTCCAACTCTCTCTACCCCCTTATCTCTCTCACTCTCCCTCATTCTCTCTCTCACTCTACCTAATTCTGTCTCTCTCTCATTCTCAGCGGTTCCTCTCTCTCTCCTCTCTCCCCCTTTATCTCTCTCTATTGCTCTCTCAAGGAGGGATAGAGACTGAAAGAGGGAGAGAGAGAGACACAGAGAGAGAGAGGACAGTGATTATCTCTCTCCTTGATAAAGGATGGTGAGAGGGGAGGGGGGATAAGACAGGAGGAAAGAGAGAGATTGCTATATTTTCCTCTCCCACTCTCAAGGAGGGAGGGAGAGAGAGAAAAGGGAGGGGAGAAAGGGAGAGAAAGAGAGATAGAGGGGAGAGTAAGAGAGCTAAGGGGATAAGAGGGAGAGTAAGAGAGAGAAAGGGAAGGAGGGGAGAGAGAGAGAAAGGGTAGGGATAGAGAGAGAGAAAGGGGAGGGGAGAGAGAGGGAGAGGAAAGGGGAGGAGGGTTAGGGGAGGGAGAGAGAAATGGGAGAGAGGGAGAGAGGAAAGGGGAGGGAGAGAGAGTGAGAAAGAGAGAAAGGGTATGAGAGAGAGAAAGGGAGACAGAGTGAGAGGAGAGAAAGGGAGAGGGGAGAGAGGGGGAGGGGAGAGGAGAGAGGAAAGGAGGGGAGAGAGGAGAGCGAGGGGGGAAGAGAGAGAGAAGGGGAGGAGAGAGAGAAGGGGAGGGGAGGAGGAGAGAGAGAGAAAGGGGGAGGGAGAGAGAGAGAAAGGGGAAGGAGAAAGAGGGGAGAGAGGGAGAGAACAGGAGGGGAGAGAGGAGAAAGGGGAGAGAGAGAGAGGGGGGGAGAAGAGAGGAGGGGGAGAGGAGAGAAAGAGGGAGAGAGAGAGGAGAAAGGGAAGGGGAGGGAGAGAGAGAAAGGAAGGGGGAGAGAGAAGAGGGAGAGATTTCTGTCTCTCACTCTCAAGAGAGGGAGGGGAGTATTGAGAGAAGAGGTGGGGAGGAGACGGAGAGAGAGAGTCTTCTCTCCCTCTCCCCCCTTAATCTCTCTCTCACTCAACCTCATTCTGTCTCTCTCTCACTCTCAGAGGTTCCTCTCTCTCTCCCCTCTTATCTCTCTCTCTCCCTCATGTGTCTCTCTCTCACTCTCAGAGGTTCTCTCTCTCCCCCCCCTAATCTCTCTCTCACTCTCCTTCATTGTGTCTCTCTCTCATCTCAGAGGTTGCTCTCTCTCCCCACCTTATCTCTCTCTCATCTCCCTCATTATGTCTCTCTCTCACTCTCAGAGGTTCCTCTCTTTTCCCTCTCCCCCTTATCTTCTCTCACTCTCCTCATCCTGTCTCTTTCACTCAGAGTTCCTCTCTCTGTCCCTCCCCCCCCCCCCCCCCTTATCTCTCTCTCACTCTCCTCATTCTGTCTCTCTCTCACTCAGAGATTCCTCTCTCTCTCCCCCTCTCCCCCCTTATTTCTCTCTCTCACTCTTCTTCATTCTGTCTCTCTCTCACTCTCAGAGGTTCCTCTCTCTCCCTCTCTCTCTACCCCCTTATCTCTCTCTCACTCTCCCTTATTCTTTCCCCCTCTCCCCCTTATATCTCTCTCATTCTCCCTTATTCTGTCTCTCTCACTCTCAGAGTTCCTCTTCCCCCCCCCCCCCCCCCCCTTATCTCTCTCTCTTGCTCTCTCAAGGAGGGAGAGAGACACAGAGAGAGAGTGATTCTCAGGAGGAAAGAGAGAGATTGCTCTCTTTTCCTCTCTCTCTCTCAAGGAGGGAGGGAGAGAGAGAGAAAGGGGAGGTGACAGAGGGAGAGAAAGGGAGATAAAGGGGAGGGGTGGAGAGGGAGAGAGAGAATGGGGAGGGGAGAGAAAGAGATATTAAGGGGAGGAGGAGAGGGAGAGAGAAAGGGGAGGACGAGAGAGAAAGGGGATGGGAGAGAGAGGGAGAGAGAGAGAGAGAAAGGGGAGGAAGGAGAGAGAGAAAGGGGAGGGAGAGAGAGGGAGAGAGAGAGAGAAAGGGGAGGAAGGAGAGAGAGAAAGGGGAGGGAGAGTAGAGAGGGAAAGAGAGAGAAATGGGAGGAAGGAGAGAGAGAAAGGGGAGGGACAGAGAGAGAAAGGGGAGGGAGAGAGAGAGAGAAAGGGGAGGGGAAGAGAAGGGGAGGTGAGAGGGAGAGAAAGGAGAGGAGGAGAGAGAAAAGGGGAGGGGAGAGAGGGGAAAGAGGAGAGAGAATGGAGGGAGAGGGAGGGAGAGAAAGAAAGGGGAGAGAGAGAGGGAGGTGGAGGGAGAGAGAGAGGGAGAGAGAGAGAGACAAAGGGGAGAAGGGAGAGAAAGGGGAGGGCAGGGAGAAAGGGGAGGGGGAGAGAGAGAGGGAGAGAGAGAGAAAGGGGAGGAGGAAGAGAGAAAGGGGAGAGGAGAGAGAGGCAAAGAGATAGAGAAAGGGGATGAGAAAGGGAGAGAGAGAAAAAGCAAGGGAGGGAGAGAGAAAGGGGAGGGGAGAGAGGGGGAGGGGAGAGAGAGGGGAGAGGAGAGAGAGGGAAAAGAGAGAGAAAGGGGGAGGAGAGAGAGAAAGGGGAGGAGAGGGAGAGAGAGAAAGGGGGAGGGGGAGAGAGAGAAAGAGGAGGGGAGAGAGAGGGAGGAGAGAGAGAGAGAAAGGGGAGGAGAGAGAGAGAGGGAGAAAGAGAGACAGAGAAAGGGGAGGGGAGAGAGGGATATTCTATCTCTCACTCTTAAGGAGGGATGGGAGATAGAGAGAGAGAGAGGGGGGGGAGACACAGAGAGAGAGGTTCCCCTCTCCCTCCCCCATTATCTCTCTCACTCTACCTCATTTTGTCTCTCACTCTCAGAGGTTCCCCTCTCTCTCTTCCCCCTTATCTCTCTCACTCACTCTGCCTCATTCTGTCTTTCTCTCACTCTCAGAGGTTCCTCTCTCTCTCACTCTCCCCCCCCCCTTATCTCTCTCTCACTCTGTCTCTCTCTCACTCTCCCTCATTCTGTCTCTCACTCTCAGAGGTTCCTCTCTCTCCCTCTCTCTCTCCCCCCTTTATCTCTCTCTCTTGCTCTCTCAAGGAGGGAGAGAAACTGAAAGAGGGAGAGAGAGACAGAGATAGAGAGAGAGACCGTGATTCTCTCTCCTTGAGAAAGGAGAGAGCGATTGCTCTCTTTTCCTCTCTCTCCTTTTATCTCTCTCGCTCTCAAGGAGGGAGGGAGAGAGAGAAAGGGGAGGTGACAGAGAAAGGGGAGGTGACAGAGGGAGAGGAAAGAGAGATAAAGGGGAGGGGGGGAGGGAGAGAAAAGGGGAGAGGGAGAGAGGGAGGAGAGAGTATAAGGGGAAGGAGGAGAGAGGGGAGGGGGAGAGAGAGAGAGAGAAAGGGGAAGGAGAGAGGAAGAGAGAGAGAAAAGGAGGGAGAGAGAGAAAAAGGGGGGGAGGAGAGAGAAAGGGGAGGGGGAGAGAGAAAGGGAGAGGGAGAGAGAGAGAGAGAAAAGGGGAGGAGGGAGCGAGAGAGAAAGGGGGGAGAGAGGGGGGAGGGGAGGAGAGAGAAAGGGGAGAGAGAGGGGGAGAGAGGGAGAGAGAGGAAAGGGAAGGGGAGAGGGAGAGAGAAAGGGGAGGGGAGGAGAGAGAAAGGAGGGGAGGAGAGAAAGGGGAGGGAGAGAGAGGGATGAGAGGAGATAGAGAGAAAGGGGAGGGAAGAGAGGGGAGGAAGGAGAGAGGGAAGGAGAGAAAGGAGAGAGAGAGAGGGAGAGAGAGAGGGGAGAGAGAGAGCGAAAGGGGAGGAGGAGAGAGAGGAGAGAGGAGAGAGAAAAAGGGGAGGGGAGAGAGATGGAGAGAGGGGAGAAGAGAGGAAAGGGGAGGAGCGAGAGAGAGAGAAAGGGGAGGGAAGGGAGTTAGAAAGGGGAGGAGAGAGATAGGGAGAGAGAGAAAGGGGAGGAGAGGGAGAGAGAGAGGGGGGGAGAAAGAGAGAAGGGGAGGGAGGGAAAGAGAGAGAGAAGGGGAGGAGGAGAGAGAGAGAGAGAAAGGGGAGGGAGGGAGAGAGGAGAGGGGAGATTCTGTCTCTCACTCTTTAAGGTAGGGATGGCGAGATAGGAGGGGGAGACAGATAGAGAGAGGGGGAGACAGAGAGAGAGAGAGGGGGGGACAGAGAGAGAGGTTCTTCTCTCCTCTCTCTCCCCCTTATCTCTCTCTCACTCTACCTCATTCTGTCTCTCTCTCACTCTCAGAGGTTCCTCTCTCTCCCCCTTATCTCTCTTTCACTCTCCCTCATTCTGTCTTCTCTCTCTCTCACTCTACCTCATTCTGTCTCCCTTCCCCTCTAACCTCATTCTGTCTCTCTCACTCTCAGAGGTTCCTCTCTCTCTCCCCCCTTATCTCTCTCTCACTCTCCTCATTCTGTGTGTCTCTCTCTCTCTCTCTCAGAGGTTCCTCTGTCTCTACCCCCTTATCTCTCTCTCACTCTCCCTATTTCTCTCTCACTCTCTTCCCCCTTATCTCTTTCACTCTCCCTCATTTTGTCCCTCTCTCACTCTCAGAGGTTCCTCTATCTCTCTCTTCCCCTTATCTGTCTTTTCACTCTCCCTCAAACTGTCTCTCTCTCTCTTCACTCTCGAGGTTCCTCTCTCTCCCTCTTCCTCATTCTGTCTCTCTCTCCTATCAGAGGTTCCTCTCCCCCCCCCCCTATCTCTCTCTCCCTCTCTCCCCATTCTGTCTCTCCTCTCTCTCAGAGGTTCCTCTCTCTCTCCCTCTCCCCCCCTTTTCTCTCTCTCCCACTCTCCCTCATTATGTCTCTCTCTCTCACTCTCAGAGGTTCCTCTCTCTCTCCCTCTCCCCCTTATCTCTCTCCCACTCTCCCTCATTCTCTCTCTCTCTCACTCTCAGAGGTTCCTCTCTCTTTCTCCCTTTATCTCTCTCTTGCTCTCTCAAGGAGGGAGAGAGACTGAAAGAGGGAGAGAGAGAGACAGAGAGGGAGACAGAGAGAGGGAGAGAGAGACAGAGAGAGAGTGATTCTCTCTCCTTTTTCAAGGAGAGAGAGGGGGGGCATAAGACAGGAGGAAAGAGAGATTGCTCTCTTTTCCTCTCTCTCTCACTCTCAAGGAGGGAGGGAGAGAGAGAAAGGGGGAGGAAAGAGATAAAGGAGAGGGGGAGAGAGAGAAAAAAGGGGGAAGGGGAGAGAGGGGGGGGGAGGGAGAGAGAGGGAGAGGGGAAAGGAAGGGGAGACAGGGGAGAGAGAGAGAGAAAGGGGAGGGGAGAGAGAAGGGGGGGGGAAAGAGGAGGGGAAAGAGAGGGAGAGAGAGAGAAAGGGGGGGAGAAAAGGGGATGGAGAGAGAGAGGGGAGAGAGAGAAAAGAGAGAGAGAGAGAGAGAAAGGGGAGGTGAGAGAGGGGGAGGGGAGAGAGAGGGAGAGAGAGAGAGAGAACGGGGAGGAGAGAGAGGGGTAGAAAAAGAGGGGGGGGAGAGAGAGAAAGGGAAGGGGAGAGAGAGAGAAAGGGGGGGGAGAGAGAGAGAGAAAGGGGAGGGAGAGAGGAGAGAGAGAGAGATGGGGGAAAGAGAGAGAGAAAGGGGAGAGGAGAGAGAGAGGGAGAGAGAGAGAGATTCTGTCTCTCACTCTCACGGAGGGAGGGTAGATAGATAGAGAGAGAGGAGGGGGGAGACGGAGAGAGGGAGAGAGGAGAGAGAGAGAGAGAGATGTTCTCTCCCTCTCTCTCTTCCCCCTTATCTCTCTCTCACTCTACCTCATTCTGTCTCTCTCACTCTCCCTCATTCTGTCTCTCTCTCACTCTCAGAGGTTCCTCTCTCTCCCTTTATCTCTCTCACTCTCCCACATTCTGTCTCTCCCCCTCTCCCCTTATCTCTCTCATTCTCCCTCATTCTGTCTCTCTCTCACTCTCAGAGGTTCCTCTCTCCCTCCCTCTCTCCCCTTATCTCTCTCTCTCAGTCTCCCTCATTTTGTCTCTCTCTCTCACTCTACCTCATTCTGTCTCTCTCTAACTCTCAGAGGTTACTCTCTCCCCCCCCCCCCCACCTTATCTCTCTCTCACTCTCCCTCATTCTGTCTCTCTCACTCTCAAGGAGGAAGCGAGAGAGGAGGGAGGGAGAAAGAGAGAGAGAGAAATGGGAGGGTGGGGAGAGAGAGATTCTGTCTCTCTCTCTCTCCTCACTCTCTCTCTCTCCTCACTCTCTCTCTCTCTGTCCTTGAGAGAGAGAGATAGACAGAAAGGAGACAATGGAGAGAGAGAGAGAGAGGGAAGGAGGGGGGGAGAGAGAGAGAGAAGACAGCAAAGGGGTGTTACCAAAAGCCTGGGGATACACTCCCTTTTAAAATGACGTGTCCTTAACTGAAAGCTGATCCACGGTAATGAACAAAAAAATCCAAGTAAAAGGAACAAAACTTAAATACAGAGAGAGAGAGAGAGATTTTGGAATAATCTGCACAGGAGAGTATTCCAAAAAGACCAGGGGTAGAACGACGATAATAATAATAATAAATAATGATACATGGAATTTATATAGCGCTATATCTTGCAAAAAGCAAATCAAAGCGCTTAACAAATCAAAACGCAGGGTAATCTGTCAAGGTCAGCATAATCCAGGCAAAAGACAAGCAAATGTGGCAACATTTCAAAAAACAATGTGTGTGTACAATTATAACCTGCAGTCTACCATAGGGGGACGGGGTAGCTCAGTGGTCAGAGCACTCGCTTTCCCTCAGCCAAGTTAAGCAGCGTCGAGCGTGGTTACCAGTTGGATGGGTGACCGTTTGCGCGCCTTGGCTTCAGTACAGTTCCCCCAGCTGTAAATGGGTACCTGCCCTCTTTAGGGTCAGGGAAGGTAAAGCAGCGAGGGAGAGGAGATGGGCGCCGCCCTCAATATGCTGGCCCTAGAGAAGTGAGGTCTCTGACGCCTCGCTCCCCTACGACCTTATAGGTTATGGGACTCCCTTTCCTACCAGATGGCCTGTCTTCAGTAGATGGAGGCAGAAGGAGGTAATAAAGGCGACTTAGCGTTAAAAAGCTGAGCCCCAAACACACACATTATCAAAGTATACCAGCAGTGGTGGTCAATGGAAAATAAAACCAGGATTAGAGGGTGACAAAATCAATGATAAAAGAGCTACAAAACTTGAAGCGGAAAGCACGAAATTTTTAAATGAGAAAAAACGAAAGAATCAACTCAGATAATATGCACTGGTTGTACGCCGAAATAAAAAGCCATCAACTCCTAAAGGAGCTGAAGTGAAGTGTGAACACGAATACGTCCACAATCTGCTAACTCAGCAAGAAGGAAGTTACCTCTAGTGGATTGTGGGTAATCACCAGTAAGCGATGTCTTCATTGATCTTTCTATAATTATCTAGTTTTCCTATGTACTTGTGGGACACAGCAGTTTGTGTACTTAAACCATCATTTACATCACTTAGGTCATCCACTATTTTCTGGGATTCACTATGTGGCCTAGCAACATAGTCCCTGAACATTCCGGGAACCACACTGCTAGGGTTAAAATCCCATCCACCTTTTGTGGGAAAGTAGGCTAGCCCTAGCCAGTGGTCTAGATAAGATGACATGCCAAGCATTTACCATGCTAATGGACAGAAATGGGTTCCTCCGGGTTTGACTTGTTCAATAAAAAATATGCATTCTTGACTCACCTTGTTTAATAAAATAAAAAATATGCATTCCTGACTCACCTGGTGGAGGTTGCATAGTAGTTGCAGGTGCCGCGACCATGACACTCAATGAAGGGAGACGATCTGAAGTCTTCCAAGCAAGACCCTGGAGAGTTCAGTCCCTGACCAGATCCATGAGAGCCTGCTCCGGTGCCCTGATGAATGAACACACACAAAATAATGATAAGCCATTGATACAAAAAGCATTAGTAATAAATAAAATGGCAAACAAAATATGAACCAAAAACATACGGGCTTCTACTGAGGAGTACATAATTATAGAATCAGTATTCAATACACTATACATCTGTTCAAATATCTATGTATGTATAAAATCGCACTGCATTGCCATAAAACACCTGACTTTAAGGCGAGGGAGAGAACTGTTATCGTTTTAAGTCTTTCTGGACGAAACGCAGGAGAATGGACCTAAAAAGGCAGAAAATAGACGAGACAGAGATGACAGGCAGAAAGAAAGAGGGATAGAAAAGAGGGAATTACTAGCACAGAATTTACAGTAAGTGGGGATGCTATTTACACTGACACTCCCCAAGCATCCCCACAGGGTTGGAGATGAATCAATCATTCTGGCAGGCGATTAGAATACTGAAAGAAGGGGAGAAAGGGGGAAGGGAGGGGGTTTCCTGGGAAAGTGAGTTATCTCAACATAAAAAACCATACAGAGATGGCTCATTTTGACTGACAATGAGAAGTGGTACGACACTTACGACCAGGAAGCTGTAGCCAATCCAGACTCCACTCCATCCCACAGGGCAATCCGGGATGGTCATGGTCTGACTATGGACTGCCATCACCTGCAACAACGCAATGACTATGGATTGCTATCACCTGTAACAACACAGTGACTATGGATTGCCATCACCTGCAACAACACAATGACCATGGATTGCCATCACCTGCAACAACACAATGACTATGGATTGCCATCACCTGCAACAACACAATGACTATGGATTGCCATCACCCGCAACAACACAATGACTATGGATTGCCATCACCCGCAACAACACAATGACTATGGATTGCCATCACCTGAAACAACACAATGACTATGGATTGCCATCACCTGAAACAACACAGTGAATTATGGATTGCCATCACCTGAAACAACACAATGACTACGGATTGGATTGCATTTCCCTGTAACAACACAGTGACTATGGGTTGCCATCACCTGTAACAACACAATGACTAGGATTGCCATCACATGCAACAACACAATCAATGGATCGCCATCACATGCAACAACACAATCTATGGATTGCCATCACCTGCAACAACACAATCTATGGATTGCCATCACCTGTAACAGCACAATCTATGGATTGCCATCACCTGTAACAGCACAATCTATGGATTGCCATCACCTGCAATGGAACAATCTCTCTCAGAAATGAAATTACACAGTGGTAATACTGGTGACAATTTTGTTGTTCCTTGGTTTAAACTCTCAAAGTTCACCAAAGGTGCGATTGTGTGCATGTGACAGTTTATCCACCAGTAAGATAGCTGCTTTCCGATCTCAGGGATGATGTCAAAACATGACACCAGTGTACCTGCAGTTTTGTCA
The DNA here is from genome assembly GCA_028751875.1 of Rapana venosa. NCBI lineage: Eukaryota > Metazoa > Mollusca > Gastropoda > Neogastropoda > Muricidae > Rapana > Rapana venosa. The sequence goes on along the minus strand of CM054155.1, from coordinate 25,212,345 downwards.
TAGCAATGGCCTACCCTTCCAAAAGGCATAACAGGTTTTAACATGCACGCAAGATACATTCTTCAGTGAAACTCATTCTGTTACCAAAATATTACACTTAACATCAAAATATTACACTTAACATTCAAATAATTCTGACTAATAATGCCTCAAAAATAAATATATAAAAATCTAACTAATAATGCCACTGTTTGACCACCATTAAGGTAGCCACATTCTGACTTCGGGGATCACGTCTAAACATCAGTGTGCATGCATTTTTTAATTTTTAGAATGAATTTCTCGTCATCCATTCTTACCAGCATAAGTGGCCTACTCTTCTGAAAGGCAGAACAAGTTTTAACATGTGCCTAGGATGTTCTGCGTGCATTTGCACATGGACCTCAGTTTATAGTTGCACCTGAAGCACTTTCATGGAAGTGGAGCCAGTACGGATGTTAACTCCAGGGGGAAAATCCCCATGAACAGGCATCCTGGAAGGAGCTTGATTCTGGACTGTCATATCATGAGTACGACACTCTAAACCACCAGAGCTATCACCACCTTTCAGCTCCTCTCAGCTGCTATCCATCCCACCCCAGCTGGTGCTAATTACAGCAGAAACTGACCACACTTGGACTCGGTAAAAAGAAGGGGCTAATTTTAGCACTGGGCCACCTGGACCTTTTGAGTTATGCTAGAGTTTTGTGCTGTTTACCCCCGCCCCACCCCACCCAAAACTCAAAATGGTCTACGATATAAGGAAAGAATGGGTTACCGGAGCAGGAGTCTCACAGACGGAGCATCGGCTGATGTAAGGCTGAATCTGCCGCCCTTCCACAGGCTGCATCATGGGAGTCATGGGTTCCGGGGTGGACAGCCAATAGCTGTAGTCCGAGCGGGACGCCACGTTGCACACGTTGTTGATGTTGCAGAACATGAAGGGCATGGTGCTGAAGCGTGGTAAACAGCTGCCTGCCTCGCCTGAAAATAAAAGGGTTTGTTTTTTTCTCTCCCCTGACGATGGAATATAGCTACCTTACTGAGAGTGTTTGGATTTTTTAAAAATGAAACAAACCTCATCACATTTGCAAAACTGTGGACAAAGACGATTTTGTGTGTGTGTATGTCAGGGGGGAGGGAGAGGGTGGTTCTTAAAGATTTTCCTTTTTTTCTTTATTATACTGTCTTCTAATTAATGACTAGAACTTTATCCCAAGTGCTTCTTGAAATATGATTATGATTTTCTGTTCCTGAATGAGGTGAGAACAGGCAGACACCACTTTTGGCAGTGTTGGTACTAAATCTGTTAGGTTTTACTTTTGGGTTTTCCCTTTTTTGTGTGTGCTGCTGTTGCATGTACAAAATTGTGCTTAAACTACACAAAGAATGCCATTTAAATCTTATTTCTGGAAAGCCCATTTAGCAAGCATTTGTACAGAGATTTTACACACACACACACATACTGTGCCTAGTTTACCACCAAACCAGGTTTTATCTGAACCATTACTAATGTCAGACATTATTTTAGCTTTGATATGAAGAGCAATAATTCAGTATTCATAGTACATTTTAGTTGTTTTCATAAACAATTCTAGTTGTTTTCATGTAACAATTCTTTCTGATATTGTTTTTAGTTACTGTTATGTATCTTTAAAAGATTTTTTTTAAATCTTAATCACTGGATGTGAATAGATGTTAAAATATTACACACATACATATAGACAGATAGACTGAAAGACAGGCAGGCAGGCAGACAGACAGACAGGTATACATGTATCAAGGAAAACACACAGAGTATCAAACATACCAAGATCCTGACCACTGCTTCGTCCGTTGCCCATGACATAGAGCAGAGAGTAGCCCTCCCACATCTGCACAGTGCCAATGGGGCATTCCGGAGCCACCGTCGTCTGACTGTGTCTGCAAGATACAAAGGCATTCCTCTCTGTGACTTCACCTCTCTCCTAACTACTTGAGGAGTCACTGTGCCTATCTGAAACTTTGACAAACAGCAGAGAACAGCTCCTTTCCCACAACATCTTCATGATTCCATTCTGGGGTAAACATGGTCTGACTGTGCCTGCAAGAAGCAAGGCATCTGTGACCTGCTTTTTTCTTTCTTTTTCTTTTTGTTCCTAGGCTAGAGCTCCAAGGTTCACAAATGGTAAGATTTTGTGTATGACCATTTGCCCACCATTAAGGTAGTACTTTTTATTCTTGTCAGAGTGGCTTTATTCCTACAGAATTTTGCCAGGGGCAACTGTTTTGTTGCTATGGGCACTGAATGGGTGTGCCACACCAGACCTTGGTTTATTGTCTCATCTGAAAGACTAGCACCCAGACTACCACTTGAGGTCTAGTGGATGGGAAAAAATTGGGCTGAAACTGGGATTCAATCCGCACTTATTACTTTCTAGGTAGGTATATTATGTCTCAATCACAGATCCACTCTGAGTGTGTGTTTTCTTTCTTTTTCCTTTCCCCTTCCTTTCTGTTCTCTGAAGCTACTAATGATCAGGCAAAATTTTGTTTCACTGATATTAGCATATGTAATATTATTTAACCGATCATTATATGAATATTAACAACAACAAATAAGGTTAGCATATAAATTTGTGACATAAATCTGGATGCATCTTGCATGCGAAAAGGAGGGTGTTTTGTTGTTGTTGTTTTTTGGGGGGTGTTCCTCTGCTAGATCTCCACAAGTTCATTAATGGCCAAGTTTAAGGTAGCCAGTTTGCAACTACTGGGATGACGTCTAAACATGACACTGGCCAGTGCGCATGCATTCTAAAAAAGTTGTCATCAGTTCCTACAGACATGCAGTTGTCAACTCTTCCAAACGGTGGAATGGATTTTAATGTGTGTGCAAGATGTTCTGCGTGCAATCACACACAGGACCTCTGTGTCATCCAAAGGACATTTGGGAGAGAGGAGTTGGTACTGCTGTTAGCTCCAGGGACGAAACACCCTCAAACTGGTGCCTCTATGGAGGCTCAAACTCAGCCATCAGATCATGAGCTCAACACTCTTACCAATAGGCTATCCCCCACCCCCTTAAAAAATGAGTTAAAGTGGCATACCTTCAGTAACATTATTGTTAAAGATAAAGAGAGAACAGTGTATTTGTCCATCCAAAAACAGTTCCGAAATAATGACTGATCCTATCAGCAATTCATCCTGAGTAACAAACATACGTTTACAGAAATGGAGGCAAAATACCCCGTCATGGAAATGACACACGAGCCACACACACACACAGAATCCCCTTACCGAGTAAAGAAGATACCAGGACCAGCCCCAATAGAACCCGACACACCTGGGTCACCTCTTCGGCCTCTCTCTCCAGGTAAACCAGGTAACCCGCTCTGTCCCCGACGACCGTGGTTTCCAGATAAACCAGGCTGCCCTGGCCGCCCAGGGAAACCACCCTCACCCCGCCGTCCAAACAGCCCAGGGGGACCAAAGGCTCCATCATCACCTGGGAACATGGAAATGTCAGGTAACGTCATAAACAACTTTGAATCTAAGCTGAAGGTGGCAATAGCCGAGTGGTTATGACCGTTTCACTGCAATCCCATGGGTCCATGAAATCGTGTGTTTGAATCTCAGTAACAGCTGGGGATGGGGATTTTTACAATCTCCAAGGTCAACTTCAAGTGCAGACCTGCCAGTGCCTCCCTTGGTGGCAATATGTAAGCTAAAGATCCCACAATTCATGGCAGCATTCTGTGGGTTATGAAACATACCCAGCTAGCATCCTGTACCCAAAAAAATGAGTTGCTCTGAAGTCGGAATGTGTCAGCTGAGGCCAGCAGGCAGACCTCTTGCAGAGCTTGATTGTTGATGTATCCAAACATCATGTTGATTTATCATGCCTTTCCTGTATTGTAAATGTTCTTTCATTTTTCATGTCCATAATCTGTGCTCTTCATTATGGAATGATTTTGTGTTGTGAGTATTTTTCACATGCCCACATCCACAAGTTGTAGCTTTGTTAAATTTCATGTACCCCTTGGGGGTTTCTTGAAATAAAATCTTGAATCTACAAGCACAGGATAAAACAGGCACCACACATCTCACCCATTAATGGAACATGGAGAAGAAAAGAGAATCCCATCTGATTCTGAAAGTAAAGTTGGTTAACTCTGAAGCCTTTTGACACTAACCTTTTTTCATTTCAGTTACTGTGGTCATTTTCAGCTTTACAAGCTCAGTGAGTGAGCAAAGCAAATAAAGAAGAAATTATCAGCCACCATGGCACCCTGCTCAATTATTGCATTAGACTCATGGCAGAGGATCATGATTCGACATATCAAAATATGGTTATTATCCTATAGCTCCTGTTCACTCAGTCAAAATCACTCACAAAAACAAACCCCCAAAATTGGGAGACACTATAGCACGTGTGATAATGTTTGCCAAATTTCAAGGAATCATCTTCAGTGAAAACTGAAAAGCAAAAATAATGATTTTTGTACACCCTGTGCCATCACAACAGCTTTCAGAAAAGAAATGTTCTACACATACCTGGGCCTCCTTTGGATCCAGGCAGCCCATCAAATCCAGGTGTACCTGGAACACCCCGATCACCTTTCGGGCTCTGGATGGTGAAGAATGGTGGGAGGGTGCCCTCTGGGCCTTGGTCACCTGAACAATGTCAGTCAGAATTGTGTTAATGATCACTGAATGCTAGCTTTGTTCTGCGTGCAGGTAAATAGTGTGTGTGTGTGTGTGAGTGAGCAAGAGAGAGAGAGACAGAGACAGAGAGAGAGAGAGAGGGTGAACAAGGAGAGAGATGGAATGGAGAGAGTTACACAACTTCAGTACAGCGAGAACCAAGCAGCAGACACTGTACTGAAGACCAGATCACAACTGGAGAGGGAGGGGGGTGGGAGAGGCGGCAGGCAAGGGAAGGAGCAAAGGTCATGACATCTGGCTAGGAGTGATGGATGACAGCTCCCCCACCCCCACCATTCCACCCCCATCCAAAGATATTCACAAGTCCACTGTTTCCCCTTCCCTCATCTTTTCATCCACTTTATCCCTCCCTCTTACACTTTTTGAACTGCTGCCGGTCTTCTTTCCTTTCAGTTTCACAAAACCTGAAGGCCAGATAACAGCTCCTGTCAAATCACGACAAGGATGGGGCCTGCAGACTGTTCCCAGGGCACCATTGTGACCAATCTACAGCACAAATACGCCTACAGGCATATAATTCCCAGGCTAAATGTCCAGCTGTAAATGGGTACCTTCCCTCTTTAGGGACCAGGGAAGGTAAAGCAGCGAAGGAGAGGAGGTGGGTGCCATCCTCAAAATGCTGGCCCCTAGAGAAGCTGAGGTCTGTGACCCCAGTGACCACACAGGTTATAGGAACACCTTTACTTGATGCTACACCCATTAATAATCATATTTCATTCTTTTATATTCTTTATATTGAGGATGATGGAATAAGCACTTAAGTGCTTTTTTACATCTAGTCCCCGTGTGTATGTGGTTTTGTAAACTCTGTCATCTGTTCCCACCGGCACACAATAGCCTACTCTTACAAAAAGCGGAACAGGATTTAACATGTGCACAAGATGTTCTCTGTGTGTTCGCACACGGGGCCTCGGTTTATAGTCTCATCCGAAGGACTTTTGGGGAAAGTGGAGTCTGCACTGATGTTAACTCCAGGGGAAAATGATAATCCCCTTGAACGGGAATCGAACCCGGGTCGTCAAATTATCCCGTTCTCCCCCCCCCCCCACCCTATATGACAGAAGGTGTAGGTCTACAGTGGTGGGGAGGGGAGGAGAAAGGAAACTATCTGTCAGCATGTGTATGATGATGCAGGGAGGTGAATCTTTTTCCAGTTATTTGAATATGACCATGCCGACCAACCAGATGTGCATTTCAGCTGTCAGGTGGGGGGGGGAGGGGGGGTAGACCCACTTGTCATTTGTGTCGGGCACTGGTCTGTCAGGCAATGGGTTGCAAAGAGCCTACTCAGTTGATTACTGTAAAACTGAAATGATTTTCATGAGAGTTGAAAAGGTAGTATTGTAGATCAGTTTCCTGATGGGCTGTACGTATGATTGCCTTACATATTTTACATTTTGGGATGAACTTAAATGACTGAAATATTTATTTGTGATGGGCTGAATGTGGGTACCATGCCATGTTGATGACTTCCGCTGTTTTGAATATATCTTTATGGTAAGATGTTCCTTTTTATCTGTACAGTCCCCACCCTTCTGTCCCTATCTAAATGGGCTTACAAATGCCTACCACATAAAAATACCTCTCTGGAGGGGGGGGATAGCCTGGTGGTTAGAACATAATGAATAATATTGTATGGAATTTATATAGCGCTGAATCTTGTAAAGCAGCAAATCAAAGCGCTCAGATTTTTTTTTCCGAGGATAATGGAATAAGCACTCATGTGCTTTTTTTTTTTACATCCAGTCCCCATGTGTATGCGGTTTTGTAAATTTTGTCATCTGTTCCTACGGCACACAATGGCCTACTCTTTCGAAAAGCGGAACAGGACTTAACGTGTGCGCAAGATGTTGTGCATGCGTTCGCACATGGGGCCTCGGTTTATAGTCTCATCCGAAGGACTTTGACATTCAGTTCGATTTTTTTGTCAAACTGGGAAGAAAGGGCGAGGCTGGGAATCGAACCCAGATCCTCACGGTTTACTTGTTGGCAGGCAAACGTCTTAACCATTCTGCCACCGTCCTTACAAAAACCAGATTGTATTTGTGTTCCCTTGCATTTACAATACCTCTCCGGGGGGTGGGGGAGCAGGCTAATCTAGTGGTTACAGCCTTGCACAACCAGCTTTTACAGCCCACACAGAAACAGTCCAGTCTAAAGCCTAGGAAGAAGCAATACAGTCTGAAGCGGAGACTGACCTCTGCGTCCTTTGATGCCAGATATACCCACAAAGCCAGTGAAGCCCGGCTCGCCCTTGAAGCCTTTCAGACCTGGGAAGCCTGGCTGACCGTCTTGACCGTTTCTACCAGGTAGACCCACAAATCCTGGCACACCTGGCTCACCCTGTTATAAGAAAGAAGAAGAAGAAAAAAGATTCTTTCATGCCTTTTAAGGATTAGTTGATGCAGGTTTTTCTATTTTGAAATGATTTGACAGACATGTGGAGTAGGAAGAAGGAGACAAGTGTTTATTATTATTATCATCATTTTTATTGTTATTTTATTTCAAAGATAATGGAATAATGACTCATGTGCTTTTTTACATCCAGTCCCCATGTGTTTGCAGTTTTGTAAGTTTTGTCATCTGTTCCCATCGGCACACAATGGCTTACTCTTCCAAAAAGCGGAATGGGTTTTAGCATGTGTACAAGATGTTCTGTGTGTGTTCGCACATGGGACCTCGGTTAATAGTCTCATCTGAAAGATGTGTATGTGTGTGTGTGAGTGAGTGAGTGAGTGAGTGAGTGAGTGAGTGATTGAGAGAGTGAGTGAGTGATAGTAGAAGTAGAATAAGTAGTCTTCAATTTTATATCTTTCCAACGAAAAAAGATAAAATGAAAGATAGACACACTCAGAGGAGGGGAAAGGGGAAGGGGGAGAAATGAAAGTAGAAATGTTGGGTGTGTGTCTGTGTGTTCTGTGTGTGCGTGCGCCCGTTTGTGCATGTTTTACATACATCTGTCCACATTTAAATGTGTGTGTGTTTTTGTATGTGCATACATAGACATGCATGTATGTATGTGTTTGTATATACACATATGTACACACATACAATCATCTACATTCAGCTTTCAGCTCTTGCAATCTTCAAACAATCACAGCCACACACACACACACACAAAACCCCACCACCAACACCCAAAACAGTACAAAGAACTTGCCCGGATGCTGTTGCCTTACCTCTTCTCCCCTGAATCCATCTTCACCTTGCCGGCCAGGTAACCCTGATGCCCCTGGTCTTCCTGGAAATCCCTTCATCCCTTCCAGGCCAGGTAAGCCAGGTAATCCATCCATACCTTTGATGCCGCGTCGTCCTGTGCCCAGAAAGACAGAATCACACTTTGAAACAGTGCCGATCAGTTTGAAAGTGTTGGTCACTGTTGTTGGATTTGTTGTGGTGTAATAATAAAAGACGTTGTGTTCCTTTACTTACAGACTGTTTGCTTTTGGTCGGTTGATTCTGCTGAGTATGTTAAAAAAAATATGAAATGTCAGACTGTTCACGATTTACATTGCTTGTGACTAAACTGTAAAGTAATTTATAGGTTTAGCATGAATACATATATATGTACACACACACCAACACACACACACGCACGCACGCATACACACACACACAAACACGCATGCTCGCACACGCATGCTCGCATGCGCATGCACACACACACATACACACACACAGATATATATATATAAGCTATACTTCAACCAACTGAAAAGAATATTTCAAAGCTGTAAACAAGTCAAAGAAAAAAAATGTGCACACATCAAACCTTAGATGACACTAGAAATGAACAAACACATATCAAAGATTACAATTATTACATGAGAAGAAGAAAGAGACATACAGACAGAAAATAACCATTCTTACAGCCAGTATCACTCACAGTCAAAAATATACAAATCAAAGCTAATGACTGTCATGCCTAATATCACTCAAATGGAACAAGACATACAGTTCAAACATTACAATCATCACAACTAACGTCGATAAAAGTGAACGAAGATACACATCACAGGTCACAACTGTCATGGCCGACACCATTCATAGTGAACAGACACAACAATTACAGATCACAACCATCACAACTGACACCATTCAAAGTGAACAGACACAGAAAACACAGATAATCCCATTCGTCAGAAGGCTTACCTGGGCGGCCAGGTATACCAGATTCACCAGGATATCCCTTTTGTCCTTGAGAGGTCCGCACCCCTTCTCCTCTCTGTCCCTTCAGACCTGGTCGGCCAGGTACACCGTCTTCGCCCATGAAACCACGCTGTCCTGCAATACCTGGGATACCTGGCCGTCCATCTTGGCCAGGAGACCCTGGTCGACCTGTACATTGAATGGACAATCAATCAATGAGCAAATCAATCAACCCTCAACAAAAAAATTAATAACATATATGACAAGGTTTATTGTCTACTTACATATGTATGGAAAATGTGTCTCTCAGTAACTGCATAAAACTAGATCCTATAAATTAAATGGATCAACAATCAATTAACCAATCCCCCCCCCCAAAAAAAAAATACAAGTTACAATGTTTCTTGTCCAGTTACACCTAAAAAAAACAAACTTTCTCTTAACCCCATGAAACCACATAAAACACACAAACAATTTTTTTTTTAAATCATGTAATCAGTCATGGGTGCCAGGGTGATTCTTAGATATATCATCAGGGGATATATATACAAAAGAAGAATACCATAATTTGTAACAATCTGAAATCCATTTTCTTTAAAATGAGAAACAAAAGTAAACACAAGAACAAAACACACAGACACACACAGACACAACAGTGTGTATCAATATCTGTGAGGAATTTATTTGGTGCTGGGGCAGAAACTTATGCTGAATGAATCCATAAGTTCAGAAACTTGGTGCATTGTCATAACACAACTGCATGATGTGAGTGATCTGATAACAACACATCTGCATTTGCTTGTTATGCCTCTTTCAGATTAACCCTATTTATACTGAAATACCAACTCATCTTGCAGCACATCTGATCCCTTAAATCTCATAAAGAACTAAATGAGTGGATCAGAGGTCTACAAGTAACGCACCTGCTTAGAAAGTGAGAAGTGCGCATTCCATCCCTGTTTTCCCCCATGGGGATGCCGGGGAGCTGTCAGTATAAACAGCATCCCCACTTTCTGGAAATTCTGTGCAAGGAATTCCCTCTTTTCTATCTCACACTTTGTTTCCTGCCTTTTCGATTTTTCATCCTGTCACCTCCTTCTTTCTATTTTCTGCCTTCTTGTTTCATTCTCCTGCCTTTTTTCCCCAGAAAGACTTGAAGATAACAGTCTCTCCCATGCTGAAGTTAGATGCTCTGGGCCTGACTTGTCAGGCACTTTAATGACAGTGCTACACATTTTCGCTCATATGACAGATAACAATTGTTGATGTCTGAGCATTCAAAGAAGATCCCTGCTGATGCCAAAACTTTATCCCCATCCACAGGAGTACAAGTGGTGGTCTGGGTGCTGGTCTTTCAAAGGAAGCAACAAACTGAGACCCCACATGTAACATGCATTCAGCACATAAAAAAGAACCCATGGCAACAAGAGAGTTGTCCCCAGGAAAATTCTAAAGAAAAAAAAGCCACACTAATAAGGTAATAAATCCACTTGCAGACAGGAAAAATAAAATTAAATGTATGAGTGGTGCTGCTCTTGTGGGGTTGCGCTCTTCCCAGGAAAAGCAGCCTGAATTTCAAGCAGAGAACTCATCTAGACTTCAGAACCTCTCCACCAATTATCAAGCACTGACGTTCAAAAACTGAAAAAAATTGGTGGTAAGGAACATCTTGATGAGATTATGGAAGAATATCTTACCTTCGAGATTATTAGATATTCCAGCACAAGAACAGCCATTTAAAAAAAAAATCTACTCATTTATTCAAAGTAGATGATACCAGGACAACAGATCAAGAGAAACAGACTATACTGTACATTGCTGGATATAATACCTTTTATTTAAAACAAATTAAATAGAGGGAAGGATAGCCTAGTGGTAAGAGCGTTGAGCTTGCCATCTGACCAAGCCACCACTGAGACCCCTGTTCAAGGGGATTTTCTTCCTAAGGAGTTAACATAAGTATCAACTCCACTTCCCAGAAAAGTCCTATGGATGAGACTATGCAGCCCTGGGGGCTAGTTGGCCTTTGGAGAACATCTCCAACGCTGACTGTCCTTATGCTCACTTGGCCGAGAGAGTGGGGATGTATTGTGGGCAAGGCATCTCCACTATAATCAACTTTCTGCCCAATTTCTGAAACAGCAGCTGCCTCCTCTGCTGTTTTGGAGGTCATCGTCGAACACGACGGACTAACATTAAAAAAAAGACAGAAGTGCCGCCCAAAGCATCTTGTGTACACATTAAAACCCATTCTGCCTTTCAGACAAGAAGGCCGCTGTGTGCCAGTAGGAACAGATGACAAAACTGAAAAAACACAAGCACACTGGTGTCGTGTTTAAACATCATATTCCCGAAGTTGGAATGCAGCTAGCATAATGGCAGACAAATGGTTGCATACACAAAATCTCAGTATTTGAGAACTTCTGAGCTCTATTTGAGAAACAAAAAAACTCAAGCAACAACAACAACAAAGGAGTTTACCTGGTGGGGCTGGAAGACCGTTTTCTCCAGGTGGGCCAACAGGACCTTGCTCACCTGTACACAAACACAGAAAATGCAAAATAAACTAAATGAAACAACACAAATCAAGTCATTTTTAGTCAAGTTTCCAAATCCAGCTCCTTGCACCAAAACCCCCACTTTTTCAGCATACCTCAACCAAGTTTAGTCATGTTGGGGTAGATCTGGGGCACTTTAAATGTCTTTTCAAACTATCATCTACAATGTATATTTTCTAGATCAACCATCAAAGGATACAGTATTCTGACACTCTAATATTGCTTAATTCTTTCTTTCCCAGTGCCCAGTAAACCGACTTCACCAAACTTATCCTTGATTCAGAAATCTGGACTGGGCAAATTATTTCCCTTCCTTTCCATAGCCTGGAATACATGAATGCAGCTGGTCAGCATAAACAGGACACCCCCTGACTACTCCTGTTTCTGAGACCCTGATCCTTTGCAATATTTTTTATTAATGGCCTGTCAATGATTGTGAAGGGAAGGCCTCTTGGGCCCTGGAGAGCATGGGAAAGTCTTTTTAAGATGTAAGTGGCTTTACAGCACTTGGGTGGTGGTGAAATCATTAAGAGGAAGGTTCCTGTGTGGGACACTGATACCCTGCAGGGTGTGTGTTGAAATAGGTAGTGTGGACTTTGCTAAGAAAGTACAGGCATGTTTCATTACTTTTCCATTAACGGTTTGTTCGTTGGCATGCAAGAATATAGAAATAAAAACTACAATGTTTCAAAACTTTGAAAACTGTAATGTCAAAATATATTGAGTAACTAAAAACTACATCGAATAAAACAATTCGTATATTCAACAACTTTGCTTTTACTCTTCAAAATACACTGTTGTCTCTACACTAACCCATCGATAAATGATTCAAGTTTCTACTGTTTCAAATGATTGCTTCAGAAATGCCAGTTAAAACTGTGCAAATCATAAAGGACAAATACTATACCCAATCTATGGCAATTTCACGACACTTAACACCACATCAAATCTGTACAAAATGGCAACAAAAAAATTAACAAATATTACCTGTAGTGTATAGCATTCCAAAACAGTATTAGATTCTCCAGACATGATTCACCTAATCTTTAAGCGAACGTGACATTAATGCTCACAAACGTTTTGTTCTTTGTGTTCTGGCATAACAAAAGCAAAGTTCAGTTCTCAACAACAATCTGTACAAAACCAACCTTCCTTCCACCTTTACCGCTACATGTCTGACAGATGTCGACAAGGTACTTACCAGGACGTCCAAACTCCCCATCCAATCCAGGTCGTCCATCGAAGCCCATATCTCCTCTCTCACCCCGTCTTCCAGGAAAACCAGGTATTCCATCTTCCCCTCTCCGTCCTGGCTCTCCAGGGAATCCATTAGAACCAGGTTGCCCATCTTCTCCAGGAAAGCCCTTCATGCCTGGGAAGGCTGGACGACCAGGTAAACCTGGGTCTCCAGCCTCACCTGGCCGGCCATCTGCTCCAGGTAAACCATCACGTCCTGGGTCGCCCCGCTCTCCAGGTAGGCCACTCTGTCCTGGGGGACCTTGGAAACCCTGAGAACAGACATGCCTGGTGTCAGTGCAACTTCTTTGATATCTTCTTTTATGTTTAGTGGACAGGTGGTCTAGAGGTAACACACCTGCCTAGAACGTGAGAAGTGGGGGTTTGATCCCTGTTTATACTCAAAACTCTTCCCATCCACTAGACTGTGAGTGGTGGTCTGGGTGCTGCTAGTCTTTTGGATGAGATGACAAGCTGAGGTCCCGCGTGCAATATGCATTCAGCACGCATAAAAGAACCCACAGCAACAAGAGGGCTGCCCTGGCAAAATTCTGTGTAGAAAAAAGCCACTCTGATCGGCAGACAGGAAAATGAAAAGAAGAAAAAAAAGGTGGTGCTGTTCTAGTGGCAAAGGAGAGCAGCCTAAATTTCACACAGAGAAATCTGCCGTGAATTAAAGTGGGGTATGTGGTAATCTGTAAGGATGCAGTGTTGCTCTACATACTGGGTTTCACTCCACTCGGGTAAGTTTATATACTTCACATCCCCGAAGTTGAAATGCAGCTACCTTATTAATGTTGCACACACAAAATCTCACCATTGGTGAACCTCAGAGCTCTCACCGAGGAATGCTGCAACACCAGACTACCGGATAATTCATGATATACTACTGTATAAAGAATACCAAACTACTCAACATGAGGAGACAGACATAGTAATGATGACATGACACGACACTGCACTACATTACATTATACTGCGCGACACTAAAGACAACATCTCAGCCCAATACAGAAAAAAATATAATACAAGCCATCTCCTTTGATGCAATTCATTCCATTTTCCCACTCCAATCATTCCAAACTAACCTATTCCCCTCCAACCATTTCCCTCTAACTTACTCCACTCCACTCTAAGCCATCCCACTCCAACCCATTCCAATCTAACCCATTCCACTCCAACCCATTCCAATCCAACACACCTCCACTCCAGCCAGTCCACTCTGACCTATTCCACTCCAACCTATCCCACTTCAACCATTTCCCTGTAACTTATTCCACTCCAACCCATTTCAGTCCAACCCATCCCACTCCAGCCCATTCCACTGCAACCCATTCCACTGCAACCATTCCACTCCAACCATTTCACTCCAGCCCATTCCACTCCAACCCATTCCACTCCAACCCACTCCACTCCAGCCTTTTCACCTGCCACCCATTTCACTCTACACCAACCATTCCACTCCACTCCATCCAATCCCATCCCACTCCACACCAACCCATTCCACTCCCATTCACTGCACTCTACTCCAACCCACTCTCCCACACCACTACCTTCTAATATACTCCACCCAAAAAATGACTCCCAATAAATTCCACTGTAATCAGTACTCCACCAGCCAATGACTTCACAATCCCATCTGCTCCACTCCCAAGTCCATTCAAATCTATTCTAACCAACTGCAACCAAAAATTCCACTCCAATTTTAATTTTCTCTGCTCCACTGCGATCTATCCCATACCATTCCACTCCACCCCTGACACAATCCATTCCACTCCAACCTATTCCAATCTACTCCGTTCTAACTCATTCCATCCTCATTCATTCCTCTCCACTCCGTTTTTTCTGCAATCTTCTCCACTCCACTGACACACATGAGCTGGTACTCACAGGCTCTCCACTCTCTCCTGGTACTCCAGGAAAGCCGTCACCGCCTCTCATTCCCTTCAGGCCCGGCATTCCCATCCTCCCGTCTTCTCCAGGTCGTCCGAATTCTCCTCTGCTACCAGGCAATCCTCCCAGACCTGATGTTAATCAGTGAACAAGACGTCAGACAGACCTTCTCGCACTGATGTGTTTCAACATCTTCGCTGTTATGCTTATTTTATTATCAGTTACAGCTGTTTTCTAGGAGGGTTTCTGGTTTATGCAAAGAAAAAAAAACTATAATGAGCAAAAATTTCAACTTTGAGGTTTAGAATCTGTTCAAATCATTCAGTTTTATGGGTACTCTGCAATGAAGTAAATATTGACAAAAACACAATGCTTGACATTCAGAATATGTTTGAATCTTATGGCAAATCAGTACTATATGTAGCCGTGTTAATGAAGTAAAATATCGACAAAAACACAACATTTGACATTCAGAATATGTTTGAATCTTATCTCTGAAGATTACTCTTTGCAGATGTTACCAAGTGTATTATTAAAAATATGTATTATATCTGTTTAAAGTCAAAGTAAGAAAACGTCATGAAGTGGTCAAGAATGCAATTTCCTGTCATAAGGTACTTTTAGGCAAACAGAAATGTAACACAAATAGCCACCATGAAGCACTAAACAGATTTTATCTGTCATACACATCAGTCGTACACAACCGTGACTTTATTAACAAAAAGAATTACTGTAGTTTTTTGTTTTTTTTAATTAGACCAAACAAAAAACAAAATCAATTAAGCTAGAAAAATAGTGACCAAAATTTTTTTTTCAAATAAATACATTTTTCAAAAAAGAAAAAACATTTATGGATCAAATCCCAAAATCTTAAAACAACAACAATGATAAAACAAGTAAAAAATCTGCACTTTTAACACACACACACACACTTACCCACCCACCCACACACACATATGCACAAGTGACAAAAACTTTATACAATATACCTTACACACAGCATCACATCATCTTCCCTGAAGAAGCTGCTTACTTACCTGGACTACCAACAGGACCAGGGAACCCCTTGGTACCTGGCAGACCTTCCAGCCCAGGTAACCCATTCTGCCCAGTTCTTCCTGGTCGACCTGTAATGATAGACACAGTGACATGGATCCCATGTTTGTCAACATACTATTCATAATAAAGTTTAGTATATTCTTCTTCTTCATCAAATGCTCAAACAGGAACTATTTTTGTCTGTCATATGAGTTTAGTATCAAATCTACTGGATTATATATTAAATCTACTGTATGATAAAATGGACAGGATGGACAGGATTTGGTGAGACATTGACTGAAGAAGGCAACAAGATCTGGTACAGTGGCCAAGAGAAACATCACCAACATGGAGTGGCATTTATTGTCAGAAAGGAAGTAGTGGGGTGCATTATCAGCTGTACACCGGCTTCCAGCAGGATTATCAGCATCCGGGTGTCGGCCAAGCCCAAGAACATCACCATCATACAAATCTATGCACCATCATCTGACCATACAGAGAAGAAGTAGAAGAATTTTATGAACATCTTGAAGAGACCATTAAGAAAATACCCAAGAAGGACATCATCATCATCCAAGGGGATTTTAACGCCAAATGTAGGTCCTGACTCTTACAACCAATGGGCCGGAACAGTTGGTCAGTTTGGAGCTGGGGAGACCAACGACAGGGGACTACGTCTGCTGGAGTTTCCCTGCACCCACAGACTTACCATTGCCAATACCCTCTATCCCCACAAGCAGTCAAGGAGGACAACCTGGCATGCGCCAAACGGCAAGATCCATAACCAAATAGATTTTATCTTAACACCACGGCGCTTCAAATCCAGCATCAACAGAGCCAGAACAAGAACCTACCCTGGAGCTGACATAGGCAGCGACCACGACCTTGTGCTGCTGGTATTCAAAATGAAGCTGAAGAAAAACAAACAGCCTGCAAACCCACGTATCAAATTTGACGTGGACAAACTGAAAGATCCAGATGTCGAGGAAATCTTCCAAGCTAAGCTTGGCGGACGTTTTGCGGCATTAACCCTCCTGGACAATGACATCAATGACCTCACCAACAACTTCAATGAGGCAGTCCGAGAAACAGCAGAGGAGGTACTCGGTCGTCAGAGGAATAAACACCAGCCATGGACTACCAATGACATCTTGGACCTCTGCGATACAAGAAGCACTGAAACCAACCAGGTCTTCCAACCCTAAAGAATACCGGGAGGCCAACAATCTCGTGAAGAAGTCAAGGTTAAAGGCCAGGAGAAGTGGATCAGTGATCAATGTGATGAGATCGAAAAAAACATGAAAGTGGGCAACAGTAAAAAGGCATACGACACCCTGAAGAAACTCACAAAACCACTTCAAACCAAATCATCAGTCATTGAAGACAGCCCCGGAAACCTCCTCACAGAAAGCTCAGCTGCATTGAACAGGTGGTCTGAATATTGTCAAGAACTGTACAACTACCCAATACAACCTGACAAGAGCATAATAGAAGAGAAAGCAGCAACATCAAGAGCACCCTCGCCATTACCTATACTGAGGGAAGAAGTGGAAGAAGCCATCCGCAGCTTACCAGTAGGAAAGTCCCCAGGAGCAGACAATATACCAGCAGAGCTGCTCAAGCATGGTGGCGAAACAGTCATCACATATGTTACAGCTATCTGTCAGAAGATTTGGGAGACAAAACAGTGGCCAACAGAATGGACACAATCATCATCATACCCCTGCCAAGAAGGGGAATTTACGCCAATGCCAAAAACTATAGAACAATCAGCCTCATCAGCCACGCCAGCAAGATCATGCTCAAAGTTATTTTGAATCGACTAAGAAGGAGGCAGAAAAACACCTCGCAGAGGAACAAGCTGGGTTCAGGGCAGGCAGGAGCACAATCGAACAGATTTTTAACTGCCACATCCTGATGGAAAAACATCTTCAACTCAGAGAGACCTGTTCACATCTTCATCGACTTCAAGAAGGCTTTGACAGAGTATGGCACGAAGGCCTGTGGCAGGGCCTCAGAATGTTTGGCATTGAAGAAGGACTAGTGCAACCATTCAAGCACTATACAACACCGCAAGCAGTGCAGTCCTTCTGAACCATCAGGTGGAGACTACTTCAAAACCACAGTTAGGGGTCCGACAAGGATGCCTGTTATCTCCAGTCCTGTTCAATCTGTTCTTGGAAAAACATTATGAGAGAGACCCTCCATGACTTCCACTCTACCATATCCATTGGCGGCAGACCCCTCAACAACTTACGGTTTGCCGATGACATTGACCTCATGGGCAGAAGTACACAGAGCTGCAAGATCTTACGACCAGACTTGAGAACAGAGCTGGAGCATATGGGATGGAGGTGAGCTCGGAGAAAGTAAAGTACTTGTGAACAGCACGAGCAATGCCACTGCTAAAATTTACATGAACGGCCAACAATGGAGGAGGTAGACGCTTTTAAATACCTCGGCGCTACACTCCAAAGGAGGTGCATCGACGACAGAAATCAAAGTCAGAATAGCCATGGCAACATCTTCCATGACAAAACTCACCACATATGGAAAAGTAAAGAGATCAGTTTCCCAATCAAACTAAAGCTCTACAAAGCCCTAATTCAGTCGATCCTGCTGTACGGAAGTGAAACCTGGACATTGACTGCTGAAACAGCAAAGCGAGTCCAGTATTCGAAACAAATGCCATAGAAAACTACTGGGCATATCCTGGGAGAGAACGAAAGACCAATGAATTTGTCAAGAGTCAAATAACACGGCTGGCAGGTCCACAGGAACCCCTTCTCACCATCGTCAAGAAGAAAAAGCTGGACATGGTTCGGCCACGTCACCCGCCACAACACTCTGCCCAAAACAGTACTGCAGGGAACACTCGAAGGTGGCAGAAGGAGGGGAAGACAGAACAAGTCATGGATGGACAACATCAGAGAATGGACCAGGATGAATGACTCGGCACTACTGCGCAGAGCCGAGGACCGAGATGGATGGAGGAGGCTTACCACAGCATCGTCTTTCATGTCTCCCCCACGACCGCCAAGGTCACGGGTCTGATGATGATGATGATGATAAAATAAATCTACGGTATTCTGTGTAAAATCTTTTTGTGTCCTTTAATAAGTCCACAACATCTACTGCTTTCTGTACTAAACAGACTAAACAAATAAATAAACCTGCATGTATACATGCACAAACAAAATATGTATGCAAACACACACATTCACATGTGTGCACACACACATGCATGCACACACACATACTTTATACACACATACTCTATATACACACATATTCTGCACACACACTCTCTCTCTCTCACACACACGCACGCACATGCGTATGCACACACATACACACACCCCTCCCCCATAACCACATTTTCTGTTGTAAGATCTCACACTTCAATAATACAAAAGCACAAACCACCCACTAAGTCTCATCTGCATATTCGTCTTCCTTTTCTTTAAATTACTGAAAATAAAAATAATATTTTTTAAAAAACCAACACAGTACCTGGTTCCCCAGGAATGGAGTCACCACGATCTCCCTTCGAGCCAGGTAAGCCAGGTAAGCCCATCTGACCAGGTAGACCACTTAAACCAGGAAGACCTGCAAGACAAAACAGATTCACAACCTGAAATCACTGCCCAGATAACTCATTTACTTCTAATGAATTTGCCATGCAAACATAACTTGTACACCCTCTGTGTGTGTGTGTGTGTGTGTGTGTGAGTGTACGTGTGTGTCTATCTCTGTCTCATACACAAACTCACACTCACTTACACCCCCCCACCACACACACACTTACTCCCCCCCACCACCACCACCACACACACTCACCTCCCAACCCACACACATATTCACTCTCTCACTCACCCACCCCCCTCCAACACACACACAAACTAACACCTGCACAGGTGTGTATGAGTATGTGTGTGCATGTGTGTGTAGATGTGTGTAATTTGTATTTTCCAATGTATTATTTTATCGATTTTCCTCCTTTTACTGCTTTAATTTATTGGTAAAGGTTGTAATAATGTAGTGTTTCAGTATAATCATTAAGAAATTTGTTCTCTGATAGATGGCTTGATGAAAAAAAGCAAATGCATTGATTATTCAATGTACCATCTGGAAATAAAATTTTGACTTGACTTGACTTGACTTGACACCCTCACACACACAGACATCCCCCCACACACACACACTCACAGAGACACCCCCACACCTCCCCCCCCCTACATACACACACCTAACACATACTAACACGCACCCCCAACACAAACACACACATACACGCACATACACTAACACCACCACTTCCCTCACACACACACTCACCATCTTCTCCTCTCTGTCCCGGGAAGCCATCAGGACCAGGTCGACCTGGCTCCCCTGAACGACCCTTCAGTCCAGGCTGTCCATTCACCCCATCAAAACCGGGTGGGCCCAAGGAACCGGGTAGTCCAGGTACCCCAGGTTCTCCTCCTTCCCCATCATTACCTGCCGAGACAAGGTGAAAGTCACACCGATAAAAATCGAGGAAATAGGAGAATTGAGTAGATAATTTCTAGTGTTTTTAAAGAAAAAGATAATTTCCAGTTTGGTTGTTTCCTGTCCTGTGGTACGATTGAGACAAAAAGAGAAAGATTGATAGACAAAAAAAGTGATTTCTTTAAATATAACTTGAGATTGATAGACTAGCAGTATTTTACATATATCTTGGGACTGATACACACAAGGTAATTTTTTTCATATAACTTCAGATTGACAGAAAATACATATATATAACATGAGATTGATAAAATAGGGGTAAAATAGAAATGAGGTAGTTTCTACATATATGCTGAAATTGGTAGAAAAGAGGTTAACTTTTTATGCATATTTTGAGATAGAATTGAGGTTATTTCTACCTATATCTTAAGATTGATAATTTCTAAAAAAGAACTTGAGATTAATTTAAAAAAAGGAAAGGTAAAGGAGTCCCATAACCTATAAGGTCGTTGGGGAGCGAGGCGTCAGAGACCTCACTTCTCTAGGGCCAGCATATTGAGGGCGGTGCCCATCTCCTCTCCCTCGCTGCTTTACCTTCCCTGACCCTAAAGAGGGCAGGTACCCATTGACAGCTGGGTGAACTGGGGGAACTGTACTGAAGCCAAGGCGCGCAAACGGTCACCCATCCAACTGGTAACCACGCTCGACGCTGCTTAACTTGGCTGGAGGAAAGCGAGTGCTCCGACCACTGAGCTATCCCGTCCCCACTATTATTAATTTAAAAGGTTGTTTTTTTACATACAACTTAAGATTGATAGAAAAGATGTAATTTTATTTACATAACATTTGAAATTGACAGAAAATGTAAGATGGAAAAGAGGTAATTGTTTGCATGAAACTTTCCAAAAGATTGAGGATACTATTTTCATCAAATGATTCCCAGCAATTGTTACAGGCTGTTGGGGGATGGGGGTTTGAAAGGAAATAAAACAGTAATTCATAGCAGAAGATGATTATTATTTATTTTTTTATTTTTTTAATATTTTATTTTTTAAACTATATTTCAGTTATGTGACAAATGACAATATTATGATATCATGGTGTATCTTACCTTGTATACCTGGGCGACCAGGTAAGCCATCCTGTCCAGGAATGCCAGGAGTACCTGGTCGACCACGGACACCAGTATCCCCCTTAGGACCTACACAAAGGAATTCAGTTATGAATAAAAAAGAACACAGGTGCAAAAGTGAAAACATATAAAAACAGTTTAAAGGTGTGAGTACATTTATGGCAAAGTGTGTGTGTGTGTGCGCGTGTATGTGCACGCATGTATATTCTGTTGACTAGTGCACACAAGTTTGGACACACTTAGTACTCATGTGCATGTATGCTTGCTTGAGTATATATGTGCATGTTTCTGCTTATATGTATGTGCTTGAGTTTTCTACTGACATTCATGATTGTGGGTGTACATGAGTATGCATACATGCTAAACTACCCTTACATCTGATATGTGACTCTATAAACATCAAAAATGGCAAAACAGTACAGGATGTAGCACAGAATTTAAAGAAAAGAGGGGGGTTCAAACTTACAGAAATCACACAGAAAAAAAAAAAATTCAAAATTTCCATCAGGAAAAAATGTCGAGTCATATCTATGTATGGTCATCAAAGGAACAAGTATTTAAATGGCTTCACAACATAATGACAACATATCACATGACAACAGTATCTCATCAATATTTAAAATATTTAAAATATACTAACACAATTCAATCCATCAATAAACTTATGCATTTTTCACTAGGTATTATATATTTTTTTTAAATAAGAAAGTGTGATACACTGCTTAAAAATCAAACACAGTATATAGTAAGTTGTACAAAACGCTTCCCGGGAAATAACAGATAAATGGTGATGTTATGGAACTGAAATGGAAAAAAAAAATTGTTGAACACAAGTTGGAGCACAAAAGAACATTAAGATAAAAAGCATCTCACCTGAAATGGCAGGCAAACTATGACAATATTCACACTGAAAACTGTCAACACTGCATCAATAAAACTAAAGTTTGGTTGTTTTTTTTATCTCAGAATTATTGAAGTTTCATTCATATGAAGAGTATACTGTATTTAAAGTAGAGGCTGGCAAAAGTATGTAAATAAGCTGCAGTAACAGTGGTAGCAGCAGTAGCAGTAGCAATATCATTATTATCATCAATATTATTTGGATAAGTGGTGTTCTTAAGTGTTGTTGGCCATAGAAGTAGTAACAACAGAATAAGATAAAGAGTAGTAGTAGTAGTAGTAGTGGTAGTGGTAGTAGTAGTAGGAGTAGGAGGAGGAGGAGAATCAAGCTTAGTAGTAGCAGTAGCAGTAGCAGCAGCAGTGGCAGCAGCAGCTGGTGGTGGTGGTGGTGGTGGTTGTGGTGGTGGTACTAATACAACTACTACTACTACTACTATCGTTGTTGCTGTTCTTGTCACAATCATTATCAAACCATCATCATCACCATCATCATCATCATCAACATCATCATCCTCATCATCAACATCATCATCGTCATCATATCGCAAACACAACTGAAAGCTTCTCACCTGGGTTTCCAGGTAAACCATCCAATCCTCTGTTGCCTGGCAGACCGTCCAGGCCTCGCTGGCCAGGGGAGCCAGGTAAGCCTGTTTTGCCATCCTCGCCCATGCGACCTGGTTCGCCAGGTATTCCAGGTAGGCCGTCATCACCCGGCACACCACGCAGACCTGACTGACCTGCAAAGCACCATCACACCCACTTTTAGAGATTCTGATCTTGGGTCTTTAACATGCACATTTCATCTTCTGCAGGTGTATAATTATACAGAAATAGGGGAATCAAAGCACTGGAAGGTCTGACCTGGGAGATCACAAAAATCCCCATCTTTAATTCACCAGACCGCCAATGCTGAGATTCGAACCCATGACTTCATGAACTTAGGGGATGGAAATGAAAAGGTCTTAACCCCCTCGACTCTAGCAACTGTCGGCTTTCAGTTTAATTCAAATCAATTCACAGATGACAGCTGACAGGAGTGCAGACTCACCTTTACCACCTGGCTGTCCCTCACGGCCGCGGAATCCTGGCTGACCAGGTAGGCCATCTTCACCCTGACGACCCGGTTCACCTCGGTAACCAGGTCCTCCTGGCCGTCCTGCCTCACCTGTGCAAAAAGGATACAACATTTTTTTTTATTGTGTTTGGTTTCTTTGGAAAAGATGAAATGGAGGGTTCCTGGAATGACTTAAGGGATTTTGGGGTAGGTCAGTAATGCAGAGAATGAATGAATGATCTTTATTTTCCAAGGGTTACAGAATAAGCATTGTCATACCTTTTTTTCCATCCAACCCTTGTCGTGATTTTGGACTATCAACGAGACAGGAGGGAGGGAGGATGAGAAAGAGAGAAGAAGAGAGAGAGATGAGGAGAGAACGAGTGTGTGTGTGTGTGCATGTTGTTGTTTGTGTGTGTGTTGTGGTGTGTGTGTGTATGCATGTGTGTACATGTATGTGTACATGTATGCACAGGTGTGTGTTTGTGTGCGCTAATTTCTTGCAAACATACCCATGTTTACACATACACTTATGCATGACCTGAGTAACAATTATTTGAAAATTAATATCCTCAAAAATCTATAAAACCAGAGCAGCAATGTGATTGTATAAAAAAAATCTATGCACACACATACACACACACCACTCACACACCTACACACACACACAAACACACATACCTACTTACACACAACTACTTACACACACACCATTCACACACACACATTCCTTCCCACACACACCTTCACACACACACACACACACACACACACACACACACACACACACACACACCTTCCCACACACACACACACACACACACCTACTTACACACAACTACTTACACACACACCACTCACACACACACATTCCTTTCCACACACACCTTCACACACACACACACACACACACACACACACACACACACACACACACACACACACCTTCCCACACACACACACACACAACTACTTACACACACAACTACTTACACACACACCTACTTACACACACACCTTCCCACACACACTACACACACACAACACAACACACAAACACAACACAACACACACCTACTTACACACACACACTAACAACACTCACCTTTTCTACCAGAAAATCCATCAGGTCCTGGTCGACCAGCTTCACCTGGTCTTCCAACGTTGCCAGGGAAACCATACTCCCCAGGTGAACCCGGGTCACCTGGCTCTCCCTGCGGAGCTGATCTGGGCGGTTCCCCTTTCTGTCCCCTCACTCCCTGCGTCCATGATATCACAGGATAATTGTGAGAAGCATGAAGGAAGCCACGTCTGAGTGGTCAAGACCTGTTTACCTCAATCCCGTGGGTTAATGAAATCAGTGGGGTTTGAATCTTGGCAGCGGCATTTGGCAAATTAAGGGTTGCGATTTCTGCTTAGGTCAACCGAAGGTGCAGACCTGCCAATGCCTTATAATTCCCTTCTTGTTTTCTACGCACGCAGAAGATCAAATATGCACATTAAAGATCCCATAATTTATGTCAGCATTTGGTGAGTTACAGAAATAATACCATAACCAAGAATGCCATCACGTACAAAAAAGTGAGCTGCTCTGAAATCAGACTGCTTTGGCTGGGGGCAGCAGACACACACCCTGCAGAATTACAAGCACAGGAGATGATGACCTGGCACTATGCATCACACCCAATAAGGAAACGTGGAAAAGAAGAAGAAGAAGAAGAAGAAGAAGGAGAAGGAGAAGAGAAGAAAGAGAGAATGAATGAATGAATCTTTATTTGAATGAATCTTTATTTTTCAAGAGTAACAGAATAAGCATGCGCATACTTTTTTTCATCCGGCCCTAGAGAGAGAGAGAGAGAGAGAGAGAGAGAGAGAGAGAGAGAGAGAGAGAGAGAGAGAGAGATAAAAAACCAAATCAAATCAAATGTAAATCTTTTATTTCGAGGATAGTGAATAAGCACTTGTGTGCTTTTTTACATCCAGTCCCCACCTTTATCAGGGATATATCATGAAAATAAACAACAAGAAAAAACCAACACAAAAAGCCCAAACAAACCCAACAAATAGACAATCAAATACTACAACAACAACAACTAAATAGACAGACAGGTAAACAACAGCCACAGCAAACCCAAAAAACCCAACAAAAAACTAAACAATGAAACAAAAGGGGAAAAAAACAAAATAATAAACAAACTAAAGGGGAAAAACAAAGAAAAGAAAGAAAAAAAAACATCAAACAAAAAAAAGCAAAAGGAAACAACAACCCCCCCTCCAAAAAAAAAAATCAAACAAATAAACAGGAAAAAGGCACACAAACAAATAAAAAAACAAATAATGATTAAAATACACACACACACACAAAACAAGCAAATAGCCAATAACCCATTAAATAATTTTTGTTTTAAAACAAACCAAAAACAAAAAATAACATCAACAACTAAGAGAGAGAAGGAGAGATAGAGTAAAAAGTATGTTATTTTGTGTGTGTGCATGCACGCGCACGTGCGTGCGTGCATGCATGTGTGTGTGTGAGTGTGTGTGTATGTGCATGTGTGTGTGTATCCATGTGTGCATGCGTGAGTGTCTGAGTTGATGGTGGCTTAACTTTTTTTTTAAAACACATCAAAATGACATCATTCCTCCCATTCACCAATGGTCTTGCTCTTGGCAAACAAACTCTGAAAAGATTTCTCGCTTTAAAAGAAACTGAAAATATTAATTTTTCACACACTTTTGAAGCATACAAAAATATTAGTAACTGCAGAGGTTATTCTTGAATACAGTACATTTGAAGTGTATGAAAGTGCTGTAATTGGGTTCTTTCATAGGTAAGTCAGCTTTAGTGTTATTGTAGCAGTCTAAAAATTCCCTCATAGAACAGAAGCATCCCCCTCCCCCCCCTTTGATACCATCCAAATAACTGAACTTACCGGTCTTCCAGGCAATCCCGGCAGACCATCAGGCCCTATCTCTCCCTTCCTGCCATCCAGTCCTGGAAAACCTGGATCCCCCATGACCCCTGGATAACCTTTGGGTCCCCCTCGACCTTGACCGCCAGGGAATCCTGGGAGGCCTGGTTCCCCTGGCATTCCACTCAGCCCACCAAATCCATCCTCTCCCATCCGCCCGGGCTCGCCTGTTGGGTAGAAAATCAGCTGGTGAAGGATCAGACTGCCAGCAGATGAAATGTCTAGTTTTTATTTACTGCTTCCCACACTAGCTTAATGTTATGCATAAATACATTTGTCTGGGTTGTGATTAAAGCACACTCATGTATAAGCTACTTAGTCCGCAGAGCATTTACCGTAATCAAACAAAATATATGAAAATGATAAGGAACAAAGATTTGAGGTATGATCTATACACACAGTGAATATATTTTTCTTATCTAAGCTTTTTCAAAATTCACCATAGGTGAAACACTGAGGGAAAATAAATGAATGGATTAGTTCTATGTGTATATTGAATGATCCTGTAAGCGAATACCTATGATATGACAATACATATTTGAACCTGAGAATATGTATTTTTTTGTTATACAGATCAATAATCAAGTGAAATCTGTAATACTTTAAACAGTTCTTTGCTATTTCTGGAAGTTCTACAGTTTACATGATGAAAACAGAGGGCTGTGTGACAACTGGGCCAGAGATATACAGACACCTGCAGTGTTGGTCAGGTAATTTGAGCAAGATGAAACTGGTCTGTGCGGTCTAAAATAAGCCCACAGCAAACTCAGTCTGGGTAGGAGCTGGCCAGTCTGAAACATCCCTATGATTCTTATGGGATTTGAAACCATGATCTTTCAGCTCAAAACCCAAGGCACTAATCATTGCACCATGGCAGCTGGTCTTTTATCCAATTTTAATTTGTTGAATGTTTAAACTATGCCAAAATCGTGCGCAACAGTATAAAGTTGAGTATAAACTCCAGTGAGTTAACAGCTTCAGTGTTTCAAAACACTCTACACACAAGCCAATCCACCTTCCAAGATATCTACCTAAAATTAGCAATGTTCATACCTAAAACAAGTCACTCACCTGGAATGCCATCTCTTCCTGGCAGGCCATCAATGCCTCGTCTACCTGGTTCTCCTTGTTCACCTCGAGTCAGCTCCACATAGAAGGGTTCACCTAGCAGACCTGTCATCAGAACAAAGTGGGAAGGTGAGAATGTAGCCCTTAAAGAATGTTCACTAATACATGGAAGACACAGATTATTCAGACAAACCCTCATGGATCTTTCAAAGTACATGAAAAAAACATGATGTTCACAAAAAATCTGAAAAACAGTCATCTTACTTCTGAAATAATTTCCTGAAAATCTATTTTGGGGACATGAAATCATTTACAACAAATTTTCATAGCAACTCATTTTCATTTACTGCTAAATCGAGGAAACCACTAATTTTCAGAACAACTTGTTTCCATTTTACCGTCAAATCAAAGGCAGCATCAAAAGTTTTAGAGTGGCCTGATTGAAAGGATAATCATACTACAGTGATCTGTTCTTCAGATGGCAGCTGATTTGGCCTGACTGAGGATATATGCTGTCAGATGATGACACAAGAGGTTTTTTATGGACAAGCAAGTTTCAAACAATTACGATACAGAGGATGTTTGTTTCTCTCAAATATACTGAGACAGTGATGCTTAAACTAATTCATAAGCTGGCATGGAGGTAATGATGGAGGGGAACAGATGGAGACATTTCCTATATATATAAGAAAAGCTTGTTGCTACTCACTATCTACTGATGTACATTCTGCATAACTTGTTTCTGAACAGATAAGCATTTCAACAAAACAAAAACACAAAAAAAACCAGACAAAACATGCTTCAAAACTGACTAAATATTCATGCTTTACATACATTAACACTAGCAACAGTAGATTTTCTGTGAAAGATAGAAACTGACAGAGTATATACAAGACAGAATTCTAAACAGGATAAATTTTTTAACAGAATACATCAAAGCCACTGAACTGGTAGCATCTTTATTTATCTTTTGCTGTTGCTGTTGCTGCTATTTCACTTGCTTTAGACAGTGTGTGGAACTGCATACGATAATGCCATAAAGACAATGAACTAGAACAAAAACACACCAAGTCATCTACCCATGTTCATACCTTTGTTTCCTTTGGGACCTGGATTACCCTCCAGACCTGGCAGACCACCTTGACCCTTGCGACCTCTGGCTCCCACCAGGGACTGACCCGGCTGACCCTTACGTCCTGATTCTCCTGGCAATCCTGGCAGCCCGTCCAGACCATCATCACCAGGCTGGCCCAGCTCACCCTGAGTATCAGACAACAATACTGTATACGTCATTGTGCCGAACCACAAACTGATATACGTCGCTGTGCCATACCAGAAACTGATATATGTGGTTGTGCTGTACCACAAAGTGATATACATCACTATGCCATACCACAAACTTATATATATATCACTGTGCCATACCACAAACTGATATATGTCGTGCTGTACCACAAACTGATATATGTCATTGTACCATACCACAAACTGATATACGTCATTGTACCATACCACAAACTGATATGTGTCGTGCTGTACCACAAACTGATATACATCGATGTGTTGTACCACAAACTGATATACGTTGTTGTGCTGTACCTCAAACTGTAATACATTGTTGTGCCGTATAACAAACTAATATACATCATTATGCCATACCACAAACTTATATATATCACTGTACCATACCACAAACTGATACATGTTGTTGTGCTGTATCACAAATTGATATATCATTGCTGTGCCATATCACAAACATATACATCATTGTACCATACCACAAACTGATATATGTCGTTGTGCTGTATCACAAACTGATATACATCACTGTACCATACCACAAACTGATATACATCACTGTACCATACCACAAACTGATACATGTCGTTGTGCTGTATCACAAATTGATATACATCACTGTGTCGTATCACAAATTGATATATCGTTGCTGTGCCATATCACAAACATATACACCACTGTGCTGTACCACAAACTGATATACATGCTGTGCCATACCACAAACTGATATATGTCATTGTGCTGTATCACAAAGTGATATACATCACTGTGCCATATCACAAATTGATATATCGTTGCTGTGCCATATCACAAACATATACACCACTGTTCTGTACCACAAACTGATATACATTGCTGTGCCATATCACAAACTGTTATACATTGTTGTTCTGTTACGCCGTACCACAAACTTATATACATCACTGTGCCATATCACAAATTGATATCCATTGCTGTGCCATGCCACAAACTGATGTACGTTGCTGTGCCTTATCACAAACTGAGATACATCGCTGTGCCATATCACAAATTGATATATGTTGCTGTGCCATATCACAAATTGATATATGTTGCTGTGCCATATCACAAATTGATATATGTTGCTGTGCCATATCACAAATTGATATATGTTGCTGTGCCATATCACAAACATACATCACTGCCCTACCTCAAACTGATATACATCGCTGTGTTGTACCACAAACTGATGTACGTCGTTGTGCCATACCACAAACGGTTATATATTGTGCCGTATAACAAACTAATATACATCATTATGCCATACCACAAACTGATATACATCGCTGTGCCGTATCACAAACTGATATACATCACTGTGCCGTATCACAAATTGATATACGTTGCTGTGCCGTATCACAAACATAATATACATCACTGTGCCATACCACAAACTGATATACATCGATGTGTTGTACCACAAACTGATATGTCGTTGTGCTGTACCTCAAAGTGTTATACATTGTTGTGCCTTATAACAAACTAATATAATCATTATGCTGTACCACAAACTTATATATATCGCTGTGCCATATCACAAACTGATATACATTGCTGTGCCATACCACAAACTGATATACATTGCTGTACCATACCACAAACTGATATACATCGTTGTGTTGTACCACAAACTTTTATACAATGTTGTGCTGTACTACAAACTGTTATACATCGTTGTGCCATACCACAAACTGATATACATCGTTGTGCTGTACAACAAACTGATATACATTGTTGTGCCGTACCACAAACTGATATAAATCGTTGTGCCGTATCACAAACTGATATACATCGTTGTGCCATACCACAAACTGATATACATCATTGTGCCATACCACAAACTGATATACATCGTTGTGCCATGCCACAAACTGTTATACATCATTGTGCCGTACCACAAACTTATACATCGCTGCGCCATACCACAAACTGATATACAACACTGTGCCATACCACAAACTGATATAGATCACTGTGCCATACCACAAACTTATATATATCGCTGTGCCATACCACAAACTGATATACAACACTGTGCCATACCACAAACTGATATAGATCACTGTGCCATACCACAAACTTATATATATCGCTGCGCCATACCACAAACTGATATAGATCACAGTGCTATATGACAAACTGATATACATCACTGTGCCGTACACCAAACTGTTGTACATCACTAAGCCATACCACAAACTGCTATATATCACTATGCCACAACACAAACTGCTATATATATATATATCACTATGCCACACCACAAACTGTTGTATATCACTAAGCCATACCACAAATCACTATACATAACTATGCTGTACCACAAACTTTAGATAGATAGATACATACATACATACATAGAGACAGAGAGAGAGAGAGAGAGTCAGAGAGAGATAGACAGACAGACAGATATATTTGCAGATAACAGTGATGTCACATGTGGCAAAGGATGTACAAATTGATAAAAGTGTCAGACCCAAGAAGCATCTTCCCCCTTTGCTTGATAAAGGGTTTGGGATAAGCCCCCAAAATTGCAGATGTCAGAAACAAGTTGATATATGTCAGTGTCAACACACCATATGTTAGAATGGCAGAATCAGGACACTTCTCTTTTTTTCCCACTATCCTAAAGCAGTAACATGAACAGGATAGAAACAGTCTCTAAACAGTATAAATTCTTCTTTTTTTAACAACATAAAACAATGTACAGTATATAAACAGTATAATTTCTGTATGTTAACAGCCACCTTAACAAAAATAGTGAAATATTTTAAAAGCATAATTTCCATATATTAACAAAGAGTATTATTTCCATTTCTTAACAGCCACCTTAACGGAAACAGTGTATAAACAAAGTAGTTTCCATATGTTAGCAGCCACCCTAACATAAACATTGTACAGTCTATAAACAGTATAGTTTCCATATATTAACAGCCACTTTCAACATTAACAGTGTACAGTCTATAAACAGTATGATTGGGTTTATGCCATGCTAACATAAACATTGTACAGTCTATAAACAGTATAGCTTCCATATGTTAACAGCCACCCCAACACAAACAGTCTGATTTCCAAAGGTTAACATTCACTTAACATAAACAGTGTACAGTCTACAAACAGTATAATTTCCATATGTTAACAGCCACCCTAACATAAAGAGTGCACTCTCTCTAAACAGCAAGGGCGGGATAGCTCAGTGGTCAGAGCACTCCCTTTCCCCCAGCTAAGGTTAAGCAGCATCGAATGAGGTTACCATTTGGATGGGTGACCATTCGTGCACCTTGGCTTCAGTACAGTCCCCGAATTCACCCAGCTGTAAATGGGTACTGCCTCTTTAGGGTCAGGGAAGGTAAAGCAGCACAGAGAGAGAGGAGATGGGCACCACCCTTAATATGGCCCCTAGAGAAGTTGAAGTCTCTGATGCCTCACTCCCCTACGACCACATAGGTTATGGGACACCTTTACCTTTTTTTTTACTGGAGAGCGACCACAACCCCCTCCATTACTTGCACGTCTTATGCCCAGTAAGTCGCCGACTCGTAGGATGGGCCATTGAGCTTCAAACCACAAACGACCGCTGTCTCTCACACACAAGCTGTACTTGCCTTCATTCCCTGGGGTCCATACAGCCCAGGAAGACCACGGGTGCCAGTGTCTCCCTGTGAACCGTCAATGCCAGGAAGTCCCGGGTATCCCATATCACCCTTGAATCCTTTGGGGCCTCGGTAGAGCTCAAAGTCTGGTGGCGGCAACTGTTCACCTTCGTAACCTTTGAGCCCAGGCAACCCATCTGGTCCTGGTCTGCCAGGGATACCCTGAAAACATGACAGAATGATCAAATGACTGATCTGACATCAAAAACAGAATGGACTGTAAAACTAAGCAAAAAATTAAGTGGCGATGTTTCTCTTTGAATAACAGCTGGCTAGAGAGAAAGAAATCAGATCTTTAACTCGATCACTACTCACTTCTTCCTCAATTTTTTTTTTAATGATGAACACATACTTCTTCCTTTTTCTCTTCTGAACAAAATAGAATGTATTTATTATAAAACTAGGCCAAAATTGAGAGGCGATGTTTCTCTTTAAATAACAGCTGGCTTGAGAGAAAATCAGATCTTTAAGCTGATTGATAGTCACTTCTTCCTCTATTTATAGTTTTGAATGATGAATACACACTTCTTTTTCTCTTTTATGTACACCCCAAACACTCATATTTTTTTTCTTTTTAACCAGGACAGATTTTTAGATTTACTTCTTCTCTGTTCCTGCCCCTTACCACCACCCCCACCCCCCCCCACACACACACACATACCCTCCCCTCCCCTCCACACAAATCCCTGTGTATACACAGACAGGACCGCACAACACAGGCACAGAATATTCTCAAAATAATAGCAACCAAATCTGAGAAACGCATACACTGTCTACAAGGGCCAGCAATTATATATACATATATACACATATACATACATACATACCCACATTCTTAAAGGTAGCTGCATTCCAACTTCAGGTATGGCTAGCACTAGCACTATATCATTCTCACTCTCAGTACAGAGACATACATTCTGAGAATCAACAAAACACAAGCAAGCTGACATAGACTGACAAAAATTGCCCAAAACACCACCAACATACAGAAATGCGCCTCCCTGCCCCCCTCCCATCCCCCTTCACCCACCCACCCCCAAACAACCAAAAAAACAGAAGAAAAAAAGTAAAGAGATGTGAAAATGTGTACCGGCTGTCCTTCTCGTCCCTGCTCTCCCTGTCTGCCATGTTCACCAGGATCTCCCTTCAGGCCTGCAAACCCTGGAGCACCTGGGAAGCCCGGAGACCCTGAAAGACACATCTCACTGTCACTATGCTGAAGCCAAAGCCAGGAGACCCTGAAAGACACATCTCACTGTCACTATGCTGAAGCTAAAGCCAGGAGACCCTCAAAGACACATCTCACTGTCACTATGCTGAAGCTAAAGCCAGGAGACCCTGAAAGACACATCTCACTGTCACCATGCTGAAGATAAAGCCAGGAGACCCTGAAAGACACATCTCACTGTCACTATGCTGAAGATAAAGCCAGGAGACCCTGAAAGACACATCTCACTGTCACTATGCTGAAGATAAAGCCAGGAGACCCTGAAAGACACATCTCACTGTCACTATCCTGAAGCTTCTTTCCCGGATAGCTCAGTAGTCAGACCACTCGCTTTCCCCATGCTATGGGTTAAGCAGCATTGAGCATGGTTACCATCTGGATGGGTGACCGTTTGCTTGCTTTGGCTTCAGTACAGTCTCCCAGTTCGCCCAGCTGTAAATGGGTACCTGCCCTAGTTAGGGTCAGGGAAGATATAGCAGCAAGGCAGAGGAGATGGGCACTGCCCTCAATATGCTAGCCCCAGGAGAAGCTGAGATCTCGCTCCCAAACAACCGCATAGGTTATAGGTCACCTTTACCTTTTAAATCTCTTTTTCTTCTACTCCTTTGTTTCCAAGAGCAAACACTAAGAGCAAACAAAAAAGCACAACACCAAGTGTTTTGCAGAACAAGTTTTTGGTTCACTGAAAACCTTCAGGCTAAAAGATTGGCCAACGGACAGTAAAAACTACAAACACAAACCTATATAGGCATCAAAGTGAATACGTTTAACAAGAATGCTGTTTAAATACTGAAAATCACTCATGTAAAAACACACACTCTTCCACATGCAGCATGTGCTGTCATGGTTGAGCACACTCACACCCACCCACCTTTAACCTCTCTCTCTCTTTCTCTCCCATCCCATCGCCCTCCCTCCACCTTCCATCTTCCCTTCTCTATTCTCTCACACATACACACTCAAAGACACTTCGACACATACAAACACAGATACACACACACAGACACGCAGAGAACACACATACACCCAGTCTTATCATTATCTCTATATACCTCTCCCTCTTACACACACTACACACACACCACGCACACACACCACACATACACCCAGTGTTATCATTATCTCTATTCTCTCCCTCTTAAACACACACACACACACACACACACACACACACACAACGCACGCACCCGCACACATGCATGCACATACACACATGCATGCACATACATGCCACACACACATTCACACACTGACACAAACACACAAACACACACGTGCACTTATCTATATCAAACCCTTATTCTTGTTTATTTTATTATTTATTCTTTTCTTTTGAGGATAATGGAATAAGCTCTCATGTGCTTTTTTTAAATTCAGTCCCCATTTGCATGCAGTTTTGTAGATTTTGTCTTCCGCTTCCCACCAGCACACAATGGCCTACTCTGCTGAAAAGCAGAATGGGTTTTCATGTGTGCACAAGATGTTCTTGCCAGCATGGAGCACACTTGATGGAGAAGTGGAGGTCCTGATGTTTTCAATCCCACATGTTCAACCCTTCAGGATAACTGGTTCTTAGTTTGTGTCAGAAAGGGAAGCAATCAATTTTATCCTGTCAATATTTTCTTAATTTCAACATGTGTCAGAAAGGGAAGCAATCAATTTCATCCTGTCAAATTTTTTATTTCATCATAAACAATAAATTCTTACCTTTTGCGTGCTTTAAGATGAATAAATAGTTAAATGTTCTTCTGAAGAAGGATTTGTACATACATCTCTATTGAAATATTCATATCCCTACATCTATCCGGTTGCGTGAGGAATCTTCTTCATTGAACACTCAGACTGCAACTATTGTTATCTGTCATGAGCAAAAATGCGTTGTCCTACCATTACGCGCTTAACAAGTCAAGCCCAGCACATCCAACTTCAGCACAGGAGAGAAAACCTTTTAAGTCTGTCTGGGGGCAAAAAGGCAGGAGAATGGACCAAGAAAGCAGAAAATAGACGAGAAGGAGGTGGCAAGAAGAAAAGGAACAAGGCAGAAACAAAGAGAGGGATAGAAACATTCCTAGCACTGAATTTCCAGAAGGTGGGGGTGCTGTATATGATGACAGGCCCCTGGCATCGCCATGGGGAAGTGTGAGGAATGAGCGCAGCCTTACTCACCGTCAAAGCCAGGGTCACCAGATTCACCAGGACCACCAGGTTCCCCATTGGGACAAATGCCGCAGTCTTCCCCATCTTGACCTGAAAGACATTCATTTTTACTTTATTTATTTTCATTTTATTCTTTTATATCGAGGATAATGCAATAAGCACTTATGTGCTTTTTTACATCCAGTCCCCATGTGTATGCGGTTTTGTAAATGCTGTCATCTGTTCCCACCGGCACACAATGGCCTACTCTTATGAAAAGCAGAACAGGATTTAACGTGTGCGCAAGTTATTCTCCGTGCGTTCGCACACGGGGCCTCGATTTATAGTCTCATCCAAAGGACTTTTGGGGAGAGTGGAGTCTGCACTGATGTTAACTCCAGGGAACAAAATATCAGATCTTTTGTGCAAGTGTTCAAAAGCAGAGCAATATAACCCCCTCTTCCTTGATATGTTGATATCTTGGTCTCTCTTTCTCTGCCCATCTCTCTCTCTCTCTCTCTCTCTCTTTCAGGCATATGAGTGTGTGCAGGCACGCACACAACACATATACACACATACACAGCACAACACACACACACATAAACACAACACAACACACACAAATATTCCTGAACACACAGCTTCAACCACCCTCATCCTCTTTCTACCTGCATCCTAACACACCACAATTTATTTATTCTTTCATGTTATTTCCTGTACAGTTAAACATTAATTTTCTCACCTTTCAATCCACTGAGGCCCGACAGACCTGGAGTACCAGGTAAACCTGGGTCACCAATTTCACCAGGTAGACCCATCGATCCACGGGGGCCTGGGAACCGAACACCAAACCCTGGTTCTCCTTTTCGGCCGTCAAAACCAGGGTCACCTGGCAAACCAGGTAGACCAGGCAAGCCATCTAAACCAGTTAGACCTCTCTCTCCAGCTGGCCCTCTGATGGTCTGTCCATCTCGACCTTTTTCACCTGGTTCTCCAGTTAAGCCAGGGAATCCAGCCAGTCCATCCTTGCCATCAGGGCCAGGTAAACCTGCAGACCCACAGGTAAAAGTCTTGATACTTATCAGTCTAGTGTAAAGACTACAACCATACTATTACACAGCTTTTTTTTTTCCTTTCATTCTTGGGCAAAACAATGGTGAGACTTTTGTGTATGTGACCGTTTGCCCACCATAAAGGTAGCCACTCGTTTTGACTTAGGGATGTCACGATTCAATTCAAACACTTTCTTATCTCAGAGACAGAGAAATTCTGGCAGGTTACAAACCATACATAAAACAGTAAACATACAAACATAATATCCTTTAGTTTGTGTGTATACATGATGGACACAACAGTCGAGTGATTAAGACCATCTGACTTTAACCTTGTGAGTATATGAAATACTAAATTGTGGGTCCAAATCTTGGCAGTGAGATCTGGTGAATTAAAGGGAGGGGATTTTTATTATCACCCCGGTCAAATTAAAGAGCAGACCTGCCAGTGCCTTCATTTTCTGTGCCCATTAAAGACACATAATTCATGTCAGTGTTTGGTGGGTTACAGAAACACAAATATACCCTGCATGCATCTTGCAGAAAAAAACAACCGAGCTGCTCTAAAGTAAGAATGTGTCAGCTGAGGCCAGCGGGAAGACCTCCAGCAGAGTCACAAGCTGAGGAAAAGACCAGGCACTGCACATCCCACCCATAAAAGGAATGCAGAGAAGAAGAAGAAGAAGAAGAAGAAGAAGACAGGGAATTTGTATAGCGCTGAATCTTGTAAAAGCAAACAAATCAAAGCGCTTGCATTCAAAACATTCACACACGTGCAACCGCTTACAAAAAATTGTACAGATGCTTAATTTACGCAAACACACACACACGCACACACACTGCTTAGGCAGGGTGATGGAGATGGAGATGTCTATTAAAAGTAGAAAGACGAGATTATATATATTTGTAAACATCAATTTACATGAAGCAAAAAGCTCACCTGCCAGACCCCGGTCTCCTTTCATGGAATCACCAGGTATACCAAACTCTCCAGACAAACCAGGTAGGCCAGGTTCACCAGGTAAACCAGGCAATCCTTCACGGCCAATTTCTCCATCCAGACCTGTGGCAGACACAATGAAGCATTCAACTTCGGTGATGGAGTATATACTAAAGTGTGTGTGTGTTGTGTGTTGTGTGTTGTGTTATGTTGTGTTGTGGTGTGGTGTGGTGTGTTGTGGTGTGGTGTGGTGTGGTGTGTGTGGTGTGGTGTTGGTGTGTTGTGGTGTGGTGTGGTGTGGTGTGTGGTGTGGTGTGGTGTGGTGTGGTGTGGTGTGGTGTGTTGTGTTGTGTTGTGGTGTGTGTGTATGTGCATGTGTATTGAGTGGTGTGGTGTAAGTGTGCGCACGTGTGTGTGTGCGTGCATGTGTGTGTGTGCATTTATGTGTGTGTGCCTAAACATTGTTCCACGAAAGTTTCAGAGTGGTGCCCAAATCTTTCCTTTCTTCTTCCGCTCTACTGCAGATACCTTGTGCCTACGAATACCTAGATTCAACCAATCTACTGTTGGCCGCCGCTCTTTCTCTATTTCGGGTCCATCGACATGGAATGAGCTCCCTCTCTCTCTTCGCCAGAAACCTAGTTATGACACTTTTAAATCCAGCCTCAAGACATATTTATTTCAAACCTAAGATTTCTCCCCTCCTGTTTCATATCAGAGCTATCCCACCCTCACTAACCCATGTCCTATCACCCTGCTAAAGTATAGGACCTAAGTGAGTGTGTGTGTGTGCTTTTGTAAAACATTTGACTATTGAAATTTTATTTCATAGATTTTGTCTGCAGCGCACTATGTTTGTAAATATCTGTTTGTTTAACTATTGATCATGTATCATTGATTGCATGACTGTGTAAGATTAGGTTGAATGCATGCGCTTTGATTTGTCTTTTCAAGATATAGCGCTATATAAGTTCCATGTATTATTATTATTATTATTATTAAGTAGAGCACCAAGGTTGGCCAATGGATTGATTTGGATAATGCAACCGTTTTAGCCCACCACCAAGGTAACTGCATTCTGAATTTGAGGATGATGTCTAAACATGACACCTGTGTGTAGCCATTCTTAAAAACTCCATTATCTGTTCCTACCAGCACACAATGGCCAACACTTCTGAAAAGTAAAATGAATTTGAACATGTGCGCAAGATGTTCTGAGTGCATTTACACACAGGCCCTTGTTTAAAGTCTCATCCAAAGAACTTTCAGGGGAGTGGAATCAGTCCTGATGTGACCTCCACGGGAAAAAATCCCCTCAAACAGACGTCTCGGTGGTGGCTCAAACCCAGGCTGTCAGACCCCAAGCTCAACACTCTAACCACGAGGTTCTCCAGCCCTCTGGTGCCCACATGATTCTCTAGGAAATCATGGGAGGAGAGTCCCCCGTGGGGATGCCGGGGGCCTATCAGTATAAATAGCATCCCCACATTCTGGAAATTCTGTGCTAGAAATTTCCTCTTTTCTATCACTCTCTTTGTTTCTACCTTGTTCCTTTGCTTCCTGTCACCTCCTTCTTGTCTATTTTCTGCCTTCTTGGTCCATTCTCCTGCCTTTTTTCCAGAAAGAACTTAAAAGGTAACTATTCTCTCTTGTGCCGAAGTCGGATGCACTGGGCCTGACTTGTCAGGCGCTGAACAGCAGCGTGACGCATTTTCACTCATATAACAGACAGCAATAGTTGCTGTCTGAGCGTTCGATGAAGAAGAAGATGGGAGGAGAGAGCAGGATCAAAAAACTTCAAAACACGCACGCACGCATGTACACACACACACACCGCCAGATGCGCAGAAACAAACAAGCAAAACTATAATCAGTGGACAGACAAACAGTAAACAAATACACATAGCTCTTCACCATCTGGGCCCCGGGGCCCTTTTGGGCCGGGTCGTCCATCACGGCCTCTGGGTCCTGGAGTTCCAGTCTCCCCAGTGAGAATGAATTCACCGTCAATACCCTGCAATATGTATCGTTCACTTTGTATTCTCCATCATACCCTGTAACAAGTATCGTTAACTTTGC
The DNA here is from genome assembly GCA_028751875.1 of Rapana venosa. Lineage (NCBI taxonomy): Eukaryota > Metazoa > Mollusca > Gastropoda > Neogastropoda > Muricidae > Rapana > Rapana venosa. Next base: position 25,172,760 of record CM054155.1, on the reverse strand, counting down.
ATTCACCATCACACCCTGTAACAAGTATCATTCACTTTGTATTCACCATCATACCCTGTAACAAGTATCGTTAACTTTGCATTCACCATCAGTATCCTGTAACAAGTATCGTTAACTTTGCATTCACCTTCACACCCTGTAATAAGTATCGTTAACTTTGCATTCACCATCAGTATCCTGTAACAAGTATCGTTAACTTTGCATTCACCTTCACACCCTGTAAAAAGTATCGTTAACTTTGCATTCACCATCAGTATCCTGTAACAAGTATCGTTAACTTTGCATTCACCTTCACACCCTGTAATAAGTATCGTTAACTTTGCATTCACCATCAGTATCCTGTAACAAGTATCATTAACTTTGCATTCACCTTCACACCCTGTAATAAGTATCGTTAACTTGGCATTCACCATCAGTATCCTGTAACTTGTCTCATTAACTTTATATGAATTTATCACTGTGATGTGTTATATTTCACAAATCTCACCCCAAAACCTCTCTCTTGTCAACAGGGTATAAAAGATTTTAGTAATAAATAATATCTGAATGCAGGGAATATGAAATACCAGAAATTTTTACATGCATTAATTCTCAAAGAATTCCAAGGTATCTACTGTTAAGATGCATGTTATTCTTTGTTCTTCTTTGTCGTCAAACACTCAGACAGCAACTACTACTGTCTGTCATATGAGCAAAAATGTGTTGTGCTGCCGTTGAGTGCCTGACAAGTCAGGCCCAGCGCATCCAACTTCAGCGTGGGAGAGAATAGTAACATTTTAAGTCTTTCTCAAAATAGAAAAAAAGGCAGAAAAATTTACCAGGAAGGCAGAAAACATACAAGAAGGAGGTGACAGGAAGAAAAGGAACAAGGAAGCAGAAAAAAAAGGGAGAGAAAAGAGGGAATTCCAAGCACAGAATTTCCAGAAAGTGGGGTCAGTACACTACTTAAACTGACAGGCCCCCAGCATCCCCATGGTTCAGGTATGGTATTCTTAGAGTTATAGAAGAGTAAGAGAATAAACACAAGCCCTACTGCTCTGTGAAATGGCCTGTTACTATGTATCATACTGTATTCTTTCTTATTTCCTTACATTCCATCACATCAATCAATATCTTTATGAATTTGACATAGAGTCTAAAAGTGAGCTTCACAGTATGCACAGCATTTATATGGATAAAGGTATTACAGGATTGTTTAGAATACATTTTTATGGTTGTATACATTTTTCTTTGACTATAGACCTGTCACCTTTGTTTTTCTTTCTTTTCCTGTTGAAAAGTACACCTTAACACTAAAGGATTTTCTGCATCATTCCCCTTTAAAAAAAGAAAAGAAAAAAAAAAGAAATGATGATTTACTTCTTTTTCCTATGGATTTTTTTTTCCCTGTGCTAGGTACATATTACACACACGAGTACATACACTTCCAAGAGGACATCATATGTCACCGGATACACTTCCAGTTAAGAAAACATCATTATGTCACCTCTATCCAACATACTCGACTGGCGTTATGTCCCCTGGCAGACAACACAACCTATCAGGCGAGCTCTCACCTAACTGCATGACCTCATTTACATATGACCTTGAGACCTTCTGTAGGTTTCACCCAAAGGGTATAAATCAAGAATCTACAAGAAAGCTTATAATTCTTGTAATCTTGATCATTCATCTTGAGCACAAAAGCAGCGAACCCCAACCCCACCCCATACACACACCCAAAATTTAAAAAAACAACTCTAACAAATAGACAAAAGGCTCCTGATTGTGCCAACACAATACAGCCTAACCATGAAAATTGAGAAAAAGTGATGGAGGCAGTCACACAAGGAGTAGTGGTAGTGGTACTTACAGGTGGACCCTGTGGACCTCGTAATCCGTCATAGCCAGAATCACCAATAGGGCCCTGCACAAATCACAAGCCTAATGTTAGCGCAGGTCTGAACAGAGAATGAATGTTCTCTCATGATATAATGATACAATTTATTTTTAGTACATCTGTTTTTCTAACAATAACATGACTCTATAGAACCAACAACTGTAATCAGTTGTCTCATTTGTGAAATCATTTAAATAATCTTTGTCAATTGTTACGCAAATGAAATTGATACAACTGTGTTTACGTGCAATATGAATACACATAACTAAATCACCTGTCTTGTGGAAAACAAACTTTATAACAAGGTATAAAACTTTTCTTTAAAAAAGTATTTACACACATTAAACTTCTTTAAACAATTTTTTTTAAACATTCACTAACAATTCAATCATTAAAAGTACACATATGCTAACAAGAGCATACTTTCTCTCTCTCTCCAAGAGCCCGTGCACACATACCCACCCACACACATAACCTTGTATGAAATTTAGTGCACGTTTCTTTATTAACAACACTGGCCCAAAATAAGACCTATCTCAAGAGAGTTGTCCCCCCCCCAGTTCCTCAGCTAGAGCTGTGAGGTTCGCCAAAGGTGAGATTTTGCGTATGCAATTGTTTACCCACCATTAAGTAAAGAAGCCACATTTTGACTTTAGGGATGGTGTCTACACACATCTGTGAGCATGCATTTTTGTTTTTTATAATTTTGTCAGCCACTCCTACAACCGCAAAAGGGCCTACTCTTCAGAAAGGTGGAACCAGTTTTTAACATGTACGCAAGATGCTATGCATACCTTTGCACATGGGACATCAGTTTATAGTCTCATTCAAAGCGCTTTTGGTGGAGTGGAGTCAGTACTGATGTTAACTCCAGGAGAAAAACTCCCTCAAACAGACATTAAAAAAAAATCTTTTTGATTGGCACACATATACAGTTCAAAACAAACAAATTAACTTTTCATCCAGACATTTCAAACAGACATTTCAGCAGTGGCTTAAACCCAGCCATAAGATTGCAAGTTTAGAACTCAAAACCACTAGGCTATCTCTCTCTCTCTCTCACACACACACATGCACACACACACACACACACAAGTAAAAATGTTTTAAGTGTTACTTCAAATTTGAATTTGAAAGTCTTACCTTGACACCATCCAGACCAGGTAGCCCAGGGAAGCCCTTCTCCCCTATCATCCCCTTCTGTCCAAAGGGACCAGGTGGGCCGTCCTTGCCTCTCTTACCCTGTCAGGTGTAGACAACATGGGGCAATTTAGTTATCATGCCCTTGCACATACAAAGCACATTAAAAAAAAATTTTTAAATATGTTATATTTAGAACTGTTTGCATTTTCTGTTTACCAGAGAATCATCCATGAATTGCACACAAATGCATGCGAGCACACACACACACAAACACACACACACACAAACACATACGCAAACACACACACACAAACACACACACACACACAAACACACACAACACACAAACACACACACCAACTTACCCTGCGTCCAGGAAATCCAATCATGCCTTTCCCTCCTTTCATTCCAGGGAAGCCTTTCAGACCCTGCACACAGCAACATAAATAAACTACACATTTATTCCACACTAAAATGTCTTTCAGACTCCGCAAACAGTGACATAAACCATGCTAAAATGCCTTTTAGACCATACACAGTGACAAAAACTACACATTTATTCCACACTAAAATGCCTTTCAGACTCTGCAAACAGACATAAACCATGCTAAAATGCCTTTCAGGCCATACACAACGACATAAACTACAAATTTTTTCCACACTAAAATGCCTTTCAGACTCCGCAAACAGTGACATAAACCATGCTAAAATGCCTTTTAGACCATACAGTGACATAAACTACACATTTATTCCACACTAAAATGCCTTTCAGACTCTGCAAACAGACATAAACCATGCTAAAATGCCTTTCAGGCCATACACAGCGACATAAACTACAAATTTTTTCCACACTAAAATGCCTTTCAGACTCCGCAAACTGACATAAACCACGCTAAAATGCCTTTTAGACCATACAGTGACATAAACCACACATTTATTCCACACTAAAATGCCTTTCAGACCCTGCACACAGTGACATAAACCACGCTAAAATGCCTTTTAGACCATACAGTGACATAAACTACACATTTATGCCACACTAAAATGCCTTTCAGATCCTGCACACAGTGACATAAACCATACAAATATTCCACACACAAATGACAATTCACTTCCTCCTCTTTTGTACCTTACTGCATGTGCTTTATCGGGACTGGATGTAAAAAAAGCACATAAGTGCTTATTCCACTATCCTCGATATAAAAGAATAAAATAAAATAAATAAAACAAAATAAAAAATATCGCTTTCTGACAGCACCATGTTACTGTTGGTTGTGCTGTAACACTTTTTTGTCGTGCTATTACGCTTTCGGGTTGTGTTGTATCACTTTCTGGTTGTGTATAATGCTTCCTGATTGCTGTAGTACTTTCTGATTGTGTTCCACAACTTTCTGGCCGTGCTGTCCTTTCTGATTATGCTGTAATGGTTTCTGGCTGAGCTGTAATGCTTTCTGGTTGAGCTGTAATGCTTTCTGGTTGTGCTGTAATGCCTTCTGGTTGTGCTGTAATGCTTTCTGGAAGTGCTGTAACACTTTCTGGAAGTGCTGTAATGCTTTCTGGCTGTGCTGTAATGCTTTCTGACTATGCTGTAATGCTTTCTGGCTGTGCTGCAATGCTTTCTGGAAGTGCTGTAACACTTTCTGGAAGTGCTGTAACACTTTCTGGAAGTGCTGTAATGCTTTCTGGTTGTGCTGTAATCATTTCTGACTATGCTGTAATGCTTTCTGGCTGAGCTGTAACGCTTTGTGGTTGTGCTGTAATCATTTCTGACTGTGCTGTAATGCTTTCTGACTGTGCTTGTAATGCTTTCTGACTGTGCTGTAATGCTTTCTGACTGTGCTTGTAATGCTTTCTGATGGTGCTGTAATGCTTTCTGGCTGTGCTGCAATGGCTTTCTGGCTGTGCTGTAATGCTTTCTGACTGTACTTGTAATGCTTTCTGGCTGTGCTGTAATGCATTCTGGTTGTGCTGCAATGCTTTCTGATTGTGTTCTACAGTTTTCTGGCTGTAATACTTTCTAGTTGTACTGCAATGCTTTCTGGTTGTGCTGTAACACTTTCTGGAAGTGCTGTAATGCTTTCTGGTTGTGCTGTAATACTTTCTGGTTGTACTGTAATGCTTTCTGGTTGTGCTGTAACACTTTCTGGAAGTGCTGTAATGCTTTCTGGTTGTGCTGTAATCCTTTCTGGTTGTGCTGTAACACTTTCTGACTGTGCTTGTAATGCTTTCTGGCTGTGCTGCAATGGCTTTCTGGCTATGCTGTAATTCTTTCTGACTGTGCTTGTAATGCTTTCTGGCTGTGCTGTAATGCTTTCTGGTTGTGCTGCAATGCTTTCTGATTGTGTTCTACAGCTTTCTGGCTGTAATACTTTCTGGTTCTACTGTAATGCTTTCTTGCTGTGTTGTAATGCTTTCTGGCTGTGCTGCAATGCTTTCTGGCTGTGCTGTGATGCTTTCTGGTTGTGCTGTAATGCTTTCTGGTTGTGTTGTAATGATTTTTGGTTGTGCTGTGATGCTTTCTGGTTGTGCTGTAATGCTTTCTGGTTGTACTGTAATGCTTTCTGGTTATGCTGTAATGATGCTCTCTGGTTATCCTGCAATGCTTTCGGGTTATGCTGTAATGCTTACTGGGTGCGCTGTTATGTTTTCTGGTTGTGATGTGACACTTTCCGGTTATGCCATTATGTTTCCTGGTTGCACTGTAATACTTTCTGGTTATGCTGTAACACTTTCTGGTTATGCTGTTATGTTTTGTGGTTGTGCTGTAACACTTCCTGGTTGTGCCATGACACTTCCTAGTCAAGTATGTTGTGTTCTTTTTGCACTAAAAATACTTTCTGTTTCTGCTGCAACACCTCCTTGTGCTGTTAACACTGTATTTCTGTCTGCGCTACGCCTTTTTGGTTGTGCGTTGCTCTGTAAGACTGCCTGGTTGTACTATGTTGCTGTGGTGTGTTGTTCTACAGCTACACTATGTTACTTTCTTGCAGCACACCATACTTTCCTGTCTCTGCCATGTTTCTTTCATGCTGCACTTAGTCGCTTCAGAGTTACTTTCAAGCCTTTTCTATTACTTTCTTGAGTGTGAAAGAAAGGGGAAAAAAAAAAGACCTGAAAAGAAAAAGACTCTCACATGTGAATCTGAGTCTAAAAAAAAATAGAGTGAAGGAAAGTCTATAAAAAAAATTTTTTAGAGTGAAGCAATATTATCTTTTCCCCTACTGGTAAGATGAAGTCTGCTCAGTTCTCCTCTAAACCCTTTTTCACCTTGGTCACCTTTTTTCCCTTTTTCTCCATATTAATTTAAAATCAAAACTACTACAAACACTGCTGTTTTTGTTACTATTACTACTAACAACAGCAACAACATGGTCTCAACAATCCTCATAAAAATCCTCAATGATAATAATAATCCTCACAATAATCATAATCAATAGTAGTAGTTGACAACAATAACAACAATCCTGATGATGATGATGACGACGACGATGATAACGATGAGGAGGAGAAAGAGAAGGATGATGACGATGATGATGATGATAATGAGGAGGAGGAGGAGGAGGATGACAATAATGATGATGATGATACTAACAATAAAGATGATGATGATGATGAAATTAATAATAATCTTTCTGTACAAAATATGATAATATAAAAAACTGCGAGCACACCCCCCCCCCCACTTCAAAAAAAAAGTTTACGGTCTTCCAAAAGAAGCTATGATAAATATTTTCTCTTTTTTTTCTTTCTCTCATTCCTCAACTTAAAGCACCGAAGGTTGACCAACGGTGAAATTTCCTGTACACAACCGTGTTTAGCCACCACAAAGGCAGTAGCAGCATTCCAACCTCAGAGAATGATGGATGAATATAACTGGTGGACATGGAATTACATCATTACGACAAAGGCTTCACAACTCACCACAGGTCCCGGGTTGCCAGGAGGACCCAGTTCTCCTCTGAACCCTTTTTCACCTTGGTCACCTTTTTTCCCTTTTTCTCCATACAGCCGGGTGGAGTTGCTGGGTGGAGTGCTCTCCCTTCCAGCCACCCCGACCTCTCCCTTCAAACCCTTCAAACCCTGTGAAAGTTCAAATGAAGAAGTTGGAATATCAATGGTGTATGTAAGTGAATAAATAAACCACAAAGTATGTATGTATGCACGCACGTGGATGTGCTTGCAGGCATGCACATGCATATACTTTTTACTCATACAGACACACATACAGAGACTCATAGACACACACATACCATGTGTATAGACAAACTCTTTATTTCTCTTTCTCTCTCTCTCGCTTACTTGCTCACTCACTCGCTCACTCACCCACTCACTCTCTCTTCACACTCACACAAACACAAACACACACGTACACATTCACAAACATACACACAACACAAACACAAATACACACATTCACACACACACAAACACACACACATACACACATATGCATGCACGCACGCTCACACACGCACATCTTTGCTCTTAAGATCCACAAAATAACCATATTTCCTAATCTACTGCAATGTGAGATTTTAATCTGTGTTGTAGCAGACGAGCTAACTCCTTATGTTCATGAAGTTGAATTTAACACCTGGCCTGAAATTGTTCTGCTGCCAGTAGAAATTCTTCAGTTTAAACACACACACACACACAGAGAATCTTTTCTCAATGAACCTTTTTTTTTTAAACCCACAGGTTTCTTATCAAAGTAAAGGTAATTGGCGGTTCTCTTAACTTGCGTAGATTTAACTGTTTATTTGTGCTTTTTTTCTAAAAAACTTGGTAACAAGAAAAAAACAACAACAGCCAACCAACCAAACAACAGTCAAACAAACAGAGAAATATACTTATAAACAAAATTAAGCTTACAAGATAGAAAGAAAGCCAGAGAGAGAAAGAGAGAGAGAGAGAGCCAGAGAGTCAGAGCCAGATAAAAGAGAGAGGGAGGAGGGAGGAGAGGGAGAAAAGGGGCAAGCAAGAGAGACTAAAGATCAAAACAAGTTTAAATTAAAAAAAAATTGAAATGGAAAAGAGAGAAAAATACATTGTAACTGCTACGTGTATGCATTATTTGTTTCTTCTTTATTCACTTTCCAACAAAACCTTCATTTCTAAACTTCAAAAACACTTACAGCTTCTTAATTACAAAGACTTTTTCAACCATACACTTGATCCACATTTTCCCCTACCTGCAGTAAATGTTTGTAGCTAAAAGAGAACAAGCGGATTGATACACAAACTCTGTACTGCTTTCAGACAGCAGTGAACAGAAGAACAAAGAACAGTAAAGGATACCCAGAAATACAAAGAATAGTAAGGGGTACCTTCTGTCCAAGAATGCCGACACCATCAGCACCCTTATCTCCTCTCGGGCCCTTCAGTCCTGGTACCCCATCCACACCCTGAAAACAAATTAAAGTTACATTTTCTCAACACACACACACACACAAACCCAAAACACCCGATCCCTAACAAAAAAACAACAACTAAGCAAGCTCTATTGGCATGATCATGTAATAAGACCAAGTTAAAACAACAACAACAAGAAGGCTAAACAACAGAAACAAAAACCCCAACAAAACCACTCCCCCCCCCCCCCCCACTTTTCAAAAAAAAACTCACTAGTTTTGCTTCAACAATTTTCCTGTTCTGGTATGACTATGTAATAAGACTTAGTCTTAAAAAACACAAAAGTGACTTTTTTTTTTAAAAAGCAAAATAAACACAACAAAACAACACCCCACCCCCCACTCCCAACCCAAAAAACCCACCAAAAAATCCAACCTCCAACAAAAAATGTGCAACACAAAAGACAGTGATTTTGCTTAAACAGTTTTCCAAAGAACTGCTGAGGAAGAGGAGACAGAGAAGGTGAACAGAGAAAACAGAGGGTGAGCAGCTTTACAGAATGGACAGAGAAAACACTATCACACAGACCCAAGCTTTGGTACCCAACTGACATAAGTGGGAAGAGCTGCCAAGCACCTTTCAGTCCTGCACTCAATGACTTCTCTTGGAGTTTAATGTTCGAAGAGAGAGGGGAAAAAAAGACAACAAAAATAACATGTAATATTTAGCAATAAGAGTGCTTTTACTTTCAGCAACAATCAAAATCATCATTCCAATTGATGTGAGAGAGAATGTGTGCGTGTGTGCGTGCATGTGTGAGTGCGTGCGTGCGTGTGTGTGTGTGAATATGCATGCCTGTATGTGTGTGCATGTGTGAGTGTATGTGCATGCTTACGTGCATGTGTGCGCATGCACATTTGTGTGCATGTATGAATATGTCACGCATGCATGCAAATATACATGCATGCATAAGCAAGTGCCTGTGCACGTGTGCCTGAAATACAAGCGTATATACATCGATAAATAAACAATAAACTGAGAAGATCTACCCATGTTTCCCAAGCCCTCACACAAACATGCACCAGAACTTACAGGCAAGCCGTCCTCTCCTCGCATGCCCTGCTCTCCTCGGAAGCCAGGGTTTCCTCGAAGACCCTGCCAATCATAAAAAACACATGAGAATAAAGGTGGAAAGATGGTTAAGACGTTCACCTGCCTAACAAGTAAACCGTGAGGTTCTGGGTTCGATTCTGTCTTGACCTTTCTTCCCAGTTTGACAGGAAAATCGAACTGAATGTCAAGTCTTTCGGAGAGATGCTAAACCAGTTAAAAGCATGTGCTTATGGACTTGTGCACGTCAACAACAACAAAAGCAAACAACCCACAACATTTGAAAATTGGAAAGAGCAGGGAGGTACCTCCAGAGTGTTCTGGCTAAATTTGTAGGTTCAATTCCCACCTGTCTCTTCGAAGTTGGAATGCAGCTAACATAATGGTGGGGGAACCGGTTGCATACATAAAAATGCCCATCATTGGTGTACCTCAGAGCTCTAGCCAAGGAACAACAACAACAACAAAACCCACCTCATCAGATCTGCAAAGGGTTCAAATGGTTCCCTAGAAGACCCTGCCAATTATAACAACCCCATCGCCTACACCATGATATTGACAGAGTTCCCTCAAAGACCATGCCAATCATAATAACCACATTTTTTTTCCATAAGATCTACAAGATGAAGATGTTCTGCCAGTCACATCTACTAAGCACACACAATAATACCATACAAGACGTAAGATTCTGTTAAATCTCAATAACTGTATAAAACTTTAAGGGCATAATGTTCTGCTAGTCATAACAACTAAATGATATACAAGACCTATGATACCCTTGTCATCAACTACACAACTCACAATTAGAGCTATATGACATAATGTTCTGCCAAACATATCAACCACATAACATACAAGACCTATGACGTTCCACTCATCATTATCCACACAAGATACAAAAAGATACGACATGACGTTCTGCAACACATAGCAAAAGTCTTCATGAATCTAACTGTTAAATGTTGGTGCCTTACATCAGATAAATCCAAACATCCCAAAAGTACTTAATCGATAGAGACTTGGCTACACATAGCTGTATATTAAAAAAAACAATCCTTTTTTTTGGTAAATCCTAAATTTTGTGACCGTATAAAAATTCAGTCCACATTTTTTGTAAACCCTCAAATTTTTGGCTGTATAAAAAAAAAAATTAATTCACATTTTTTTGGTAAATATTAATTTTTGTCATTTTAAAAGGTACTGACTGAGTGATGATTTCATTAAGCATGGCAAGTCTCAACAGACTGATTACACAGACAGGTTTGAACACTAGTAAATAAAGTACTTACATCTACACCAGGCAAACCACGGGACCCTTGGCCACCCTTTTCTCCAATGCTGACTCCATCCACTTCGTATGACCCAGGTTCACCCTAAAAAAGGACATGGTACAACAATCACATAACAGACAAAAACTGGGGAAGAGGGTATTCTTATCTCCCTCCTTTTCCACTCTCTTTCTAAAAAGAAAAACCAACCCAAACAAACAAAAATGTTTGGGGGTTTTTTTACTTGCAATTCTTGTTATTCAATTAGTCAAAGAGTTATTATCTTAGTTATTTATCTGTTACTTTAATGGCACAATGTGTAAAAGCTTTGCAAGTAGGCTTGTTGCCTTATTGTTCACAAAGCATAAAGTGTTGCTGGTTTGCCACAAGGGTGGTGGGGACTGAAACAACCTGTGGCTTGATCAAGTTCTTCCCCTGTTGTGCTGTTATTGACTTGTGTTTTTGTAATAATGCATTTAATAAAGGTGTTTAAACCAACAATCAAATAACACCTGACTGTTGTTTCAAGAAATAAGAATTGACCCCACAAAAAACTTGGAAATAAATGAAAAAGCAGACAGATTGTAAAGGTGATAATGTTTAAGCATGCGGACATCTATGAACACATGTATACATGCCCATGCACAGACACACACACACACACACACACACAAAACCCACCACCATAGACATTAAACTGAAGATATCACAAAACCCATCACCATCACAACCACCACCGACATCAATAACCACGCCAACAACAACAACAAAAAAACAATAACAACACAATAATAGCAACAGCAAAAAAAATCTTACCTTTAACCCACGAGCACCATCTCTACCTGAACGGCCAGGTAGACCTGGTACACCTGGTTCACCAGCAAAACCTGCCAGGCCCTGCACAGCAAACATTTGCCTTGTAGAAAATGGTAAGTCTTTCTGAATATGAGCAGCCGACATTTGTTGTTTAAAAACCGATACATTCTTCCCATACCTACAGAACATACATCTGTCTTTTCTTCTTCTTTTATCTTCATTGAATTTTTAGACAGCAACTATTGTTGTCTGTCATATGAGTGAAAAATGTGTTGTGCTGCTGTTAAGTATCTGACAAGTCAGGCCCAGTGCATCCAACTTCAGCATGGGAGAGAACTGTTATCTGTTAAGTCTGTCTGGAAAAAAGGTAAGAGACTGGACCAAGAAGGGAGAAAATAGATGAAGAGGTGAAGAAAAGGAACAAGGCAGAAACAAAAAGAGTGATAGAGAAGAGGGATAGCACAGAACTTCCAGAAGGCGCGGGATGCTATTTATACTGACAGGCCCCCTGCCTTCCCACAAGGGAATCTGTCTATTCAAAACTGACAAATTCTCCAAGTAAAAAGCAATAAAAGAGTACATAATCTTCCGGAAGATGTCATCTCTACTAATATACAGATGAGCTGATATGTTATTCCTGTAAAAAGTAATAATAGTATACAGTGAAACAAACACATCTCCTTTTGGGATCGATCAACTTTACCACTATTGACTAGAATGGACTTATTCTTCCTACAGTAACACCTATAAATTGTCCTTGTAAAAAGTAATAATATGTATACAGTAAAACACAAATCATTCCTGTTTAAAGTAATAAAATATATTAAAAGTGATGAATTATTCCTGTAAAAAGTAAGACAAGTATACAGTACAACTGATAAATTGTTCCTGTAAAAAGTAATAATATATATGTATACATATACATATGTAAAACAAATTGTTCTTGTAAAAAGTAATGACAGTACATTGTAAAACTGATAAATTGGTCCTGTAAAAAGTAATCAACTTTCCTGATAACTGGTATATTCTTCCTGTAAAAACTAGTAAATTCTTCCTGTGAAAAAAATAATATATAGTGCACACACACACCATCTGGAAATAAAATTTTGACTCGGACTATGCACACACACCTTCTTTTGATACATCCCACTCTCATAATTATTATCTATGGAGGACAGAACTTTTCACATTCATTTCAAAGAGGCAGAGAAAGAAAAATGATGCAGCTCTCACCTTTGTACCATTGCACCCCGGGTATCCTTGAGGGCCTACTGGACCTTCCAATCCTGGCTGACCCTGAAAAATCATGAATTATCATTGTGGTTATTTCCACCCAGGTAAATTTTGTTTGTTTGTTTGTTCCTCATCTAGAGCTCCAAGAAACATCCATGGTGAGATTTTGTGTATGTGGCCATTTACCTACCATTAAGGTAGCCGCATTCCGACTTCGGGGATGATGTCTAACCATGACACCTGTGTGCATGTGTTTTAAAAATGTTGTCATCTGTTCCTACATGCACACAATGGCCTGCTTTTCCGACAGAGAGAACAGGTTTAATGAGTGTGCAAGATGTTCTGTGTGCATTCACACACAAGACCTCAGTTTAGAATCTCATCCAAAGGACTGTCGCAGGAAGTGGAGTAAACAGTTATGTTAACTCCAGAGGCAAAATCCCCTTGAATGGATGCCTCAGTGGTGGGTCAAACCGGGGCTGTCAGATAGTGAGTTCAATGTTCTAACCACTAGACCCCAAGAGAAGAAAATCAACATGATATATATACTTGCAGGAATCACAGGCAGAAAACTCAAGTGGGAAAAAAACACCATAAAAACAGGCATGTTGACAAGAAAACATAAAAAAAAATTTAAACAGACAAAAACTCCATCTTACAGGAATGCCAGGAGCTCCAGTAAATCCAGGTAAACCAGAATCACCCTGAAACACAACAAAGCATTTTTATAGTATTTCAAGAAAAAAATATATTGCAGTAGTGTTTGTTACATATTCCTAAAATAATAAAACAATTTGAAACACACACAAACATTTAATCTTTCAATACGACAATGAAGGTAAGGCAGATTATGACAGGCTATGCTAATACAGCATCTTTCTGGAACATGCCTTCTGATTTCTTATTTTTGGTTTTTGTTTTTTGTTGTTTGCTTTGTTGTTTTTATTCCTTGGCTATACCTCATCATTTCACCACTGGTAAGATTTTGGCATAAGAGACCATTTTTACCCACCATTAAGGTAGTCGCATACTTACTTCAGTTTTTTTTTAATTGTGTCATCAGATGTTACCACCTGAATGGTCTACTCTTGCAAAGGCAGAACAAATTTTAACATGTGCGCAAGATATTTTACACAAGTTTTTGCGCATGGGGGTTTGGTTTCTAGTCTCATCCAAAGGACTTTCAGGGGAGTGAAGTGGCTACTGATGATAACTCCAGGGGAAAATCCTCTTGAACAGGCATTTCAGTGGTGTCCAAGTGTGTCAAATCACAAGCACAATGCTTTAATCACAAGGCTATCCCACCCCCCCTCTTCTGAATTTGAAATCATACATAATTCAAAGAAATGGTAATGATAACGTACATATGTATGAGCACTGACTTCTTGCAATAAAATGCCATCTTGAAGTGTACGCCACTTTCAGTCATTTTCAAAGATATCTAGAAAAGGAAGCACGTTCAGAAACAAGCAATGACCATGTAGCTTACACCTCCATGCAAATTTGCTCACAATTAGAGTAATTCACTTTTCATTCACACACACAAATGCTCTTAGGTATTCATATATACTTAAGTACTCACACTTTTCTCTCACACACACACACAAACACACACATACACACACTAACAAAACATTACTAAGAAACACAATGAGCATAATGTGCATGTCTCTGCACACATAACCTGCATGGATGCATGTTTGTGTGTGCATATAAGCTTTCATGTATGAATGTATGTTTGTGTGTGTATATCTTTCATGTATAAATGCACTGATGCATGTTTATGAGCACATATCTGCTTTCATGTATAAATGCACTGATGCATATTTGTGTGGGCATATCTGCTTCTCATGTAAAAATGCACTGACGCATATTTGTGTGTGCAAATCCACTTGTACATGTATAAAGTGCACTGATGCATGTTTCTGTGTGCATATCGGCTTTCCATGTATAAATGCACTGATGCATGTTTCTGTGTGCATATATATATATATATATATATATATATATATATATATATATATATATATATATCTGCTTCTCATGTATAAAATGCACTGATGCATGTTTGTGTGTGCATATCCAATTTCATGAATAAAATGCACTGATGCCTGTGTGTGCATATATATATCCGCTTCTCATGTATAAAATGCACTGATGCATGTTTGTGCATGCATATCTACTTTGCATGTATAAATGCATTGATGCATTTTGTGTGTGCATATCTTTCACATATAAATGCACTGATGCATGTTTGTGTGCATGGCCACCTTCATGTATAAAAATGCACTGATGCATGTTTGTGTGTGCATATCCACTTTCATGTATAAAAATGCACTGATGCACGTTTGTGTGTGCATATATATCCGCTTCTCATGTATAAATGCATTGACCCATGTTTGAGTGTGCATATATATCCGCTTTTCATGTATAAAATGCGCAGTTGCATGTTTGTGTGTGCATATCCACTTTCATGCATAAATGAACTGATGCATGTTTGTGTGTGCATATCCGCTTCTCATGTATAAAATGCACAGATTCATGTTTGTGTGTGCATATCTGCTTCCCATGTATAAAATGCATGGATGCAAATTTGTGTGTGCCTATCCGCTTCTCATGTATAAAGAGTGTGCAGATATATATATATCCACTCTTGGATACGAATCACTGAATTTACACACGTCAACATTCAGCCACCAAAGCATGCACATACGTAAGTGTGTCTATGCCAATACCCTTTGCCTGCAAAACGACACTACCCTGAGTTGTTCATGAACAAACCAAACTACCACTCACCCTGTAGCCTTTTGCTCCACGCGTTCCAGGCTCGCCGGTCTCGCCCTTCATCCCTATCCTCCCCACCGGTCCCTCAGGCCCCAGAAATCCAGGTAAACCCTGGGGCCCACGCAATCCAGGTAAACCTGCACCTCCCTGAAAGGTAAAGAAGAAAATATATAATACATATATATTTGTGGATGAGAGTCACTGCACTGACATCGCTTGATCCAAAGACAGGGATTAATACTAGTAATTAGAGCTTCATCATCATCATTAACCGTTACACCCAGTGGTGTGTAGGGCAGCAACAAAGCGCTTCCACTCCTGCCTATCCTGGACCAACCTAGTCACTGATCCCCAAGAGTGCTGCATGGCCTTCATCTCACTTTCTACAGTCCTCCTCCACGTTGCTTTTGGTCTTCCTTTCTTTCTCCTTCCTTCTGGGGTCCTGTGCAATGCTGTTCTTGTGATTGACTGTGGGTCTCTTCGGAGGATGTGCCCAATCCACTTCCACCGTCGTCTGGTGATGATGGTTCCCATGTCTTCCTGCCTGCATCTCCGTAGTAGGTCTTCATTGGAGATCTTCTCTGGCCAAAAGATCCGGAGAATTCTTTGGAGGCATATGGTGTGAAAGGATCGAAGTTTGGTAAGATCCGGTTCCGTCATCCTCCAGCACTCAGAACCGTACAGGAGCGTAGACACAACACAGCTCTGGTATAGCTTCAGCTTGGTGTTGGTGCTGTACTGAGTTGTTCTCCAGATATTGTTCATCTCCCTAAACACACTCTTGGCCTTGCCCAGTCTGTTGTGGATGTCTTCTTTTGTGCCGCCCTCTGGTTTGATGATGCTGCCAAGGTATGTGAACTTGTCTGTCTGGCGCAGGTCAGTTCCATTCACTTTCACAGGGGCTGGTGTGTTCAATTAGAGCTTAGTACACGACCAAAAAAATGTTATTCTCATACATAATAAAATCAGAAAAATCACACACACACAAACACACTCTCTCTCTCTTTCTCTCTCTCTCTCTCCCTCACACACAATCACACACACACAACGGGAACGGATGACAAAATTGACAAAATTGCATACACACGGACTGGATGAAAAAAAGCACATGAGTGCTTATTCCATTATCCTTAAAATAAAAGAATAAATAAATAAATAAAAATAAACACACACTCATACTTACACACATACAGACACACTCACATACAGTACCCACACGCACATGCGCACACACACACACACACTTACCCTCTCCCCCTTCTTTCCAGCACAAATACATATGTTGGAAGTGCATCCTTCACATTGCTGAAACAAAGCAAACAAATTGATATTACATCTCATGTGAATTACAATTTTAAAAAATACACTGCACGTGTGCTTTCACTACTACTATTTCTACCACTACTTCTTCTATAAAAACTACAACTATTAATATTGCTGTTCTCCCTGCTGTTACTCCAACTACTACTACTACTACTGATTCTACAACTACTACCACTACTACTGCTACCACTACCACCACTACCACTACTACTACTACTACTACACACACAACAACACACACACACACACACACTCACTCACATACATGCACACATCACACACACACACACACACACACACACATATGGCGCATGTACACATCAAGTATCTTCATTGCAAATTACATGGAGAGTGAGACATATAAGAAAGTGATCCAGCGAAAGAAGAGAGAGAGACAGACAGACAGACCAGGACACACACACACACACACACACACACACACACACACACACACACACACACACACAGACTCAGACAGAGAGAGAGAATTGCAATCTTGTTACACAATGTCCTGTAACAAGAAAAGGGGAGCAACAATGAGTAAATGAGTTCCATACCTTCCTGCCATTACCTCCCCCCCCTCCAACACACACATGCGCGCGCACACTCTCTCTCTTCTTTGTCTGGCTTGGTCTGTGTTTGTGTATACATCTCTTTGTCTGTCTGTATCTCTCTCTCTCTCATTCATATTACATCTCATGGGACGGGGTAGCCTAGTGGTTAGAACATTGCACTCGCAATCTGATGACCCGGGTTCGATTCCCGTTCAAGGGGATATTTTCCCCTGGAGTTAACATCAGTGCAGACTCCACTCTCCCCAAAAGTCCTTCGGATGAGACTATAAACCGAGGTCTCGTGTGCCAACACACGCAGAACATCTTACGCACACATTAAATCCTGTTCCGCTTTTCGTAAGAGTAGGCCATTGTGTGCTGGTGGGAACAGATGACAAATTTACAAAACCACATACAGACGGGGACTGGATGTAAAAAAAAAGCACATGAGTGCTTATTCCATTATCCTCGATATAAAAGATTTAAATAAATAAAAATATTCTACATGCACACGCACACACAATCTTCACCGTCATCTTTTTTTGTGTATCTAATATCACTTTGAATGAACAGATGTTGAATTAAACAAGTATACATACACACACACACACACACACACACACACACACACAACACATTAATCCATAAAATCCCCAGTGACCACTTAGGTCAGGGAACTGAAGATGATGATGATGATGATGATGATGATGATGATGATGAATGATGATGATGATGTTGAATCTATAACATATAACTGATTGTGAAAATACAAAATAATATCCACTATGTGCCCAAAATTTCAAGGTGCTAGTTGGGTTATGAAGTCAGCAAAAACTAATACATCCACCAACTGAACTGTTGTTGTTGTTGCTGCTGCTGCTGCTGTTGTTAGGCATTTCCCAGCTTAACACCTGGTATTCGCAATAATACATCATTTTTATATTCACCATAATATACATTCTACCCATTTACCAAAGCCTGGAAATCACAGTGAAACTGATAGTACACACTGGATGAGAAGTCTGCATGCATCACTGCTTTCAAGGACCTTGCCATACAGGCCACACTACAACTTCAGAGATTTTTTTTTTTTACACTGAAACTGAAGATTTATGATTTTTTCAAATTCTTGTCCCCCAATTCTGTAACTGATGAGGTAACCTTGAAATCAACCTAAAACTATCAATTATATAGTGTAGTGTAGTATAGTGTGGTGTGGTGCGGTGTGGTGTGGTGCAGAGCAGTGCAGTGCAGAGCAGTGCAGTGCAGTGTACAGCAGTGCAGTGTATAGTGTGGTGTGGTGCGGTGTGGTGCTGCGCTGTGCGGTGTGGTGTGGTGCTGTGCAGTGTAGAGTGTGGTGTGATGCGGAACAGTGCAGTGCAGTGCAGTGCACAGTGTGTGGTGTGGTGGAGTGTGGTATGATGTGGTGTGGTGTAGTGGAGTGTAGTGGAGTGTGGTGTGGTGTGGTGTGGGAGTGGTGCGGTGGTGTGGTGGAGTGTGGTGGAGTGTGGTGTGGAGTGGTGTGGTGTGGTGGGATGGGGAGGGGTGGGTGTGGTGTGGTGTGGTGTGGTGTGGTGTGGTGTGATGTGATGTGATGTGCTGTGGAGTGGTGTGGTATGGTATGGTATGGTATGGTATGGTATGGCATAGCATAGCATAGTGTAGTGTAGTGTAGTGTAGTGTAGTGTAGTGTAGTGTAGTGTACACCACTTTCTCAGTCATGGCAGACTTTTCTGTGTGAAATCCAGGCTGCTTTTCCCAGGGAACAGTACACTCACCACAGGAGCAGACCGCCTTTTTTTCTTTCTTTTTTTTACCTTTTTTCTGTCAGCATACACATATTTGATTTTCCAAGAGAGTGGCTTTTTTCTACATAATTTTACCAGGGACATATCTCTTGTTGTCATATGTTCTTTTACATGTGATACAGGAGTTTTGCAAGTGACTTCAGTTTGTTGTCTCATCTGAAAGACTAGAATCCATATCATCCAGACTAGGACCCATATTATCCACCACTCATGATCAAATAGATGGTAGAAAAGTTCTGGTTCATTCAAGAATCAAACCTCTGACCTAGGATACTAGGTCATTATTCTCATTATCTTGATGGGCGTATTACTTCAGACCACTAATCCAACAATGTCAATCAATATAAATGTTTAGTACAGAGACTGAGAAAGAAACAGGAATTTCCTCCCATTGTGTGGTTTTCCTAGTCTTTCTCATACCCCTACTGTGACTAAAACTTTTGGCCTACTGAGGGCATGGAAGATTCTGGTCTATGGTGTATCATTTGTGTCTAAAGATATGCATTATAATTTTCATCACCCAAATGGATCATTATGATTATGATCATAATCATCAATATCATTATGGTCTCATTTGGGCTGTCATCACTGAGAGTTTGATAATATAAATAATTATTCTCTGTAAACCATAAATACTATTGATGGTGATGATGATGATGATGATGATGATGATGATGATACCCATAATGACATCACTCAAAAGAATAACTTTAATACAATTGATAATGATTTTGCATCAAAAGCAATGAAAAGCATACACCCACTTCAAGATAACAGTAATTTTGAACAAATGACAATTCCTGTGGCTAAATGATGAAATTAAAATTTTCATAGTCATGAAAAGGGCAATTTTTTAAACAAAGGGCTGCTTATAAACACAATCAATATTTTGCACTTTAAAAATGTTGTCTCTGCTGTTATGTCAAAGACTGATCAGAAAATGATTATGACAACTATAACAATGTATTGTTCAGCCTAGTAGCCTGAATATATACCATTGTGCATTGCTCTTGTGATCTGCTGATCCGGGTTCAAATCCCACTCAAGGGGATTTTTTCCTCCCTGAAGTTAACATTAGTGCTGACTCCACTCCCCCACCCCCACCCCCCAAAAAAAAAATCCTTTGGATGAGACTATAAACTGAGGTTCTGTTTGCGAGTGCACACAAGAACATCTTGCACATTATATTAAAATCTGTTCTGCTTTTTGGAAGAGTATGTCATTGTCTTCAAGTGGGAATGGATAACAAGATTTACGAAACTGCATAAACATGGGGACTGGATGTTAAAAAAATAAATAAAAAAAGCACTTGACAAATACACCTGTGGTTAGAACATTGCGCTCACAATCTGATGACCCAGGTTCGATTCCCGTTCAAGGGGATATTTTCCCCTGGAGTTAACATCAGTGCAGATTGCACTCTTCCCAAAAGTCCTTTGGATGAGACTATAAACTGAGGCTTAAGAGTAGACCATTGTGTGCTGGTGGGAACAGATGACAATTTACAAAACCACATACACACGGGACTGGATGTAAAAAAGCACAATAGTGCTTATTCCATTATCCTCGATATAAAAGAATAAAATAAAATAAAATAAATACCCTTTTATCTATCAATACTGCAATGCAGACTTTTAGACCCTAATAGTTTTCCGTAACTTCGGTACCTCTCTGCAAGTGGAAATCACACTTTTGCTTGCCAAAAAATACTTTAAGCCAGAAGTGCCTCTCTAGTTTCCTAGACATGATTCCTGCTAGCCTGGGATGGTTTTTTGTTCCCTATATATAGTATGTGAACGATGCTGAATAAGTGAACAAAAAGAATAAATGCACACAAAACAATGGACAGCTATGCCATTTCAAACACCAAACAAATTTTTATTAATAAAAAAAACATGCTGATCAATCGGCTACAAAATCGTTATTCTCTCTCTCGATCTCCCTATAACGTCTGTTAGGTTACCCTTGAAAATAAAGATTGGGCCTATTCTCTCGCCTGCCCCCTCGCCCCCATACTCCCCCCCCCCCCCCCCCCCCTTCGACTGTTAGAATTACCTGTATTCTGATTTGTCGGGCATATACCTGATACACATTTATACGATACAAAAAAGTATAAAACGTTGAAATGCAGTATTACAGTTCATACCATCAAGCTGCGAGGGGAAAAATCGAAATGCATGAGTCTGCATATACTCACCGCCGAGACTGAATCGACGAAAACTGAGATCACAACTCCCAAAATCGTTGCTATGGTGGCCACTTCGCTCGGCTTCATCGCCGAGGATTTTCCGCCTGTCTTTCTTTACAAAGCACTGAACCCTATGACTTATCCAGTTTACTTGATCTGAATCTGAATAAGTCACCCCCCAAAACTTTTGGCGAAAAGGAAGCACTTTCCTTGCAGATTTTTGTCACCTGCTATACTCCCTCATCTTCGCCATAACAGTTTCTGAGAGAACGGTTCCAGTTATACAGTTGCAGACGACAATGTGGAACTACTTACGAAAATGACTTAAAATCTAAGAATGTTGCAACACATCACAGCCTAATTTTTATCAAGTCTTTCTATTTGTACTGATATGCTACATATATTTAAATATAGACCACTAGTTTTGATAAATAAGTGGCAAGAATGAAAGAACTATCTTTTTTCGCGAATGTACATTGAGATTTCTGAGGAACAGGGTATGGTAAAGGCCTGTCTTGGGACAGTAGACTCAGCAGCATCCCACAGCTGTCAATCAATGCAAATGAACAGCATGCATCTCGAACTTTCCCTCCAAACTTGTTGCGCAATGATAGGGTCACTCCGCGTCAAAAATAGTTCCATTTATATGTTCTTATTTTAATATATTTGTACACTTTTAACCGATACATACTAAAGGATATCTATTTTATTTTAATTTATTAGATAGGCATAAGAAAACTTTCTTTGAAAGCAAGTTTGATTATTTTTTTCTGCAAATTCCAGACACCCTCTGTTCATACTTGGTTTGCCAACAGCTATCAAGGGTTCAAATCTCATGCTTTTACTAATTCAAACAATCCATTTGCATTGGCATAATTTACAAGTTGTTGTAGTTGACATTTTATATGTGCTCTTTCCTTCTTTACTGTTAATACAGGCTTATTAACGGGCAGGGGGAAATGTAGGTTACTGTGGGATGCAGAACAGACCAGGCGGAAGCTCCGCCCCCTTCCAGAAGCCAGCAATGTAACCTTACTCCGAACTGGCATCAGCATCCACACAGTAGAAGCTTTTCCCTACCGAAAAGTTTTGGGGGAAGTTGTTCCTAGCCTGGATGGTTTCAAGTCCAGTTTAGCTTTTGCAAGGTAAGGTTAGAGAGCAAGTTTGCTGAGGATTTGCCTCAGCGGGAGTATCAGTTAGATCGGTTAGTGGACTTCATCGGTTTTGGAGACGGCGAGGTCCAATGACCGAGTGTTGTGAGGGTGCCAGTATGAAGACTGGCAGCCCTTTGGCACCCCGGAGGTGTGTTCACACCCGAATGTCTGCAACTTCAGGACCATCAGGAATTATGTCTGCCTGGTAAGTACCGACTTCATACCCGCTTATTTTTTTGTTTCCACCCGATTCATTTTAACCTTAAGAGCATGTGAAATGATTATTAAAAAAACAACCCACCCAGACCTTCCGATTTTTCCACTGTTGCAGTTTCTCTGTACCCCCTCCCCCCTCCCCTCTCCCCATTAGCTCCCTCGCTCCCCTCCTGTCTGAAAACCTGAAAGAGGGTTTTCTGGTAAATGCTGAGTAAGAATTTTTTCAACGGACAGGGCACTTTACTTGTTGTTGTTGTTTGTTATCATTTCTTTGGTGAGGGTGTTAATGATCTGTCCTGTTTCTTTTCAGGTTTCTTGCCATCGCATTTCTTGTAATCTTGGCATCATGCGTGGAGATCACTGCAGGGGTACGTGTGCCCATCTCTCTCTGTCTGTCTGTCTGTCTGCCTCTGTCTCTCTGTCTTCTCTCTCTCTCTCTCTCTCTCTCTCTCTCTCTCTCTCTCTCTCTCTCTCTCTCTCTCTCTCTTCTCTCTCTCTCTGTCTATACAGAAGTATGTGTTTGTGTGTGTGTGTGTGTACGCGCGCGCGCGCGTGCGTGCGTGCGTGCGTGCGCGCGCGCGAGAGATTTGCGCGCGCGTGCGCAGAAGCTGGTACCTACAGTACAGATGGATGTCCTGTGCTATTTATATCTCTGCGTCTGGAATGTTCAAGTCTGTCTCCATTTGTAGGACAGACTACCATTTTCTGACTGTCTGTTAATGGTATAACTCAGATTAGTCTTTGAATACCTGGTTGTTGCTTTCTTTTTTTTTTTTTTTTTTGTCTCTTATTAACTTATGTTCTGCACTTCTTGTCATTGTCTCTGTATCTGTCTGTCATTATTGACAGTTCTGTCATGATGTATGTGTCTGTCTCTGTCTTGTCTGTCTCTCTGTCTGTCTCTGTCTGTCTGTCTTCTCTCTCTCTCTCTCTCTCTCTCTCTCTCTCTCTCTCTCTCTCTTTCTCTCTCTCTCTCTTTCTCTGGATTCCCCCCCCCCCCCCCTTCAACTTGTAATCTTTGTGTGTGTATGTGTGTGCATGCATATATTATATGCATCCTTGTGTGTGTGTGTGTGTGTGTGTGTGTGTGTGTGTGTGTGTGTGTGTGTGTGTGTGCATTGGGGGAGGGGCAGGGGCATGTATGTATTCATCAATCTATATCTTCACTTTCTCCATCTCACCCTCCCTTTCTTTCCCTCTGTGTGTGTGTGTGTGTGTGTGTGTGTGTGTGTGTGTGTGTGTGTGATTGTTTATTTTATTTTATTTTTTTTATTTTTTATTTTTTTTTATTCTTTTATATCAAGGATAATGAAATAAGCACTTATGTGCTTTTTTACATCCAGTCCCCATGTGTATGCGGTTTTGTAAATTTTGACATCTGTTCCCACTAGCACACAATGGCCTACTCTTACAAAAAGGGGAACAGGATTTAACAGGTGGCAAGATGTTCTGCATGCGTTCACACACACCCTTCAGTTTATAGTCTCATCCCAAGGATTTTTGGGGAGAGTGGAGTCTGCACTGATGTTAACTCCAAGTGTGTGTGTGTGTGTGTGTTGTGTGGAGAGAAAGAGAGAGAGAGATTTACATTTTTGACTATTTTTTGTCCACCTTTAAGGTAGTATAGCATAGCCACATTCCACCTTTGGGGATGACATCTAAACATGTCACCAGTGTGCATGTGTCTTTTAAAAGTATTTTTGACATCTGTTTTTACCTGCGTGAATGGCCTACTCTTCTGAAATGTGGAATGGTTTTTAAAGCGTGTGAAAGATTTTCTGTATGCGTTTTGCACATGGGACCTGGGTTTGTAGTCTTATCTAAAAGACTTTAAGTGGAGTGGAGTCAGTACTGATGTTAACTGCAATGGGAAAAAATCCCCTTGAACAGACACCTCTCAATCTTAGGCCATCAAATTGCAAGTGCAATGCTCTAACCACTAGTACAGGCATTTAGGATATCCTGCATCCGCCTTGTGTGTGTGTGTGTGTGGGAGAGAGAGAGAGAGAGAGAGAGAGAGAGAGAGAGAGAGAGAGAGAGAGAGAGAGAGAGAGAGAGAGAGAGACTTGATATTATATATATCCATTTGTCAGTGTGTCTGCTTTCCTGTCTGTTCCCCGTCCATCCCTCTGTCTGCTCTCTCTCTCTCTCTCTCTCTCTCTCTCTCTCTCTCTCTCTCTCTCTCTCTCTCTCTCTCTCTCTCTCTCTCTCTCTCTCTCTCTCTCTCTCTGTTGTTGTTGTTCTACTTTTTAGTCTTTTTTATGAAGCTCACTATCATCACATAATTAAGATTTTTGTACTTGTTGATAATATTGCTGCTGTTGCTACTGCTACTGCTGCTGTTGCTACTGCTGCTGCTATTACTGCTGCTGCTGCTACTGCTGCTGCTGTTTGCTGTTGCTACTGCTGCTGCTGCTGCTACTGCTGCTGCTGCTACTGCTGCTGCTGCTTGCTGTTGCCACTGCCGCTGCTGCTGCTACTGCTGCTTGCTGTCACTGCTGCTTGCTGTTGCTACTGCTGCTGCTGTTGCTGCTTCTATTGTTGCTACTGCTGCTGCTTGCTGTTGCCACTACTGCTGCTTCTACTGCTGCTGCTACTGCGGCTTCTTGCTGTTGCTACTGCTGCTGCTTGCTGTTGCCACTACTGCTGCTGCTGCTGCTGCTACTGCTGCGGCTTGCTGTTGCTGCTGCTGCTGCTGCTTTCTCCTGCTACCGCTACTGCTACTGCTGTTGTTTGCTGTTGCTACTGCTGCTGCTTGATGCTGCTGCTGCTTGCTGCTGCTGCTGCTGATGATGATGATGATGATGATGGTGATGTCTGTGTGAAAGGTTTTTGAGGCATCTACTCTCTTTACAAAATCAAATAATTATGTAAACAAGTGCTCTCGCTCTGTCTGTCTGCTCTCTCTCTCTCTCTCTCTCCTCTCTCTCTCTCTCTCTCTCTCCTCTCTCTCTGTGAAAACAATGTTTGTACAAAGAAGAAAATCAGGACGGGAGATAACGCTGGCGATCTGCTCTGCACTATCTTGCTCCCATGATGAATCCTTCACAGAGCCCCACACGTTGGGGGAGGGATGGGGGGGGGGGAGGTAGGGGAGTAAGGAGGGTTGGGGGGGGGGGGGGGGGGGGGCTGATCTCAGGCTAGACGATTGTAGACCCCATTCTGAGCTGTCTCTAGTAGGTGTCTGCCCCAACTGGGAAAAGTTAGTGTGGGCTTTCTGTCTTAAACTACTCAACAGAAACAGAAAAAGAACAGAAAGAAAGAAGGCAGGCAGGCAGGAAGGAAGGAGAACAAGAAAAAGAGGGGTTTGGCTGTTGTTGGACTAGGCCTAGCTAGCCCAGGAATGTGTTGCTACCTCCAGCCAGTAATGGACACTGCTAGCTGTAGGTTTGTTCTAGGATAGGAGGGAGGGATGGTAGTATTCTTTTCTGTGTGTAGGACTTAATCTATCAAACTTATCTTGACAACAGAAATGACTGATTATTTGTAACTTTTTGTAGCAAGTAGCCTTGTTAGTCTGTTAAATAGAAATGGTGAAATGTTGTCTGGACGAAAAGTCAATTGGTTTGTTTTAAAATGCACATGTGTGCCAATCAAAAAGATTGAGAAAAAAATTTTAGAAGAAGAAGGGCTGGTATTTGAATAGACAAGAAGTAGGCTTTTCGTTCACGTCGGCGCATGCTCGCGCGCACACACACACATACACACGCACAAACGCGCGCGCACACAGATGCACGCACGCGGGCGCGCACGCACACACACACACACACACACACACACACACACACGTACACGTACACGTACACATACACACACATACATACACACACGCTTTTGTGTCTAATATCACTTAGTGTGAATGGACGTTAAATTGAAGAACAACACACACACGCACGCACACACACACACACACACACAACACACACACACACACACACACACACGCGCGCACTCACACACACACGCACGCACACACACACACACACACACACACACACACACACATACACACGCACACACACACACATGCACACACACACATACACACGCACCACACACACACACACACACACACACACACACACACACACACACACATACATACATACCTACATACATACATATATACACACACACGCACGCTTTTGTGTCTAATATCACTTAATGTGAATAAACTTTAAATTGAAGAACAACAATTGAAGAACAACACACACACACACACACACGCGCGCGCACGCACGCACGCACACTCACACACACACACACACACACACACACACACACAGAAAGGGGGGGGGGGGGGGGCCCGGGGGCAAGAAAGACAAGGCAAAACTTTATTTCCAGGATAATAGATCAGCACTGCCCTTTTTTTTTTTACCTCCTGTCCCTGCCCTTACAACGGACAGATTACACAAAAATGCGCGAGCGCAAATATATTCACACACACACACGCACGCACGCGCGCGCACACACATACTCTACACACACACGCACACATGAAATAGCCAATGAACATGGCTGCTCTAAATTCTTTGAGGCAGATCAGATTGAAATCAAGTTTAGGAACAAATGCAAGGGGAAGAAAACTGTAGGAGAGAAAAAAATGGCTTAAATCCTGCTGTGGCGATTCCAGACAGCCAGGGAAACTTTTTGTTGTTTTTATTTGTGAAAAATGGGCTGTCCCGGCCCACGGAATACAATGAAGACAAACGTGCAAGTGTGCGTTCTGTACCAGGGTATTAGAGACCCTGACCAGGAGTGAATGTATACAGCTGGATTAAGGCTGGAGAGATCACTTGTTAATGTTCGGTGGCTAGATGCAAGACGAGGACAAAGGGGAAGAATGATTCTTGGCGCTTTCTTGGCTAATTAAGGTGTGTTGATCCTGGACAAGCTAGCTGAAGCCTCTCGTTCCTCTGGCTTCACTGTGGGCAAGACGGAGCTGTACCAGCCTGCTCCCAAGATTTCTGTTATCCCGTCTGCAATCTTTACTGAAGGAAAGACCTGAAAACAGTGGACAAATTCAGAATCTTGGCAGCCTCGCTTCCAGCGATGGCTCCCTGGACAGTTGAATCAATGCCAGGACCTGCAAAGCCAGCCAAATGCCTGGACATACACAACGAACACGTGTGCTGAACCTAGTCAGCATTGACCCGCAGCCAACACAACTGCAAGTGTACTAAGTAGTAAGTACTAAGTCCTCCTTGCCCTCACCAGCTTTCTGTATGGATGTGAGGCTTGGACTTCGTACAGAAGATAAAGTGACTGGAGTATTTCCAAATGTGTAATCTGCGGCTCTGAAACGTGATGAAAGAGATGCTATCAGTGTAGTTGGGACTAGAGGAAGAACCTTGAGGAACCTTCGCTTTGCAGATGATGGGGAGGTGGTGTGGCCAGTATTGGACAAGAACTGGCCTGGCCGAGCTTGTCAGAGGTCAAGGTGAAACGTGGACTAGGTATGGCATAGAAATCAACTCTTGAGTTGGTGGTCAGCCACAACTCCACCATCTCTGTACATAGTTGCATATTTTTAATCTGAGATTTAAATGTTGATGTGGTGACAGCCCTGATATGGCTTCTGTGGTCGGCGGAGCTATAAACAACAGGATTGGATTAGATTGTTTAGGAGCTGTTCAACAGTTCACTTACCTTGCACTGACTTACTGGAAAATGAAGGAGGTCAGATAACTCCAGAGGAGCAGAAAGTGGCATAAGTATGAAGAAGCAAAGACAACAATGAAGAAAAAGTAAAATGGAAGATGGCTCCAGCAGCATCTCTATTTCAACAGTAAAGATGACTTCTATCCCCTGCCCAGAGAAGACCAAGTGACCATTGTGAGACTGAGGGCTGGGCACAGGCATCACATGTTGACCAAGTTCCACTTTCATGATTCTGCGAAGTGCCCCTGTGCACTTCTCCCATGACAGTGGAACACTTCCTTCAGACCTGTTCAACATACCAAAACCTGAGGGCTAATAATATCTGGCCTACTGACCTGCCGATTAAGGACAAGCTCTTCGGACCCCTGGAGGGCCTTCGGCGCACCATGGCATTTGTCAGGGCCTCCAGAGTTGCTGTCTGAATATTCGACAACGACGAAGAAGAACTTGCAGGGCATCCATCATCATCATCAGTGAGGAATCCCAGCCAGAAATCCTTTTAAGGGTAGCGAAAGCTGACTAAAACCTGCATGGAAGGACAGGAAGAACATCTCCATGAAACACAACCATAAGACTCCTGGATGCACTGGTGTTTCCCACCCTCCTCCTACACGGAAGTGAGGTGATTTTATCTCATTCCAAACACCATATAAACTGACCATCACCAACAAAACAAGTACGCCAAACCATTTGATCGGTATACATATACCAAGAACTGCTGACGATTCAAAGAAAAGGAAAACTTTGTTGGAACAGCCATTACAAGATCCAGTGGCCTGGCTGAAGCTGTTTTACATTGAACTGCTATGGGAGGGAGATGAAGGAGTAGACAGAAACAAAACAATACAAACATGTACACACTACACGCGCACGTGCGCGCGCACACACACACACACACACACACACTACATACACACACACCACACACACTACACTACACTAACCTACACACACACACACACACACACACACACACACACACACACACACACACACACACACACACACACAGCAGCAGCAGCAGCAGCAGCAGTGGGCACAAAATGGAACTGACAGGCACAGCATGTCTGGGTCAGCTTTGAGAAGCGACGGACAGCCTTACAGGTCTCCCTCCTCGTGAAGTAGGCCTATAGTACACGAGAGATGAGGGACGGTAGCAGCTGTTGCACTGGGTGAACCAGGACAGTTCCATCGCCTGCCTTGTCAGATGTCCTGCCTCTCTGCATTTATACACTCCACTAGCTCCACACATATACTGATGCACAAGCGCAGATGCCATCATTTTGTGGTCGGTTGATGGTACAGTTTCTAAATCGGATAGCTCTGCTGGAACTTTGATACAGTCAAACCAAACCAGGTGCAGATGCCATCATTTTGTGGTCGGTTGATGGTATAGTCTCTAAATCGGGTAGCTCTGCTGGGACTTTTATACATTCAAACCAAAGCAAAACTAGATGTTATTTTCGGATTCATTAGACTACCAACAAGATGAAAATGATGTACTGTTTTCAACTGGTTACTAGTCAGCCGTGAAGAGATTGCTAAAACTTTCATTGACATCTACCTTGGCCCGGTTTCCAGGCCTTGTTAATAATTTGTCAACAGATGGATACTCTATACATTTTTAAAAGGTAGCTACACAGAACTAATATGTGCAAGAACACTTCATACAGTGACTAGGTGTCTGGGTGATCATTTTAAAGAGAGACAGAGAGCCGATATGTGTGTGCCCCATGGCGGAAGGGGGGGGGGGATGCAAATGGCATGGGTGTAGAAGGCAAATGGCATGGGTGTAGAAGGGGGAGGGGGGATTGGTTGTTGTGCCCTAAAGTGGTCATTGTGGTAAAGTGGACAGGCTCCAACGGAGATAAGAACCCCTCCCTGGATCTGGAAACTTCCCATGAGGGAAAAAAACACATCACCCTTTCCTTTCCTTCATCATGTGGGCTACCAGTGCACAGACTGCAAATGGCAAGACAAATGATTCCAAAATCTGACCATTCCTATTGTCTTTGTGAGCGTGGGAATCGGTAAACCTACAGATTTTCCCCGGCAAGTTAGAAAGTTATCGCTTTACGTTCGCAGTCTCGACTGAGTTTAAAAATATATCTTTTTCTTGCCATTATTTAGGGTAGTGTTTTCATGGGCTTTGATAGAAAAGGATGTGCTAAGCAGTTTGAAAATAATTTCAAGTTACTTTTGGGGGGGGACCGGATTCACACATTGTTGAACATCTTAATCCAGTTAGTGACAGGAAATCCATTTAATGACACCACAGATACTATCTAGATAAGATGGCCATGGGTGGTTGGGTGGGTGGTTGTTTTGCCAGCTTTTGATTTTACGGTTTTAGTCAATTCAATCTCTCTCTCTATCTCGCTCTCTCTCTCTCCCTTTCTCTCTCTCTCCCTTTCTCTCTCTCTTTGTTAGAGCTTCTCCTCCTGTCTGGCTGTTTGAAAGGCTTGTATCTTTTTGGAAGGATAACCCCCATTGACTGATGATAACCTATCTCTTTGTAGGTCTGCTGCTGAACTAGTACTTGCTTATTCTCATGAAAACGAAAGCACTCTACATATGTAGGTCGGATCGTAACTATCCCCGCTCGCGTTTGATATGTTAGTTACACTATATTTTTTTCCATTTTATTATATATTATATATATATATATTATAATAATAATAATATATGGAATTTAAATAGCGCTGAATCTTGTAAAAAAACAAATGCTTGCACTCAATCATTTACAGGAATGCAACTCTCCTTAAACATAATGAACAACAGATTTCAAAACCATGCGCGCGCACGTATGCACGCATGCACGCACACACACGCACACACACACACACACACACACACACACACACACACACACACACACACACACACACACTCGGAACAACACTTAGAAGGTGAAAGATGCTGTTGAAAATTAGGGACAGATATTTGGGGGGAAAGTCTCAGGTAGGAAATAAGTGTGTTTTGAGGCTGGATTTGAAGGTATCAAGTCAAGGCTTTTGGCGAAGTGAAAGAGGGAGGTCATTCCAGGTGGATGGACCAGAAACAGAGAAGGAGCGACGGCCAACAGTGGTTTGTTTGAATCTGGGTGTTCGAAAGCACAAAGTATCTGCGGCTGAACGAAGGGAACGGGATGGTGTGTACAGATGAAGACAGTTACAGAGATAAGAGGGTGCAGATTTGTGGAGACATTTGAAACAGAGGGTATTGATTTTATACTCCAGTCTTTGTGAGACAGGCAGCTAGTGAAGAGATCGCAGAAGAGGAGTGATGTGTTCAGATTTTTTATATATGGAGGGGGGGATTGTTGTGTGTTGTTTTGTTTTTCTCGTTTATACTCTGCTACGTTTATCTCAGGGTCAAAAAGAGAATAAGGGAGCTAAAATAAAATTTAAAAAAATAAAAAGGGGGCACTTCTTTCAGTCTTGAAGAGGTTTTATTGAAACAGATTGGTGCAAATTAATGGAAAAGCCACTTATGTCAGCCGACATAACCTTAACAATGGAGAGACACTTGGTTGATGTATGCGCACTAGGCACAATCGTACCCTATCGTAGTTAAGCATCTTGGCATGGATTTGGGCCTACATCCAAAGCCTGCGAATGAAAAAAAAATCGTACACTACATCAAACCAGAGAGAGAGAGAGAGAGAGAGCACACTGGAATGTTGGCACAGGCTGCACAACGACACATCCATACATAAGGTATACATACAAATGCTCAAAGAGAAAGTAGCACCACACATACATAGTAAGTGTCTGGAATTTGAAAATGTGTGCATTGAAGATGGAGCTCTTCTGTGAAAATCTGTGAAACGAAGTTCCCGTTACAAGTTATGTTGGGTGTTTTTTTCCAGAAAGGGGGACAATCCACAGACGCCATGATATTATAGAGCAATTTAACTATTCCTGCTTCATATTTATGGGAAAAAGATACTCGCGGCCTTTTTAACTAAATCTGTCGATAAAAGCTAGTCTCAGGACTATATGATCTAATATGGTGTGTAATGAGGTGAGAGGGTACGGGTAAAAGGGATAAAATGCTCCCAGCAGCTATTTACCCCCTTCATGTGAACAGGGTCAGCTGGTTATCCTGGCCTCCAAATATCACGTTCAGCGCAATCTGTAGTGTAGGCCTCCAAATATCACGTTCAGCCCAATCTGTAGTGTATGATAAGTCTGGAATTTAAATCATGCGGCATTGGTTGATTTTTGTTCCCTCCCCTGTAAATTAATTTGTTGGGCTGACTTCCATCACACGAAAAATACCTGGTTTCATTTCTCTTAGAGTGCACCTGTTGAATAGGACTAAAAATGTCAGCAGTTTATAGGCATAGTTCTTAATTCGTGGAATTAATTTTACATTAAAAGCGGAAACTGTCCAGACCAATCTTTTTTAATGGTTCAGAGATTTTTCTCCTCGTCATTCTCAACAGAAGAGGAATAGTAGAGAGGCAGGCAGACAGGCAAAGATAGACATAGACATACAGACAAAGGTAGAGTAGAATTTGAAGGACTGAGGAGAGGGCAAAAAAAATTAACTTTCTGCTGCTGTGAACAACAAATGGTATAATTCTGGCGTATAACAAACAGTTGATGTTGGTGGCTGTAATTCCTAGGATCTAAGGATCACTGAGAAGAAGTCTCTGAAGACGTGTACTGTGGTGACTGTAGGTCAGAGCCTTAAGAACCACTCTCAAATTCCTGGATAAAATTAATGGACTCAAACTCACTAACTTGGAGCCTCTGAAACTGAATGAGGTGACAACCTTGATATGGCTTTCGAGTTTCGTGGTCAGTACGGATGAGACTATAAACCGAGGTCCCGTGTGCGAACGCACGCAGAACATCTTGCGCACACGTTAAAACCGGTTCCGCTTTTCGGAAGAGTAGGCCATTGTGTGCCGGTGGAAACGGATGACAAAATTTACAACCTGCATACATACGGGGACTGGACGGGAAAAAAGCACATGAGTGCTTATTCCATTATCCTCGAAATAAAAGAAGAAAATGAAGAAGAAAAAATAAACAATACGGTATGGTATGGACTAACCCCTAGACAGTTTAAACTGGTGTTCTCCTTACCCATCATTGATGGGTTGGACTCTGAATTGGACAGTACATAGGCCCACCAAAGATTCTTGTTCTTGGGGTTTTTTTCTCCTTTTTTTGGGGGGGGGGGGGGTGGGGGGTCAGTTTTTTCATCTTTATTTTTGGGGGTGATTCAGGTATGTTTCTTTTTGCTTGGGGGTGGGTATAAAAGCTCTTAAAATCTGGGTTCTAGTTAACATATCATTAAAAAGCAAAATGTAAGAAACTAATAGCCATTCTAAAACTACCTATTTTTATATTTAAGGCTGATTATTTTCATGCAAAAGTTTGCTTTTCATGGGAGGTTGTTTCTCTCTCTCGGGAGTGGGGTGGGGGTGGTTGTTGTTGGTTTTTTGTGGGTTGTTTTTACTTAATGGAAGATTATTTTTCACGAATGACTAATATTCACATTTTTGGCCCCTTTCGGAAAGAGAACTGTACTCGCACACACACACACACACACACACACACACAGATATATATATATATTATTATATATATATATATATATATATAATATATTATATATATATATATATATATATATATATATATATATGCAGACATCATTCTCCTAAAATTAGACTTGTTGTGCATGCATGTATGCATCATACACGTGTATCACATATGAATCGCCCATATCCTTCCTTTCCTGTTGAACCAAACGAATCCCCCCCCAAAAAACAAAAAAACAAGGTAACAAATAAAACAAAGAATCTTTTCAACAAAGCAGCAGCAACGAAAGCATGCAGCAACAACATACAGGAAACGGTGAAGATATTTTCATCAGTAGGAAAAGACTTATTTTCGTCGCGTTTTCCTTGCACAGTGAGGTCAGGATGGCTCATCAACAGGCTTCACCTTATCCGTGCAGCCGCCTGGTCTCCCTCATTACCCCCCTTATCTACTGGCTTTCCCCCAGCCCCATCTCCTACTGACTCTTATATCCATGGCACAACTGATAGGCTAACTTTGGGGGGATTTGGGGGGGGGGGGGGGGGGGGGGGGGGGATTTCGGGGGGAGGGGGGGTGTAGGGAGTGAGGTTGGAAAGTAGGGTTGGAAGGGGGGGCGGGGTAGACTGACGCAAATGCTGCTGAAGAAGCTAAACTTCATTTTAATTCACCATAGTGCCTTTGCTCATGCACGCGTGCCTGTCTTGTCTGTCCCGGTTTCTGTCTGTCTGTGTGTCTCTCTGTCTGTCCGTGTCCTCTCTCTCTCTCTCTCCCTTCTCTCCTCTCTCCTCTCTCTCTCTCTCTCTCCTCCTCTTCTCTCTCTCTCTCCTCTCTGTGTGTGTGTGTGTGTGTGTGTGTGTGGTGTTGTGTGTGTGTGTTGTGTGTGTGTGTGTGTGTGTGTGTGTGTGTGTGTGTGTGACAAGGGCAGAGGCTGGATATCAAAAGGCACATTAGTATTTACAGTCATTATCCTCGAAATTAAATGTAAAAAAATGCCTTGCCTTGTCTTTCCTCCTTTAACACCCCCCCCCCCCCCCCCCCCCAACACACACACACACACACACACACACACACACCTCCTCCTCCACTGTTTTGATTGTTAATCGAACTGCAAGGTTGTTTATGTGTCTGCGCTTCCTCTGCATACATCTCAGTCGGACATAGTTACACTGATGCTTAGGTTCCCCAGGTCTGACATCGCAGTCTCACACAGTTACACTGATGTTTAGGTTCCCAAGTCTGAGTCATCAGTGCCTTCTTCTGTCTCAGTTCTCAATTCAGCGATAGCCTGGAAGTTTCTGGTGTTTCCGTAAGGCTGCTAGGATGATTAAACCTCTTCCAGACCACTTGGGGGCGGGGAGGGGTGGGGGAGGGGGAGGCTCAGTGATGCTTCTTTCGATCTAACTTTCTCAGAACGCTACTTGTGAAAGCATTTTTTTTCTTTTCTTCAACAGACACTTAGCCTCGGAGCCAGCAGACTTCGGGGAATTGCTCACTCTGATTGGAAACCATCGCCAAAACCTCTACGCCCAATCCCTCCTTAAACCATTCCACCCTGAAACACGCGTGCGCGCGCGGGACACACGCACACGTGTGCGCGCGCGCTCACACGCACGCACACACACACACACACACACATTTAGTTTTTAGGACCTAGAAAATATGCACAAACTCACCTAAGGTATCTCTGGACCTACAGAAACAGGGTGTGTGTGTGTGTGTGTGTGTGTGTGTGTGTTTGCTGATTACTGACTTGTAGGTGGATGATTAGGATACAGCGAAGATGATCATCTTTCGGGTGAGGCAGATTCTACTTCAAACGTATCGCGGGTTTAGTCAGTTCTTAGAGAATAGACCAGTGCAGTACCTGCTGAAGTAATTCAATATTTTTAGTAACACTTTCGTCAGTCGCTGTGCTAGTACTTATGGTTTTTATATCATGTTATCAGAATCATTTGCCTTTTGTGTGGTATTTGAATTAAAAACAACCCAACCCAAAACAAAAAGGCAGAGAAAAGACCTTTAGCAGAGTATTATTCCATTGCGTATAATGTCCAACCTTTCATATCAGCCTACTAACTTCTATTTTGATATTCATTCTGAAAGTTCTCGTTATACATTGGCAGTCCCGACTGAGTGTTTTCATGAGTGTTAATAGAAAACGATGTGCTTAGCAGTTGAAAAATCATTTCAAGTTACTTTTTGACCGATTTGGCGCTGTCGAATGTCGTTATCCAGTTAGCCATTTAACGACACCACAGTTGTGTTATCGGCGAATAATTCACAAACAACATGTTGAATGGATAAGTTGATGGAATAGTGTAAAGTCATGACAGACTTGACTCTATCCATTTTGGGAAATGGATAAATAATCATTGTTCGTTAAGTGTGTGTAGAAGAAGTCTCAAGGCCACACTGCTACTGAAGGTTCATAATTATTATCTACTTTATTTCACCTTCATTTAGTTATCTTGAGTTTTATCACTGGCATACGTTGGGTTGTAATGATGCTGAGTCAAGGTTGGGGGGGGGTGGATTGATAACTTTGTAAAAGGTGTTCTTTTTTATCTGTAATAATGCACATAGTTGTACATTTCATAGCATGAGAAGGTGCCTTCGTTGATTTAATAAACAACGATATGAACTGATGACATGATAAAGAACAATTTATTTTTTATCAATAAAAATACCTGTAAGAGTGTATAGCGTGAAAAGTGTTTGTGTTAATAACAGTGTTGTAAATTGATAACATTATGAAAAGGCTTATTACCTTTTGATCAGTAGATAACTCAAGTAGGTGTAAGTTTATATAACATGAAAAAGTACCATCGTGATGATAGCTATATCGAGAACATGATACAGGTTTCTATGAATATTACAAACAGAAAAGATCAGGAAAATAGTTTACTTTGAAGTAAACACGACATCTATAGCAAAGAGGAGTGTAGTGGCAGCAACATGATCAGAATGGTTGGTATGGCTGTCTAATGATAATGTTTAAAACTATGCGAGAATACGAACTAGTGTCTTCAAGGTTGAAAGTGGAAAGCTTGGGGGTGGAAAAAAAGTCGTAAACACCCAAGCTTATTCTGGTGCGAGCGCGCGCGCGCGCTTGCACGCGCGCACGCACGCACACACACACACACACACACACACACACACATGATGACGATAAAGATGACGATGAAAATCTTTATTTCCAAGGGTTACACACAAGCAGTCGCATACTTTTTATCATCCGTTTCTTTCCCTGAATAGGGACTACAGTAATGAAATTCAAGCTGTGATTTAAACAACAGAAGAAGGAAAAAAACAACACACAGAGAGGGAGGGACGGACAAACAGACAGATAGACAACAGACAGACAGACAGACAGACACGCGCGCGAGCGAAATGATGTACAGTTAGACAAAATACACAGAAACAAACGTTGAGGTTTTGTTTTAAAAATTTGTTTATTGGGATGTTGAAGCCGCATTGTCTGTTCTCCCCCTCCGACTTACCTTTTCAAAAAACAAAAATCAACAACAACAACAACAAACCGTGCCATACATACATACACACACGCATACGCACGTACGTACAATCATCACACATCTCTTCTTCTCGCTGCCTGTGCCAACTCCCCCACATTCTTACGTCTGCAAGTCTGCTGTCTTTATGCCTGTTGCTATGGCGAGATCCCTCCGTGGCTGCTGAAAAGCTGAGCACTAACTTGCTTGCCTTGCCCCAGTGGAGTAGCCTAGCCTAGCCTATACTACTAGCAGAGAGAGAGAGAGAGAGAGAGAGAGAGAGAGAGAGAGAGAGAGAGAGATCCCAAATCTGCTTGCTGTATGGGGGGAAAGAGAGACAGGGAAAAATTAATAAAGAAGAAACAGAGAGAGAAGGATGGAAGGAGGGTTATTATCATTTTTGTTTAAATTCTTTTATTTCGAAGATAATGGAATAAGCACTTATGTGCTTTTTTACATCCAGTCCCCGTGTGTAAATTCTGTCATCTGTTCCCACCGGCACATAATGGCCTACTCTTACGAAAAGCAGATCAGGATTTAACGTGTGCGCAAGATGTTCTGCGTGCGTTCGCACATGGGACCTCGTTTATAGTCTCATACGGAAGGATGTGAGAGAGAGAGAGAGGAGAGAGAGAGAGAGAGAGAGGAGAGAGAGAAAAGAGAGGAGAGAAGAGATGAGAGACCGAGAGAGATGAGAGGAGAGAGAGAGAGAACAGGAGGAAAACCGTTAGCTGGAGGGGGATAGAGATTTACGGATTGAGTAATTGAATGGTTGATTGATAATCTTGACAGAGAGAGTGAGAGAGAGAGAGAAACAAACAAAAAGGGTACCTTTAGCAGGAGGAGACAGGCAGACACGCACATAGAGAGAATGAAGTTTGGAGAGAGAGAGAGAGAGGGGGGGGGGGGGGGGGGGGAGTCAGAAAGAAAAATAAAGAGACTGTTACACAGCGGTAGCAGCCGAGAAAAACCAAAGCATAGCATAGCTGAAAGGCAGCCCCGCCCTGTGTATATCAGCAAAAACGCAGCCGCTTGAGTGTGCCGTGCCTGTGTGCGTGTGTACATGTGTGTGTGTGTGTGTGTCTGTGTGTGTGGGGTGTGTGTGCGCGCGCGCGTGAGTGTGTAGTGTGTGTGTGTGTGGTGAAAAAGTGTGAAAGGGAAAGTGAACAGGGCAGGAAAGTTGATGATAAGAAAAGTGTAGTTGTGTAGAAGCCCCCTGACTGATGCAGTAACTTGGATAAAAGAAGAAGGAAAGGAGAGAGAGAGAGAGAGAGGAGAGAGAGAGAAGAGAGAGAAGGGGGGCAAGTTGAGGGAAATGATTCTTGAAAAGAATTCGAGACTTGTTGAAAAATGTGTAGAGTGTGTGTGTGGTGTGGTGTGTTGTGGTAGTGTGTGTGTGTGTGTGTGTGTGTGTGTGTGTGTGGAAGGTGTGGGCGTGGGCGTGAGAGGAGTAGGGGGGGGGGGGGGGGGAGAGAGAATAACAAATTCTTTATTTCGAGGATAATGTGATTTTTTTACATCCAGTCCCCGCCCTTAGGGATACATCTTAATAAGAGAGAGTGAGATTGAGAGAAATCGTCGTTTACTGTCTGAAAAAAAAGGTGACTGGAGGTCTACAATAAAACATCCCCACCCCACCCCCCACCCCTTAAACACACACACACACACGCACGCACGCACGCACGCACGCTGATTGATCGTCTGTGACAAAACACTGCCAAACTAGTGACTCATGTACTGAAAAGCACTGTCTTTGTTCCAACCCTGGTTTGTTCTCTTTTTTGGTCAATTTTAAACATTAACATCAAGATAAAGTACAAAGCTTAAAACTTCATGTTATAGTGTCACATTCTATTTTCTCGTCTACGTCCCTATTTTTCTCTTCTTCTCAGAAACTCTGTGAATAATTTATTGGGAAAATAGTAGTTAAGGAAAGCAAGTGCAGATGACCACTTACAACTTCTCAATCATTTTAAAAATGAGATTTCAAGTGTTCAATTTACCACAAACAAAAAAAGTCTATGAATAAGCGAAATATCAAAGATGTAATTTCCCACTGTATTGTAGTTGTTTTTAACTACTTGTCTTTTCTGATATTCTTATAATAATAGTAGTGTCCTAAGTAGTTAAATGTCCAATCAGACTGTAGTGATACAGATACCCACGCATTTGCACTGTAACTAACTATACATATTCGAGATTGTTTTTGTGATGTGGGTTTTTTTGTTGTTGCTGTTGGGTGTGTTGGTGTTGCTGTTGTTGTTTCTTTTGTGTGTGATTTGTTTGTTTGTTTATTTGTGGGTTTTTTTTGTTTTTGTTGTTGTTGTTGGTTTGTTTGTTTTTGAGAGGGGGGAGGGGGGGGGGGGTAGGGGGCGTGAGTAAAGAAACATCTAAAGAAAAAAAGATAGTGTATTGAGAGTATTGATCTCTCCATTGAATGTTGATTGATATTCCATCAGCTGATGTTAAAGAGTACTGAGAGCTATACAAAAAAATTATATTCCCATTGGGCCAAATTTTATACATGCAGTTATAAAGTACTTCACGGCTATTGGTTTTCTTATTCATCCACCGGGAACCATTTCACATTTTTGGGTTTATATCTTCATGCCAAGTGACTAATATTTGATGTGTGTTTGTGTGTGGTGGTGGGGTGGGGGGGGGGGGGGGGGGGGGGGGTAAGAAAAAGATGGACAGGAAAAAGTGTGTTTGGCGTGTGTGTGGTTCACACATTGTGTATAGTTTTGATTGAACTCTATCGCTAGTATCATTCAAAATACAAAGTTCTGTAAAATTATATTTTAACGAGAGAGAGAAGAGAGAGAGAGAGAGAAGAGAAGAGAGAGAGAGAGAGAGAGAGAGAGAGAGAGAGAACACACACAACAGCCCAGACAGACCAGACAAAGACACACAACAGAGAGAGAGAGACAGAGAGGCAGGCAGGCAGAGAAAAGAAGAAGAAAAAAGAAGAAACCAACCATGCAGGAAATAGGGTAGGGGAGGAGAATTCAAGCATCATCAAAATGCCTTTCATTAGGCAGGGCCAAAAACAAAACAAAAAAGAAAAAAAAGAAAGAAAAAGAATGGAGGAAATCTCTGTCACACACATTATATACAAGCAAGCAAGCAAGCAAGCGCGCGCCACACACAACACACACACACACAACACACACAAAAATTTAGTTTTTACCCCTCTCCAGAGAACTGAGGCTCAACATCCATTATCCACGCTCTCTGACTTCACTCGTCACCTAAGCTACCCCCCACACCCCACTTTTTCTCCCTTCTTGCTCCCCTTTCTAGTCTACCCACCCCAAAACTTGCAAGCTTGCGGATTTTGGCCGTCTGCTTCTGAAGAAGCAGCTACAGGTGTGTGCGGTTGTGGTAGCGTGTGCCAGTTGCCTTGCTTCCGGGCCGAGCCCTCCATCCTGCCCTCTGGAAGTTCTAACAGTAGTGGAACAGTGGGTAGGTGTGTACAGGTTCAGTTCAGGTAAGCTAAACAGTGTCAGCACCACTATACAAATAATACCTTACCTACCTTCCCCCCCCCCCCCCCCCCCTCCCGGTGGTGCTCTAGCTCTGCTCAGACACACACACGCGCGCGCGCACGCATACACAGAGAGAGAGAGAGAGAGGTCATCAATTTCTTACTTTCTGGCCCCACCTGAACCATTTACACCATCAACCGCCACTGTCTGTCTGTCTGTCTCTCTCAGAGGGGAATCTTTCCCAATTATTTATGTCCAGGATCATTTTGTTAAAGGAAAAAAAAATCCTTTCATTCATTTCATTGTTTCCTGCTTATAACGTCTAGCGTTGTCAGACAAGCCTTTAGTAGGGTCGATCACGGCCGTTAGTTTTCATTCATTTAAGAATGAATGTGGAATCGTTTACCTAGGCAGGAGTTAAAGAGAACCTATTTCGAAAGATTATTCCCGATTTGCTGTTCCTTCATTTGCCATCACTTTTTAGAATCTAAAAGGTTAGTTGTATTTGTTTTTAAACATGATTCAATGTGTCCTTAAATAACAACAAATTTCATTTTGTAATCTCCATCTACACAAAGGACATAAATATTTAAAAAGTGAATGAGCAAGTGTAACATTAGTATTATAATGAGCGCCCATGGAAACTACCTATTGTCTAACATCTGGTGATGTGCCATCCAATAAGGCATATTGTTTGTTAGGCTGAAAAGCAATTATTACAGGCCCATACTTCACCACATCTTTAATCGTCAATAGAATTGTAAAGAAAATGAATGCCAAAGAAGATTTATTTTAAAATGAATCAATGCCTCAGCTTAACAGCAGAAAAACAATATGTAAGCCCCATAAGCCCTTGGAGATTTTCTTTTTTGCTAGGCTAACATCTCGCGAGATGTGAATAGGCTAGGCTTACAAAAATATTGTCGTCTGCAAGTTTATTCAATTCAGACATGGGACCTAATGAAAACTAGTGGTGTGTTGCAAAGAATCCGCATATTTTCTAGTATGGATGTATAGACTATCATCGGTGGTCTGGGGGTAGGTATCTAGATCTACTGAGCAGAGTAGATCTGCCGGCAAGGGAAGAAATCAAAAGAAACGCACTGAACTTTGGGTTACGCGACACTTTTGACCCCGACTTCTGGTTTGTACAAATTAGATCTATTTCAGTATATTACATTAGTCTCTATGATCATACTGATCAGTGTCAATGTTGTGTAAATATTAGAGTAAGCGCACTAGAATCTTTAACATTAAAAAGCGTCAGTAGCAGATTTAACTACGTTATTATCACGTGACCAGGCATAACGTTTGATCTGGTAATTCAGTTTGAAAGCATGTGGGAAAAAGAATACAAGTTGTGAAAACATTGTGTACCAATTCCACATTATTCAGGCATATTAGCCGTTTTAATATCATAAAATGGAGCTATTATTGGTAGTGAAGGATTAAAATGGTAACACAAAATGAGTGTTTCCAGTTTATGTTAAATAAATAAAAAATGGGCCTCCATCCTCCTCTCTTCAGTGTCTTGTCTCTTCCCCACAGTTTTCCAATACGTCTTCTTGCTTTATCATCCTCTCCAGCAGACTGCGTTCTTTGCGCTATCAATAAACTGGGGAATAATAATAATATATGGAATTTATATAGCCCTGAATCTTGTAAAAAAAAAACCAAATACTAACTTGATTCTATGTAGGCGTTAGGAATGTAGACTTTGGAGTTGCTGATGTGGGCAGATTGACTGGGATGTTATGGGTTGTACTTGTTCTTCTCTGATCATGATGGATTGATCGTCTAGTTGCAAGGAACCCGTCAAAAAGAAAGAAAAAAAAGAAAGGGGGGGGGGGGGGGAATCATGGGTTCGATAACCGTTAGAGCCCAAAATTGTCCTCCGTCCCTTCATTTAGACCTTGTAGTCTGGGTGCTAGTCTTTTGTATGAGGCAATAAACCGAGGTCCCGCGCCCGCACATACAAGTGTATGACATGATTTTACTAAGCGTTATCTCTGTTGAATGGGTCTGGAAAAAACCCATAAACAAACAAAAAACACATCAGAACTGAAGATGATATCAATGATGATGATGATGATGATGATGAGATGATGTACATATATCAGCTTGAAAAGAAGTGTCTAAATCACCTTAACACGAGTAGACATTAATCAAATAAGACACAGACGTAGAGAAAAAAGGGCGGAGGGGAAGAGAAATTCTAAAACACCAGCAACGACAACACACACACACACACACACACACACACACACCGGAGAAAGAAAGAGAGATTGCTGTGACATTGTTGACAAGTTCACTTACAGTTATTTCATTTTACAATCACTTTAAATAAAGGGGTTTTGTTTGGGTTTTTTCTTTGTTTGGGTTTGGTTTGGGGGGTTTGTTGTTGGTTTTCTTGGTGTTGTTTGTTTTTGGTGTTGTGTTTTTTTTGGGGGGGGGGCGGGGGGGTGGCAGGCTAGCATAGTAGCTAGAGCGTTGCGCTCATTATCTGACGGCCTGGGTTGAGCAACCACCGAGGCACCAGTTTAAGGGGACGTTTTGGCTGGAGTTGATTAATATCAGTACCGACGCCACCACCCCTCGAAAGTCCTTCGGATGAGACTATAAACCTAGGTTTCGCGTCCGAACACACGCAGAACATCTTACGCACATGTCAGAAACCCTTTTCACCATTCGGAAGAGTTGGCCATTTCGTGCCGATAGGAATGTTTAGACATCATCGTTGAAGTCGGAATGTGGATACCCAAGTGATGGGAAAAAACGGTCGCATACGCAAAATCTCACCTTTGGTAAATCCTGGAGTTTTACCCGAAGAATGCCCTCACCCCCACCTCCCCCCGGCCAAAAAATGTACTAAAAAATTTGGTCTAACGGCTTGTGGAAAGCGTTTTGACAGCTCCAAGTATTGACTGCCAGCTGTAATTTTGCTTTTGGGGGGTTTAATTTCACAAAGAAAATAAATCATTTGTCGTTATTATGTGAACTGTGATGAATGAACTGTTGGCTGTACAAAGTTGGAAGCAAAACAGAACAGTTATGAATTGTGATGTGCTGTCTAGTGGAACATTTGCTCTGTCGGGTGAATTATATGCTTTATGGAAAGTAAAAGTAGATAGACTGAACCAAGAGCAAGTCCTTTTTCTTGATTTGGTCTGTCCAGATAGATAGAGTGAAACAGGACCAAGCCCTTTTTCTTGATTTTTGGTCTGTCCAGATAGATAGAGTGAAACAGGAGCAAGCCCTTTTTCTTCATTTGGTCTATCTGTAAAGATTCAAGAATGGTCTGTAAACACCAGATTCAGGTC
The DNA here is from genome assembly GCA_028751875.1 of Rapana venosa. NCBI lineage: Eukaryota > Metazoa > Mollusca > Gastropoda > Neogastropoda > Muricidae > Rapana > Rapana venosa. The sequence continues at coordinate 25,128,393 of CM054155.1, read as the reverse complement.
AATAGAGAAGAAACAACACATATTTCAATCTAAGGAGTCGGTATAACGTTATAACACGTTTTAAAGTGTCGGCATCACATTTTCAGAAAATTCCCATACTAGAAAAAATTCCCACAAAAAAAGGTCAGAACAGAATCAGCGACATTAAAACTCACATTCAGCAGTCGAGGAGCATACAAAGCATACATTGTTGTCTGTGGCCGGGCAAAGACTATTTAGTTACACATATATCACACTAGAGCGTGCTTGTCTGCAAGCACATTATCATTATAAACAACAATATGTCTTATAACACTGTGTGAAATCTCAACCCCTTCATTGATGAAAGATGCAGACAGCACCTCACGCTTGGCTGCTATCCATGATGAAGGATTATCAGATGTTTTTATTGCTGTTGCTTTTTGATAAAAGATATCTTTAAACCATTTAGGAGAATTCTAATCTGTTTGGAAAAGCACAGATAGTGCTTGGAGAAACATTTCGTTAAAATGTTGATGTGTTTTGAAAATCGTAGATATCGTTGTACTTTACACAACAGGAACCAGAGGGCTTGTGAAATTATTTTATGTTAGCTTATTTTCTTTTGCTTTAACTGCTGTGTTCGAGTAAAATGATGGGTGTGTATAACTTGGGTCTTCCTATTACTGAGGAAATGTTATCACTTTCCCCTCTGGGTCTATGGTTTACCTGCATGCTGGCCTGT